>CM076581.1:16288971-16882713 GCA_034641835.2 Pinus albicaulis | reverse complement strand
GGAAACAAAAAATTGGATTGTTCTTTACTTACCTGGTTTTCACGAGTCCCTTCCAAATGATCTTCATGGTCCACCATTTTTTCCATTTTACTTGTACCGCTCTCAACAGGCTGATCCACACTTGAGCTGTTGTCACCAGAATCCAGGTGGATTGTTCCTGCATGATGGGTTTGAATTGGATTGGGCTTCCTGCTTACAGAAGGAGACCCAATATGAGAATTGTTTTCAAAATTATTTTGGCCCTTAGTGGGCTTCTAACCCTTACCTTTTCTAGGCATTCATTTCAAGAAAAGAAAAATAACAAACAACTTCTAGTAAAAAATGCTGTCAGAAATCAATTAACACCAGTAAAATTCCTTCAAAGAAGAAGCTTCAAGTGTCTTGTTGATATGGATTATTTGCGATATGCGATCATCGCAATATCGCATTATCGCTATATCACATATTTTTATTTCCGCCATCGCAAGTTCTGTTGTTTGCGATATGCGATCATCGCGCCATCGCAAGATCGCAATATCGCATATTCAAGTGTTCTGCCATATTTTTGATCGCGCCATCGCAAAATGGCCATCTGCGATGTGGGCCCGGGGTCAAAGAATGAAATTTGAATAAAAGAAATGTTACGGGGACAGTGTAAAGTTTTAAAATAACCATTGGGGTTATAATTATAATATTATATGGTGGAGATAAAAGATTGAATATTATTGAAGATCCCGAATGGGATGATTCGTGCATGGAAGAACAGAGGTTAGGGTTTCAAATTGGATTGGCACGATTATTAATACAAAACGATTGAAATGTATGGCTGTTCCGCTTGTGGAACTCACCACATCAACAAGACACTTACGTATGGAAAAGCGTTGGACATTGTTTATAAAATCCAAAGGGTTAAACTCTGGGTTAAAGGCTGGGCGCACATAGATAATTTGAATCTCCTCGTTTGAATAAAATAAATTAAAAAGAAATCGAAGAGCCCCGGGGATAAAATAAAAGAAATACCATTAGCGGTTGAGTGGTTTTAGACTTATGGTATTGAGAAAGGCGAGATCTATATAAAGGACAAAGATCATTATTCGATGGTGGTGATGTGTGCATTGGTGAAGAAGGAATTCCTTTAAGGAATATCCGTATGGACAGATAACGCGCTTAATTGATGATTCTGAGTCCATGATGCACCCTTCGAGACATTGATCTAAAAGGTGATGAGTCGTGAGAGTATTCAACAGAAGAAACGATGAAAAGCAAGCGGATGTCTATTGAAGAACACATATGGATCCGGTGCATATGACAGTTGGAGTTTCTGAAAGATAATACACATAGTAGGATACACGGAATGTTGAATGCATAAATTCTCTGAATTCTGGATTACAGTGGTCTCGCTGTTCTGTTATGTAGAATTGGAGAAAATATGTTTGTTAATTGAAAAATGGGTTGCGTTAGAGGGTTGAAGCCTTCTGTATGTAGAAGCTGATGTTATGATCAGGGGGTTGTAGCTCCCTTCCAGGAGAGGCTGGCAAACGAGAGAAGGTTGTAGCCTTCTGCAGGTGGGTGCCTGCGTGCTGGTATGAGTCTGCACCAGCATATATTGTAAAAGGTTTTCTCTATAATAAAATATTGAAGACTGAGATTACAACAACGGTGGTTTTCTCCCGAATTCGGTTTCCACCTTAAATCCTGGTGTCCATATGTGTTAACGGTTTGTTCTGTTATTTCAGTTCATGCTTAATGCTTATCTGATGCAATTCTCTAAGTAAAGATATAATAAGATATCGGGACATACATGTTGAATGCAGTACTGTAACATATGGTGTTTTAAGAGAAAGGAAAGAAAATTGTTTAGCCTTAAATACTAATTCACCCCCCCTCTCAGTATTTTTCCCAACAATTGGTATCAGAGCAGGTCCTTCTGGAAAAGCTTAGTCGCTAGAAGGAAGATCAAGCAAGATGAGCAATCAAGATGGAATAGCATCTATCGGGCCTCCACTTTTTAATGGAAACAATTTAATCTTCTGGAAAACAAGGATGAGATCTTATCTTCAGTCTCTGGGATCAGAGGTATGGGCGATTGTTGAAGAAGGATATCAATATCCAGCTGCAGTACCAACAGATCCAACGGAAAGAAAGAATTATGAAACAAATGCAAGGGCGGTCAATGCTCTATTAGGAAGTCTAACTGAATCAGAATTTGTCAAAGTCATGCAGCTGAATACAACAAAAGAAATATGGGACAAAATCATTCTAAGCTATGAAGGTGATGCAAAGGTAAAAAGTGCTAAACTTCAAACTCTCAGAATCCAATATGAGAATCTTAAAATGCTTAATGAAGAAAGCATTGCAAATTTCTTTCTACATCTTGATGATATTGTAAATCGCATGAGAAATCTGGGAGAAACAATTACCGAATCCACTTTGGTTGAGAAAATTTTAAGATCTCTAACAGCAAAATTTGAGTCAAAAGTTTCAGCTCTTGAAGAAAAGCAAGATCTTCAAAATCTTACTGTGGTACAACTTCATGGCATACTAACTGCATATTAAATGAGAAGAGGAGGACCATCTAAAGTCAAAGAAGCAGTCTTTAGAACTTCTACAAGAGGAAAGGAAGTACAAATAACAGAAGGATCAGGATATATCTCAGAAGAAGATGAGATAAACTTCGTAAAGAAACTTCAACTTGGCACAGGACGATTCAGAGGTAAGCTTCCTTTCAAATGTTTTGATTGTGGAAGAGTTGGTCATTATGCTGCCAAGTGTCCTTATAAAGAAACACATAAAAAGGGGAAGGAAGTAGCAAGAAGGAATAAGAATCATTTTAGCTCTAAAAAGAGTTACTATACTCATGAAGATAGTGATGGGTTATCTGATAGTGAGGAAGAATGTGAACAAGATCTGAGACTTCTCATGGCATTTGAAAAGGAATCTAGAGAAGAAGAGGATACTTTTGTGGACGCTCTAGAAGACAGTGATTTTCTTAATGAAAACAATAAACTCAAAATTTGCCTAGAAGAGAGCAAAATAATCATAGAAACTCTGAAAAATCAGCTTGAAGATAAAGAGAAACACAATGAGAAATTAGAATGTGAAGTAGTAGATCTAAGAAAAGAACTTGGGAAAGTAAAGACTTTGAATCTTAGATTTGCTAAAGGGTCTGAAACCTTAGATGAGATTATCAAGGTACAACGTTCTCCTCTTATAAAGATAGGTCTTGGATATATTGGAGAATCTTCTCAGGCATCAGCACCAAATTATCTAAAAGCAGTTACAGCTGGTTTACAACATGCTGCCACTCAACAAGGGAATAAAGAATATTTACAGGTAAAGCATGATCATTTCAATTCAAGAAACACTAACAGAAATATCTTTCAAAGAAACACCAATCAACAGATAAATTCATATAGAAGATCTTATGATCGAAGAAATTTCTTCTTCAATGGACAATGTTTCTCATGTCACAATTTTGGTCATAAAGCTATTCAATGTGTAGCATATAAAACTATTATGACAAGAGAAGAAAGAAAGAAAAGGACTAATATTGAAGCAAAGAAGAATACTTATAACAACTTTTCTCCTCTTCAAAATGAAGTTGAATGCACTTATTGCAATAACTTTGGCCATGAAGAATCTGAATGCAGGAGCAAAGTTCAGCCAAAAGAACATGTTCCTTCAAGATCCAAAGAATGGAAAAAGAAGGAGTTACAGGTTGAAAATTGTGGCATAGCGTTATTTGCAGAAGATGAAGAGAACCAATGGTACATTGATAGTGGATGCTCAAGACACATGACAGGTGATAAAGACAAACTTCTTGCATATAGTGCTCTAGAAAAAGAGAAGAATGTTACATTTGGAAATGATACTCCTGCGGTAATTAAAGGTAAAGGGTCTGTCTTCCTAAAGGATAAGGTGAAAGCTAATGAAGTCATGTATGTGGATGGATTAAAGCATAACTTGTTAAGTGTAAGTCAAATGTGTGATCAAGGAACCGAAGTTGTCTTTAGTTCAAAAGAATGTGTGGTACGTGATCTTGATACAGGTAAAACAATTATAAAAGGAAAAAGAACTCCAAGCAACCTGTATGTATTAAAGAACTGCAAAGAACAATGTTACTTGAGTAAATCTTCAGAAAATTGGCTATGGCATAGAAGGTTGGGGCATCTGAGCTTCTCTCAAATCAACAAATCAAGTAGACTTAAAGCTATTCGTGATCTTCCCAATATTACTCTACCTGAAAATATCATATGCAAATCTTGCCAATTCGGTAAGCAAACCAGGGTACAATTTAATGCCAAGGAAGGATCATCAAGTAAGCCTCTTTAACTCATTCATACTGACATATGTGGACCTATGAGGAAAAAGTCACCCCATGGTGAAGAATACTATATCTTATTCATTGATGATTTCTCTAGAATGTGTTGGATTGGGCTGCTTAAACACAAAGATGAAGCATTTGAGAAATTTCATATTTTAAAAGCACTAGTGGAGAATGAATTAGAATTAAAAATCAAGTGTCTTAGATCTGATCGAGGAGGAGAATATACATCCAAAGAATTTCTTGAATTCTGTGAACAACACGGCATAAAAAGATAGTTCTCTGTAGCTGGCACTCCACAACAGAATGGCGTTGCAGAGAGAATGAACAGAACAATTCAACAAATGGCTAGAGCTATGCTTGATGATTCCAGAACACCTGACACATTTTGGGGAGAAGCAGCACATACAACAGCAAACATTCTCAACAAAGCACATGTTCGTGTAAATAGTGATAAAACTCCCTATGAACTCTGGTATGGTAATCCTCCCACTATAAAGCATTTTAGAATTTTTGGGAGCAAATGCTTTATCAAAAATAATGATGAAAAACTTGGCAAGTTTGAACCCAGAGCCGATGAGGGAATATTTCTTGGTTACTCATCTAGGAGTAAGGCATATAAATGTTACAATAAAAGACTTCGAAAGATTGTTGAATGTATTGATGTTGTTATTGATGAGTCTACTGCAGCCCCAAAAGAAGAAAAGCAAACAACAGATGAAGATGCTGAGGACACATATCCTCCTACATCAAACAGTAATGATACAAACAGTACACCCAGTGAAGAACCTGAAGAAGAGCTGTCTGAAAAGGCTCCATCTAGATATGTTCAAAAGAATCATCCAGAATCTCAAATTTTGGGAGAAAAGGAATCAGGTGTACAAACAAGAAGGACTCTTGTGGGATCTTCTAGCAATCTGGCATTTCTGTCCACTGTTGAACCTCCCAGTGTCAGTCAAGCTAGCAACGATGAATGTGGATTCAAGCCATGAATGAAGAGCTTGATCAAATTGAAAAGAATCATACTTGGGAGTTAGTACCAAGGCCTCATGACAAAAATGTCATTGGAACTAAATGGATATTCAAAAACAAGTTAAATGAGAATGGGGATGTTATAAGAAATAAAGCTAGACTTGTGTGCAAAGGGTATGCTCAACAAGAAGGTATAGAATTTGAAGAAACCTTTGCTCCTGTAGCCAGACTTGAAGCCATAAGAATGTTTCTTGCGTTTTCAAGCTTCCAACAAATCAAAGTTTATTAAATGGATGTTAAATCTGCTTTTCTCAATGGTGATTTAGAAGAAGAAGTTTATATAGAACAACCAGAAGGATTCATTTTGGGAAATGATGAAAAACTTGTTTGTAGACTTAAAAGGGCTCTATATGGTCTCAAACAAGCTCCAAGGGCATGGTACTATCGTCTTGACAAATATCTTCATCAACAAGGATTTTCAAAAGGGTCTGCTGATAGCAACTTATACACAAAACCTGAAAATGATAAACTATTGATTGTGGTTGTATATGTTGATGATATCATTTTTGGAAGTAATAAAGAGTCTATGAGTCAGAAATTTGCTTCTGATATGCAGCAAGAATTTGAAATGTCTTTGCTTGGGGAACTAACATTCTTTCTTGGCTTGCAAGTGCAACAAGCAACAGATGGCATATTCATATCACAAGCAAAATACCTCAAGCAAATTCTGAAGAAGTATGGCATGGAAGATTGCAAACCTGTAAGTACACCAATGATAACTGGATGTAATCTCAGTTCTAATGATGATTTCCCCACAGTAAATCA
The DNA here is from genome assembly GCA_034641835.2 of Pinus albicaulis. Classification (NCBI taxonomy): domain Eukaryota; kingdom Viridiplantae; phylum Streptophyta; class Pinopsida; order Pinales; family Pinaceae; genus Pinus; species Pinus albicaulis. The sequence goes on along the minus strand of CM076581.1, from coordinate 16,876,613 downwards.
ACCCGAATACAGATCTATGATAGGAAGTCTACTTTATCTCACTGGGACAAGACCAGACATCATGCATGCAGTTGGGATTGTTGGATGATTCCAAGCCAATCCAAAAGAGTCTCATCTTCAGGCTGTGAAAAGAATATTCAAATATCTACAGGGAACTCAAGACTTTGGACTATGGTATCCAAAGAATGTTGATCTTACTCTTCATGCATACACTGATGCAGATTGGGATGGAAGTGTTGATGATCGAAAAAGCACTAGTGGTGGTGCATTCTTTATGGGGCCCCGGTTAGTATCTTGGTTCAGCAAGAAGCAAAGCTCCATTGCCTTATCTACAGCAGAAGCGGAATATGTGGCTGCAGCATCAGGTTGCACTCAACTTCTTTGGATGATGCAAACCATACAAGATTTTCAAATCAAATGTTCACCTCCTATCTCCATTATGTGTGATAATACAAGTGCCATCAGTATCTCAAAGAATCTTGTTATGCATTCCAAGACCAAGCACATTCCCATCAAATATCACTTCTTACAAGAACAAGTGCTTGAGCAAAAGGTGAAATTAGAATATGTTTCCTCCAAAGAACAAGTTGCTGATATATTTACCAAACCTCTACCCAGGGAAGCATTCGAATATCTCAGACAGAAACTGGGAGTAGTCTCTGCCATGCAGAGGATCAGGTCTACTTAATTACATAAGACTCAATTGGTTATGAGGTGCTGTCTGAATGCACAGGCTCAGGGGGAGCATTGGTCATGTAAAAAGGATGAATTGTTGGTCATATTATGTTTGAAGATGCAGCATGATCTCAGGGGGAGCATGGGACTGTCGGTTCAACGGTTCTTGATCAAACTCTTTGCCATTGATGTCAAAGGGGGAGGAAACACAACAAAGGGTGTCTATCAAGTCATCAAAGGTAGAGTATTGCCATCAATGCCAAAGGGGGAGATTGTTTGAATATTGTCATTGATGGCAAAGGATATGGCAAAGTAAATGGAAAAGGTCAGCAGAAAAGAACAGAGGACGAACAGAAGCATCAGAGACAGAATGGGAAGAGTACAAAGGCGCAACAGAATTTTGGTGAACAGCAACACGCATTCAAAAAGAAAGGGAGAAATATAAGGATGAATTAATTGTCATGGGCCGCAACCACAAATTGCAGAGGAGAGTTGATTATGGTGTTGGGCAGAGCCGTCTTTACAGTGGAACGCAGTTATTCCCGTAAAATCTAATTTACGGAGGAGTAGAGTTATTCAGACAGTCATTTCAGGAATTTAAGCCCTCAACAACCAAGTATGAATAAAATTTATGAAAGTATGCGGAAAGACTTTAAATATTTGAATGTGGCAGGACAAGTGGTCCCTACCACTTGAGCGCAAATCACAAAGCGCAGTTTTGAAGCTTCAAGTGTCTTGTTGATATGGATTATTTGCGATATGCGATCATCGCAATATCGCATTATCGCAATATCACATATTTGTTATTTCCGCCATTGCAAGTTCTGTTGTTTGCGATATGCGATCATCGCGCCATCACAAGATCGCAATATCACATATTCAAGTGTTCCGCCATATGTTTGATCGCGCCATCGCAAAATGGCCATCTGCGATGTGGGCCTAGGGTCAAAGAATGAAATTTGAATAAAAGAAATGTTACGGGGACAGTGTAAAGTTTTAAAATAACCATTGGGGTTATAGTTATAATATTATATGGTGGAGATAAAAGATTGAATATTATTGAAGATCCCGAATGGGATGATTCGTGGATGGAAGAACGGAGGTTAGGGTTTCAAATTGGATTGGCACAATTATTAATACAAAACGATTGAGATGTATGGTTGTTCCGCTTGCGGAACTCACCACATCAACAAGACACTTACTAAGGAAAGCGTTGGATACTAGTTATAAAATACGAAGGGTTAAACTCAAGTTAACGGCTGGCGCATAGATAATTCTTGAATCTCCTCGTTTGAATAAAATAAATTAAAAAGAAATCGAAGAGCCCCGGGGATAAACTAAAGGAATACCATTAGCGGTTGAGTGGTTTTAGACTCATGGTATTGAGAAAGGCGAGATCTATATAAAGGACAAAGATCATTATTCGATTGAGAGGTTTTTACGCGAGAATTGCGAAGAAGGAATTCCTCTAAGGAATATCCGTATGGACAGACGACGCGCTTAATTGATGATTCTGAGTCCATGATGCACCCTTCGAGACATTGATCCAAAAGGATGATGAGTCATGAGAATATTCAACAGAAGAAACGATGAAAAGCTAGTGGATGTCTGCTGAAGAACACATATGGATCCGGTGCATATGACAGTTGGAGTTTCTGAAGGTTAATACACACATAAGGATACACGGAATGTTGAATACATATATTCTCTGAAGTCTGGATTACAGTGGTCTCATTGTTCTGTTATGTAGAATTGGGAAAAATATGTTTTTTAATTGAATAAAGGGTTGCGTTGGGTCAGAGGGCTGAAGCCTTCTGTATATAGAAGCTGATGTTATGTTCAGGGGGTTGAAGCTCCCTTCCAGGAAAGGCTGGTGAACGAGAGAAGGTTGTAGCCTTCTACAGGTGGGTGCCTGCATGCTGGTATGAGTCTGCACCAGCACATATTGTAAAAGGTTTTCTCTATAATAAAATATTGAAGACTGAGATTACAGCAGTGGTGGTTTTCTCTCGAATTGGGTTTCCACCTTAAATCCTGGTGTCCATATGTGTTAATGGTTTCTTCTATTATTTTTGTTCATGCTTAATGCTTGTCTGATGCAATTCTCTAAGTAAAGACATAATAAAATATCTAGACAAACATGTTGAATGCAGTACTGTAACATTTTTTTTTTTAAGAGAAAGGAAAGAAAAATTGTTCAGCCTTAAATACTGATTCACCCCCCCTCTCAGTATTTTTCCCAACAGGATATTCATGAAATTTACCTTGGAAATGAGGGAAAGCTGATGGTGGAATATTCTTCATTTGCGCCACAGTATCAAGATCCACAATTTGAAACACAAAAGTGGATTGTTCTTTACTTACTTGGTTTTCACCAGTCCCTTCCAAATGATCTTCATGGTCCACCATTGTTTCCCTTTTACTTGTACTGCTCTCAACAGGTTGATCCACACCGAAGCTGTTGTCACCAGAATCCAAGTGGATTGTTCTTGTGTGATGGGTTTGAATTGGATTGGGCTTCCTATTTATAGAAGGAGACCTAATATGAGAATTGTTTTCAGAATTCTTTTGGCCCTTAGTGGGCTTCAAACCCTTACCTTTTCTAGGAATTCATTTCAAAAAAAGAAAAATAACAAACAACTTCTAGTAAAAAATGTTGTTAGAAATAAATTAACACCAATTAAATTCCTTCAAAGAAGCTTTTCCAAACAATATTGCAAAAATAAGGGAAAAATTACCTCTATCATATAATCAGAAGATTCTTACCAAATCAAATCGCCTCCCCGACAACGACACCAAAATGTTGGGTGCAGGAATTACACTTAAGCAAACTCCTCAACACTTAATTTGTCAACCTAGGGGATTCGTAAAATTAGAGACGAAGCACAAGAAATGCCAGAGATGGTATGAATCTTCCTAATATAAATCCCTACTTTATTTAAAGGAAATATTATAGAATCAAATTAAAAGGAGAAAAAGGCAACTTGAACCATCAAAATAATCTAGGACTGGAATAAGAAAGAATGAATTTGCAAGAGGGAATTAAAGGTAAAAGGAAATCACTCTAACTAATTATTGTTTAACTACTAAGTGTGTGTTTTTCTTTAGCAGAGACACTTAGCAGTCTCATCAGATGGGCCCTTAAACCTGCTCTTTTAGATATTTCCTTCTTGCGCTAATCTATCCTACACTATCGCAGTCTACTTGCACTAGTGCAGGAACAAAGATTTATGCAGAAGGTATAAATGGTGTCTCTACTAAAGGCTTTTTACTTCATGCAAGGGCTTGAACTTTTCCAAGTTCAAAGCACTTAGATCCGGTGGAAAGAAACTAGTTCTTGCACCAGATCAGAGCTTCCTGCACTTAGCATTTAATTCTTAAAATGAATGCTTAGTTATTGCAAGTGCTATTATACTGTTAAATCAAATTGCACACATAAAAATTGAATGTTTCTAATCTTAATAGAGTGTAGGAATAAATAAACAATCAATATACATTTATCCTATCACAAGAATTTAATGAAAGAAAGAAAATTGCGGGAAGTAGACTAAGAAGGCTCGCTGCATCACACCAATGTGCACTGGTGCAGGTTCATTTTTCCTGCTTCGACCAGGCGGGGAAACCCAATCAAACAGAATTGCAGAAAAGTGGATATCACACCAACATGCACTGGTGTAGGTTCATTTCTCCTAATTGGACCAGGCAGAGGAAAACCAATCAAAAAAAATTGCAGAAAAGGAGATATCACACCAACATCCACTGGTGCAGGGTTATTTCTCTTGCTTGGAATAGGCGGAGGAAAACCAATCTGAAATCAAGTGCAAGAAAAGAAATTGTAGGAAAAGGAAATTTATCTACTTTACACAACAGATCCGCTTTCACTCAGACAAGAATGCATGTGCTTAAAATTAAATCACACTTGACAACGTAAACAGAAATTACAGGAAAACATGAAATGGGGTAAACGTGCTGGGTTGGCTGGGCCCTAGCCAACCAGCACGTTTCCATTTTAAATAAAAACGATGCTCAGTACCTTATTCAATTCATTATCTCAAATATAGAAACACAATTTGTGAAACATGAGGCAGAGCTCCCTTTTATTAATTCATTGAGGCAAGTACATACATTAATACATCGTCCAACCCAGATTCGGGCGATAACAAAATACAACGACCTGCTACCACCTCTCTGGCTGTGTCTCTATTCTCTTTTGCTATCAAAACTTCGCTTTTTAGTCCTATTTACATTCTACATTATATAGATCTTTGGCCAAAGGCCAAAATAGATCATTCAACCAATTACATAACCAAACATTGTTGGAAAAATACTGAGAGGGGGGGTGAATCAGTATTTAGGACTTACTCAAATATTTTTAATTTTTCTTACTTCAAAACCCATACGCGACTTTCTTGACACCAACTCGTGTATACACGCGGATTTCCTTAATTAAACATGTGTATGTACAGAAATCTTATTATGCAGATAATTCTTCACTTATATCATTCCATCATACATTCATTAGATGTTCAATAAATAGTAAACATATGCAGTAAGAACAGAGTAAATCATCACACATAAGAAACACACACGAACACCAGGATTTTTAGGTGGAAACCCAATTCGGGAGAAAACCACCGCTGCCGTTGTCTCAGCCTTCAATATTTTATTATAAAGAAAACATCTTACAACCATGTACTGGTGCAAACTCATACCAGCACGCAGGCACCCACCTGCAGAAGGCTACAACCTTCTCTCGTTTACCAGCCTGTCCTGGAAGGGAGCTACAACCCCCTACTGTCGTTTACCAGCTTCTCCTGGAAGGCAGCTACTACCCCCTTACTGAAGGCTTCGACCCTCAGCTCCACTGCAGACCACGTTTCATCAATTTTCAAACTGGATCAAACAGCTTCAATACAACCCTTCACTTATCAACAATCATACTTTGACCATTGCTTCCAACAGAATAGTGAAACCACTGTAACCAGAATATCAGAGATAACCCAGACTTCAGAATAGATATGCAGAATCACATTCAACCTTGAGCAACTATAAGTTCAGATACCATAAGCACCTTTGTTTAAACAGATCCGCGTATACACGTGCTTTTCATGAAACGAACCCGCGTATACATCTGTGCATTTTTCAGAACAACCCTAACTACCCATACGCTCCTTTGTTTAAACAGATCAGAGTATACACGCGCTTTTTATGAAATGAACCTGCGTATAGATCTATAAAAGATAAAATTTGCAGAACAGACCAAATCTATGAACTTACCCAGATTTCTTCAATTTATTCAACATATTTGCGCCAGGTCTTCAATACTTCTTTTTAGATCATCCTAGAGATTCATCATTTCCAGATCTAGAGATTTTGAATCTTCATCATATTCATAGGTGCATCATAGATTCAGATCTATTGATTAAGAACAGAGTTCAACCGTACAGATAAACTTCAGAGTGAAGTATTCATTAAAGCCCAGACCCCTACCTCCTTTGTACAATGATCTTTTTCTCCTTATATAGGATTAGCCTTTATCAATACCATGAGTCAAAACCACACCACTTCCGATGGTATTCCTGGACGGGACCAAATAGATAATCAAGCGCTCAATACAATGGGTCAATACCATGGTAGTAACCCCTGGTTTTACACATTTAGAGTGCAATTAGGCATACACGACTTAGCACGTACTTTTCCGCGTACATACGCTACTTCTCCTAAACAAACCCACGTATGCATAGTGACATGTCTTATTCATCATTGCTCTGGCCCTTTCTGAAGTTTCTTTCTTCTATACTCCTTAGCTGATCTGTAGATACATCATTTGTACATATTGAAACATAGGTTGCAACTCATCAAGTCAGTTTCCTTCAAGAAAAACTTCATCAAACAGGTTGCTATCCAAAGACAAATTCATCACATCATATAGCCAATTCTCATCTCATCAAGTAGATTACCATCAAAGACAACACATGCCAACAATCTTCACATCAGATTTACATCATTAATAAACTCATCAAGCATCAAGAAAAACTTCATCAAGTAGGTTGCCATCATCTTCATCAAGTGGGTTGCCATCAAGGAAAACACTCTGCATCACATTGCCAACAACACATAATTTAGATTTTCAGTCTTCAAAATTAGACAACTAGCAAAACTGGCCGTAGCCAATCTCCAGCTTTCGTCCTTCACATATTTGGTCTCAGCTGCCTTTGGATCGATCTTGCTATTGTGGATGAAGAGGCTCAAAACGAGGTGGTGATCAAGGAGGTTCAGATTTGCTGCAAGGATTTGATGTGCTGGAAACGGTGCAAGATCCGATCCTGCAATAGGATTAGTGGTCATGGTAATTACTCTAAGTACCAAATAAACATTGGAGATATCGATAAGTTACAAAGAGTGATTAAAAGTAAGAAATCAAGTAATAAATAATTAATTAATGCTAAGTTGAATTAAAAATATGAAAAATAAATTTTATACGAAATATGTCACCGTGCTTGGATTGGTGCAAGATGAGGGTGCATAAAAGAGGTAAAAAAGAGGTAAATGGTTATGATTTAGGAAGGGAAAAACGGAAAAAAGAGAGAAAATTAGGGGGCTAACAACTAATAACAGAGAATATAAATGGAAATAAGAATAAAAGATACAGTTTGAATTGCACCATTTCAAGCATTGGAATTGAAACAAATTCTTGAATTTTTTTTTTTTAAAGGAAATTGAATTTAAGAAATATTTATTTTCTTACAGATCATGAAATTTCAATTACCCAGTGATATGTTATGATGAACCTAAATAGTTGTTGTTAGATCTAGATGGAAAAAGTAGAATTTTCTTGTTATCACAAAATCAGACCTGATAGGCTGCTCATCAAACCAACCTTGTGCAACTGTTTCAAACCAATCTTTTGGTTGAGGCTTAGCCTCCTCAACCTGAGAGGGCTCTCTCAAGGGTTTGTATTTTTTGATAAATGTGTAGATGGCTAACTCTATATGAGATAAAAATAGATAAATGATGCAAAATAGTTGTAAATCACATTAGAAAGTGTACATTGGGCTTATGGAGTCATGGTAGCTTCAAAAAAACCAAGATAATCTACCTAGCATGGAAGTCAAGGCAAATCAGAGTTCAAGTCAAGGAATAAACATGTAGAACAGTGAAACACACAGTCAGTTTGTCTATGAAGGAAGTTAGAGCATCATTGATGAATTCTGAGTAACATAAGAAAACACCACTGTAAATAGAATATTGAAAATATGCCATTAGAAGAAGAACATACAAGAACTCCTTATGAATCTTGAGTTGTCTAAGTAGAAATTCTGTATTAGGCTGAAAACAATCACTTACATAAAACAAAGTCTTTTTGCTAACAAATGTCCAACCCTTTCTATTTCGACTTCTTGATCTTTTATATATCCTTTACATCATGAGATAAGCTTCTTCATAACTAGATACATCAAATTCCCATGCTTTAATACCTATTCTAACTATAAAACATGGTATTTATTACAAACACAACTGTAAAACTAATATAGAGTCCTATTACAAATAGAATTAGAACTCTTTTGGTTCTACTCAAAACAATTTTATCTAAACTTAAATACATCATTTTCCACCTATAATTCCATTAATTTGAATCCTGATGATGAGTTTCAACTTGTTATAACCATAATGTTGATGATGTTGATCCCCTGTAATCTAGGAAACTGCTCCCTTGTTTTTAGGCTTAGGATCTCTTTAATTTTTTGAGATATTCTGACCACTTCCAACTGAAAACTTCGAGGCTAATTGATGTTGGGAACATGATTGACATATTTCCCAAGTAATCCCTTCATGCCAGCTGTGTGAAACCACCTTAAACTTCTCCAAACCATGAAAACGGACCTGCGCTACGAAAACAACACAGTTTTGTAGCGCTTTTTGTAGAGCGGTCTTTTTTACCATTTTCCTTCAAAATTTAACTTCCTTTCCTTTAGATTTAATTTTATATTCACTTGATATATCTTCCTTAGGAATTTCAAATCAAAATTCCCGGTCTTCCCTCCAAAATTTGATAAGAAAAAGGGTGAAAAAGCTGTTACAGTAGTTTCGTAGTGCTTTTCACCCTTTTTGCACTACATGCTACGAAACTGATGTGCAAGCAGTTTTAACCAAATTTTCACAAAATTTTAAAACAAAAAGGCACCACAGCTTCAGAAAATCATTGGCTTCATCAAAACCATCAGATATTTGAACTAAAAACATAATATTCACAAAATTTGATCCTCATTTTCCATTGAGAGTTTGTTTTGAATTTGTCATTTTGTACCTTTGCTTTTTAGTTCATCTTGAGACTGTTTTAATTGTAGCTCCAAATCCTTCACTTGGATTCTTAGCTTCCTTCTACTTGCTCTCAAATGAGTGTTGATCACTCTAACAAATCTTGCTTCTTTAATAGCTGGAACTGTCCATGTAAAGAACTGCTGGGCACTGCTTGGGATCTCTGACCTAGCAACTATTTGACCTTCCCAAACAACCTTTAAGATCTTGAATTCTGTCTTTTCAATGTTGTGCTATCTTTCCCTCTTTCTCATCATTTCAATTTCTTGATTTTCTAGCTTCAACCTTTCTTCCAACAGTTGACACTCTGACATGTGTTCTTTTCCCTTCTCTACCTTGTTGATTGCATGCTCCACTATAGGATATGAGATCAATCACCTTTTCAAGGGATTTGGTTGCTTCAATAGTCACTTGGAAATATTTACTACTTTCTTGGAGTTTATTTTCATGTCTGGTTATAGGTTTCCTAGCTTGAAAAACAAAAGTTGCATTCTCACCTTCAAAATCCAATTTCTTTGCTGATTTGATTTTTCTCTGTTTAGGTTCATTCACTTCAATGAAATCTGCCTGCACAATGGGTGATTCTTCTATATCTATTGCATGAAGTATATCATCCAATTTTCTTTTCATCATTGGACTATCCTCTGCCATTGAAACAACTACTTTTCCCTTTGATGTTGATACTTGACTTCTTGTCTTTCTCTAAATCTCCTGCTTACTGGCCACCTGTTTTTGTTTTGTTTTCTTGACCTTTTCTACATTTTTTTTTGCAGGTGATGGGGTTTTGCAACAAGCACTGATACTTTATCAATTATATCTTCAACCTGTTTCCTTGGTTTCAACTTCACAAACCTCTTAGCCTTGGTAACCACTGGCTGACTGGTTTCTGCTATTGGTGATGAAGGATTTCCCTTGATCTTAGGGTTTCTAGCTGGGGTTAGGGCTTCCATTTCAAATCCACTCATAAATAAAAAGGAATACCAATCTCTATTTATTTTCTGTAGCTCATTTAAAACCAGTAACTTAATCAAACCATGATGAAACAGAGATGTTTCACAGCCATCATATTTAGCTTGGACTTTGTCAGCCATTTTGGAAAGGCTTCTATGCAAATAAAATGGTAAATCTAATGATATCATTCCTGTGAAATGCAACAAAAATTTAAAATGATAAGTGTAGATTTTATGGTACCTGCCTTCACATGTGAAATATCTTTGGATGCTAAATAGTAGCTTTGCATAGTTATCCTTGATACAACTCCTGGGTATTGCATTGTTCAAGTCCATATCTACAAATTTAGGTTTCATAAACTCCTTGCATGGCTCCATGTCAAACCTAAAATCTTTAAACCAATATTTTTGTCCCCTTGGTTTCTCTTTCACAGCAGCTATGATCTCAGGTGTCACTGGCATGCTTATCATTCCAACTTTGGTAGTGGTTCCACTAAAATGTAGAGAAAACTCTTTGGACACTTGAGTGTGGCAACCCTGTAGCTTTTCACAAATTTTTAGATAGCTAGCCTTGCTAAAAGCCTCCATTACCATTTGATCCTCCATAGCAGCATTTGCATTCTTAGGTTCATATCTTAGACAATGTCCCCCTTTGGGGATCTTCTTTTCCTCTTCCATGTTCTCTGTAGAAAACCTATCGGTTTCTTTAAAACCTATAAAGCAGCCTCTCTTGACCAAATGAACATCCTCACTTGATTTGATGATATTTGTCTTTGGATAGAAAAACCATGAAATTATCCTCACTGTTTCAGAGCTTGGATAACATATGTGAAGGTGAATGAAACACGAATGACTCAATTAGGCAAAAAATTCGAATTAGAGATATCACTTCATCACCAAATGATGTTTAATTGATACCTTATCATGAATATGATGACTGTAGGACAAGTGGGTACAAAAAATCTGTTAATTAACTGACTCACCATACTCCTATATTGTCATTACCCAACTAAAACTAACAAATCTCGGCTTATTTGACACGATAGCTATGAAATCGCGCTTTCGTAGCACTCACAATGTAAATTTTGCAATTTGCGCTACAAAAGTAGCAGCGCTTTCGTAGTGCAAAACTCATTTTTTGAACTAACGGTGCTACGAAACTATGGATTTCTAGCTAATTGTAGAAAATCAACCTAAAACCTACTTAGATGTCCCTTAAATGAAAAATGTGAACTTTTTAACTGTGGAATGAACCTAAAAAGACTTTTTGAATTTTGATGGTGAATACTAACCTCCAAAACTATGACATACCCTTGACCATACTAAAATGACTTCAAAACTATTTAGATCATGGTCAAAATAGAGTTGACATGCCATGTTTTAAATTTTTTTTTGTTAGTGATAACACGTCTAATACATAGATTGGCTGCACAGGCTCTCTCAAGATAATCCAAACTGTCAAGGTTTATCCTCTTAATTCAATGCAATGATCTCAAGTTAGTTGGTTGTCTGTTTATGCTACTCTAAGTTGAAAATATGGATTGGTTCATTATCCCTTATTCACACTTATACTATAAAGAGAAAGTTATCATATGAAAAGGTTTAAGTGTTTCAGTATATTAGAATATATAGATCGTTCTATTCAAGGTACCAAATTTGGTATTTGTACAACAGTGACTAAGTCATCGATACCACTAGTTAGTTGTAGATGTTGATAGATAGCTACTAGTATAGATATGAACCTTTCATCATAACACTAGCAATAGTGATAGTACTACTTCTCCCAAATACTATTATCAATATGAAATGATTACCCAAAATTGGATCGACATCTAAAAATTATAGGTTCTAAATAAGAAAAGTTGGTCGTGTTGGGTCTAAAGACCATTAGCTATGTACCATTGATATATGTAACTACTGGAGAGTCAGACACAATTGGAATATGGACTACCAATTGCTAGACAACTTATCCATTATAGAGCCTGATTAGAATAGTTTATTTCACCCTTCGGCTCATCATGTGATTAATTTGAAAAAATGATCAATGGATTAATATATGAGCTATATCATTAGTATAAGGGACAGAGCATCTATTAAATCCCTGATTGTGTTAATAATATAAGGTTAATAAGATATACTACACATTATCCCAATTCCTAATACTGTAAATAACTTCTAAATTAATTGATCAATGGCCATGACATTTCAATTTGGAGTGGAGAAATACCTGAAAATTCAGAGACATCGAGAGCATGCACGATGAGTAGATAATGAAAGCGTGGATGGAGAGAAGACAGTGAGAGCACGGACCGCTAAAGACGCCGATTAGAGAAAACCTGCAAACATAGAAAATTAAATTTAAAAAACATAAAAAAACATTAAAAAAAACAGTGTTAGTATGAATCTTGATTCGAAGTGTACGAAAAAAGACCACTTTATTTGCGCATAACAAATAGCCCTAACAACAAAAGATGGCTGCTAATATCTTTAGATCTGTAATTAGTTAATCAAGACAAATGTTGCAAAAATCTAGATCTATGCATAAAAAGACATTAAGCAGTAAAAATAAGGTTTTGCTCCATGCATCCAATAGACAAGACAAGAACAATATTTTTTGAAGAATTTTATATTAATGGCACCTGGGAGGAAAAATAGAAAGGTGTTTCCAATTCTCATCAATGGGATGGGTTCTTGGAAGTCCTCAGCACTTCAGATCTAGAATTTCTCTCTCTTGTTGGTGTAGAAAACCCAGACAAACATAGAACTCAAAGGGAGCTCACAAAGAAAATAAAAAATATGACAATGATAATGGCTCAAAGTCAGACCAAGAGTATAGATCCAAAGTGATCTAAGAGGCAACAAAAGGTGATGAATGGTAGGAAAAACCTTCTATTTATAAAAAAATATTAGGTCATTCTAGATCTTGGTGTATGACTAAAATAATATTAACCAAATCTAGATCCACCTTTTATGGAATATTTTATTATATTTGTTGGAGGGGAAAGGAATTTGACTTGGGTCAAATCCCTTTATTTGTAAATAATAAATAAATAAATGATTTATTTATCATTTTAAGGAAGTGGTTGAATGATAATTAAATAAAAAATGATTTATTTAATTTTTTATAAATGATTTAGTCATATTTAACAAGGAATATTATTTAAATAAAATTTAAATAGTTATTCCTAGAAAATAATAAGATAAATAAGGATTTATCTAATTAATTTCCTTGTTTTGGGTTAAATATGACCAGGAATAATAATTAAATTACTGTTTAATTAATTATTCCATGAGGAAAACCAAACAAATATAGATTTGTTTAATATTTCCCTTTGGGGTTCTCTGTTTACACCATAAAAAACCTAATAAATGTGGTTTATTAAGTTATTTTACATATTGAAAGAAATTTTACTTAGGGTAAAATTGGTCTTACATGGTGTACTTGGGTCCATCTAATGATAATAGGTTAGATGACCAAAAAATAGTGTAACAGATTGCCCCCCAGCGTGCGAGTGTTAGGAGCAAATCGTATGACCGACGTACGTTGTAAGAACTGAATCACTAGACATCAAAGGGAAGTCAGAGAGAGAAATGTAAGGTAGAATAATGTGCTGAAGAACTAGACCCTGAGGAGATGAGACTTACAGGTGCGACAAGTCTCTTTTTATGAATGGGTACCTGTGCTAAAGGCGACGGGGGAGGCATACCTATGCCCGCCGAGACAAAGTACAAAATAATAGCGTGTCCAGTAAACAAGGGACTGAACTATAAAGTACATGCTGGCATAAACATGAGCCAGATAAAAGATATAATGATGAATCCCACATACATGTTGTGCCTGGGATAACAACCAAGACTTATACAATAATATCTGAGTACATGAGATACAAATACAACCCCAGTGCCCCTATAAATGGGGAAGGGCTCGCAAAATCTGACTGATACATGAAAATCAAAGAGGCGCTACAAGCGGCTAAGGCCGACATCATCAAATATGTGGAGCTGCATCGAAGGCTGAAGTGAAGAAGTCATCTGGGTATGTGGGGGGCTACCTGTAGGGCCACCCCTTCATGAGGGTTGGGACATCTCACACACACTCGAGAATCACCGATATCAGTTGCTGCATCACTGAACCATCAAGTGTATGGATCTCGATCATGCTGAAAGGCGCTAGAACTGAGCAACAATCAAGTCAAAGGGGAATAAGGAGTCCCTTTGCCTAATCCGGGGCACCGAACAAGAGTGGAAGCTGGAACCAAGGTACACCGCCCTCTAGACCTGTCTTTTGGAATGAATGAGCTGATGTTGACAGAAGGAGGTCCGCCATAGGTGAGGCAATAAGGGATCCTCAACTAAGGCACGAGAGAAAATAGTAGAGCGACTGACAGACTGACGTCAATGATGATGATGAAATGGGGAATACTGAGTTACGAGTGGACGAATTCCCTTGTTAAAGCATAAAGGGCATGGATGACCTGGCAGCAACTGACACAATATCATGAGGGATAAGGGAAAGTGGGACTAAAGGCCATAATGTGCAACACAAGAGAGGGACCAAGCAATGAAGGATGGAGGACTATAGCGGGATACCAAGGGACTCGGGATAGACTCCATGAATGCGATGATGACTCAACTCAGACGCTCTAGACAAGGGCGACTTGATGGTGCAGCCACACAGTAAAGGTACAATGGGGGACCATAAAAACATGAGTATAAGATGGTAACTCATGACGAACATCAACACGAGCATGGACAAGTATGGAGGCCAAGTGGTGCCCCTAGTATGAGTGTTGCAAGTGAAGAAATTCAATTTTGAGGAGGGGTGAATTGATGCTTCCTGGATAAAATGTGTCATGGTGAAGTATCAAGTGACTAAAAACTAACAGATACCCATTTGAGGGCTCGTTGAGAGATTTCCAACGGTATAGACGGTTCATCAAACTCAGCTACGGTTTGGCCGCAGCAGGCGAAAGAAAAATCAGGGGTTTTTTGTTAATAAGGCATCTTCCCTTCAAATTCACTTATTTTCAGGTGGAGCTATGGTGAATGTAATGAGGAGAGAAGGCCCTAAATCATGCGACGATCATAGCAGACAAACCGACCATTGGAATTGAGATCTGTCAGTTGTAGGTAAGAGGCCTGATCCTACTCTTTCATTTCAATGGATTAAAAGTTCAGTTTAGGTACCCAGAGTTCATGAACAGGCTAGGTCACACTTTTTGGGGTCTATTCTGCGACCTTGGTAGTAGGTACTGGGCATAAAACTGTGACTTGTCCCAGGAAATGACCTGAAAAGTGCGACCTGTCAGAGAAAGGGGGTTTCAGTGCTGTTTTTGGCTGAGATCTGGGATTTTTTATGGTTGAGGGGCATAGGTGCCCCTCAAGCATGTTGTGGTCATGCCAAAATGTCTTTAGAAAAAGGGGAATCTAAACACATTTTAATGATGTGGTGCGCCATTTGTTTTCGTTATGGCTATGCAGTTTGAGAAAGGAAATGGAGGATTACCAATATCTTTTAGTACTGCATATATGAATCAAATGGACTTTACGTTTCCGGGTTGGCATACCTGGTGTCACTATCCCAAAGAGAGGATTTGGAGATGATGAACTGATGCTCTCCTAGAAAACCCATAGGTTGGTTAACAACAATGTCTAAGAGACTGGGTTGCTGATGTAAGATGAAGGAACGATAAGGGGTATCATCCCTAGAGTGATCTGAAGTGATATGGACCTCTAGAGGTTCTTCTAAATGTGGAAGAATAATGGTACTAAAGTCAACACTACCAGATACACTAGGAGAGTTGTGGAGAATTGCTTCTCCTGATCTCTCAAATATGGGTGCCCCCTTACCCAAACATTGGGTTTCAATGTAATGGCCACAAGGTGTATGTGGTTCGAATGCATGGGTTCGATGTAAGGGGGAATAGATAAAGTCAAGGGTGGTGATTCCTTCCATAATGTCGTCATCGTGATAGAATATGGGGTGACTGGTGGAAGAAAGACCACCTAACGCGGCAAAGATACCTGACTCATCATCATATGAAGAGAGGGTCGCATGCGCATCATCACAAGGGGTGATAGAAGAGTAAGCAGATAACGGATCCACCAATGTTGAGCCCAGGGTGATCACTGAAGGGAGGTCAAGCGAAACATCAGGGGAAGTCTCCAAGGGGACTTCCACCGAGGGTCTCATGGATGATGATAGGTAGAAAATGGTGGTAGCAGGCTCCATCATCTTGACATCGGGAGGGGGAATGTCAATGGGAGCGGGTAAATCCTCAAGCTGACCTGAAGCATACTGCACAATTATGGGAGAGGCGGATTGATTTTGTTCAATCTCGTACTCTTGAACTACCTTTAAAGAGGCACGGTAATGCGTCAGGTGGGGACAATGGTGGGAATAATGGCCAAGGACACCACATAGAGCATAGGTTTTGTTGGTGTGAATAATATTTGGGTTCGTGGCTACGGTCGAGGAAGAAACAGAGGTTTCAGGGACCGTAGACTCAGGGAATGTGACTTTAACCATGGGTTTAATATGGGGCAACTCGAGACAAGTATGGGTGGCATGATCGACGACATCACACAAGGCACAATGCTTTGCAGGTGGATTAGGGGCAGGGTCAGTCGGGGTGACCTTGTCTTTGGGTGCCCCCTTGCGAGCTTTGCCTTTCTTTCCTGGAGTTGGCACACCAGGAGAAGGGTCCTGTGGAGGTGTTGGTGGCACTGTAGCAATGGAAGAAGCTAGGGGAACCGGTTGAACCGGTGTTAAAGAAAGGTGGGGTTTGGGGTGACCAGGTGGGGTAGTGGCTAGATGGTCAAGGTACGAGACAAGTATACCCAGGGTCAGGTTGGGGAGAGAAAGGGTGGCCATGATGGGAACCAAATAGACTCCGGGAGGGGGAGCAAGGAAAGGTATCTAACCAGCGGGGTAATGACCAGGAGGGATGGCTCTAAGATGGTTGAGGCATGGTGGAACTGACCAAGGAGGATAAAGGGGCTCATGGGTACCATCTGTAGGAGAAGGGCCAGAAGGAGTAGGTTTGGTTGGCTGAGACGAAGGGCTAGGAGCAGGTTGTGATGGGCGAGGTTGAGGTTGAGGTTGCTGACTAGCTGAAGCGGGCCGCTTAAGGGTAGCCCCAGATGATTTCATCATGCAAACATTCGATAAGCTGGGATCAGAGACAGGGGGAGGAGGAAGATCAGGGAAGGTTCCAAGAAAAGAGGAGTCTTTGTAGATGCCAGGAGAGACACTGGTCAAAGAATCGACGGTTTGCTTATTGGTCACAGAAGAGACGATCGTCTCAGGGGAGGTCTGAGATTTTGGCTGATGATACGTCAACTGGTCAATGGTGACTATCTTTCCATTATGAGGGAAAGACATCTTGCGGTATACCGTGGATGGGACAACAGACATGGAATAAGTGTAGCTACGCCCCAAAAGAATGTTATAATCAAGAGGGGCATCGATGACTTCAACGTCAACGCAAATAGTCTTGCCCGCAAGAGTGATAGGAAAATTACGAAATAGGCCAACGGGCTGGGAGGCATGGCCATCCCACGCTCGAAGGGTGATCGTGGATGGGGCCAAATTAGGAGATCCGAGTTGTTTCTAAACCGAAGTGGACATCACACAGGTGGATGCCCCCTCATCAATGATACACCTAGAAATGTTAGTGTTCCGGATTTTGACTGGGATTTGGAAAGCTACGGAAGCAGGGGGGGAGGATGTTTGGATTGATGGGTGTCGAAAACAATAAATTGGTCATCAGCAGGATATACAGCGTCCATGGCTGATAGTAGAGCCTTCTTTTGAGAAGGGCATGACTGGAGGAGTTCCAGTGTTGAAATGGAAATAGGAGATTGTGCGAAATCATCTACTATGGTATACGAACGAGCAGCTCGACCAGAAGCAACATTTCAGTGTAATGGTCCCTTAGGAATCTTGGTATGAACCTCAACTTTGGGGTGAGGGATATGCAAGGGACCATTGGATGTCGAAAGAGGCTCTGTAGAACCTGAAGAAGGGGACTCGAGGACAGACGGAGCAGGAGGCTTGGGGTACTGACGGGACCGATTTTGAAGGTTAAGGTCGACGGTTAAAGGTTGATTAGAATTCATCATGAGGATCTGGTAATCGGAGGAACCAAAAGGGGAAGGTTGAGTGGCTACCTGTCTGTCAGGTGGTTGGGTAGCCATGAATCCTTGCTGGAGGAAAGGATTGGTAAACACAACTGGTTGAGTAGTGGCCACATTGGGGGGAGAAGTAGGGGAGGCATGCTGTCCTCGCAATGTGGCTTGAGACTCCCACATCTACTGCATCTATGGTAAAAGGTGACAATCGTGAGTGTAATGACCGTAAACACCGCAACACGAACAAGGCTTATTTGTACGAATATGCCTATCCAGCTTGGGCTGAGTGCCTTGTTGCTGGTTAGCAGTGTTAGAGTCAATATCTTGAGGATTGGGTCCACGAGTACCATGGGTAGATTCATTTTGATTTCCTTTCCTCATCCTTTGAGAAGAAGGAGGATTAGTCGTGCCCTGTTGTGCAAATACTTGCCCTGGAGGGGGCGGTAGTTGTTGTTGCTGGGGTTGAGAAGGCAAGGGAGGCGGAGGTGCAAATGCTGGAGGAGCGGGGGCACCAGGCTGTGGATAAAGATAATGGCTAGGTTGGGCAACATTGAGGTAAGCAAGAGGTTGGGCAAAAGGATGAGGCATGCTGTATCCTGGATACATGCTACCTGGAGGGGGAAAATTTCTGGAGGTGCTAGCCCCTCTCGGAGGGAGACCATAGCCCATAGGAGGTTGAGCGTATGGATGAGAGAGAGCTCCAACGATATCGTCGGCAGAATGAGATGCCCCCAGGGCATTAGCGCCATCGGGTCTGGGAAGGTCAGGAAGGACGATATAAACATAACTAGACTGAGTATAGATCAAGTCATATTTCAAGGCTATTTGGAGGGCGACTCCTTCAGTTTGAGGA
Source organism: Pinus albicaulis (assembly GCA_034641835.2). Classification (NCBI taxonomy): domain Eukaryota; kingdom Viridiplantae; phylum Streptophyta; class Pinopsida; order Pinales; family Pinaceae; genus Pinus; species Pinus albicaulis. The sequence continues at coordinate 16,857,683 of CM076581.1, read as the reverse complement.
AAATGCGATGCGACATATTTTCCGATGGTGGGAAAGAGAGATCTAAGGAACCAGTCCATGTAGACCCGATCTTCAAAGGTAGGAGCTCGACATAAGCTCTTTCTTCTCTCCCATTCCTAAACATGATCGGAAAGGTGGGTAGCAAATGATTGACGGAAAGAGGTCAGGATTTCAGTACCAGTGTCATATTGGAGAGGGAGCTGGAAATAAGATAAGAAGGCTCCGGAAATGGTCGCAAAGGTGGTATGGGAAGAGGAGGTCTAATCAACATACCACTTAGAAGCTTCACCTGTAAGTGTGCATTGGAACAACCGAAGACAGATAGAATCATTGGAAATGGAATTGGATGAACACCACATGTGAAAAGATCAGATATGTTTGGAGGGATCTTCTCCAGCAAGGCCTTTGAACTTGGGAATGTCGGAGGGGAGCTTGGTTGGCATAGCAGGCAAACCAACATCATGGCAGATAGGGTCATTGATCAACTGATTGAAATCGGGGAGACTGAGGCCTACCATGTAAGGGAGCAAGGGGACAACCGAGGTAGTTCCTGTGGTGGTTCTGCTAGTAACATTCCCGATAGTAGGGTCGGGATTACCGCTAGTGTTAGGCCCTGGAGTAGACATAGTGAAGGTGACAGGGGGAGAACTAGAAGTAAAAGGAGAACCCAATGAATCAGAAGAGGAGTCAGAGTGTAGACTTGGAGGAGGACTAACTCGACGACGGCGGGAAGGAGGAGGTCGACCAACCGAAAACTGAGGATGAAGGCCAAGAAGTATCTAGGATATATGCCTTAGGGGTGCAATGGTGACAACACAAACACGGCACAAAGGGAAGAAGAATGACCAACAAGGGCACAGAAGTGCAGAATCAAGTGATTAAAATGTCAAAACAAAGGCAGAGAGGTGCAGTTTCAAGTGATTTTACAATGTTTTAAAGTCTTTTCTTGGCGGTGTTAACCAGGCTCTTCTTCGCCTAGGGTGAGTGTGTGGCATGCGTGAATTTTAATTTTTAAACCCAAACGTTTTGAGAGAAAAAGAAAAAGTGTGCTGCGTAAATGAAAATAAACCTACAGAGAACAGTATATAATGCTAAAATAACAAAAAATTAACAGCTAAAAATGCATCAATCTAACCCAAGGAGACGGATCTCTCAAAACTAGTCTAACAGAGGGAAAAAATCTAGTCAAAACACAATGAAAATAAGCCAATAGATCTAAGGTCAGGAGGGACAGGGATCTAAACGATAAATCTGCTAGAAAGAGGTGCAGAAAACAACAAAGAGACAGAGGCAAGGTTGTTGTGAAAGAGGAGGCAAAAAGATAAAGGCAGTAGGGAAAAGGAAGGTGACCCTAAAGGAAAACCCAAACAAAACTATATGAGGTGATTTGGATGGAAAAATCGCTGATCTAAAAGGGACTTGAAAAGGAGGTATAAGATCTGTAAAAGAAATGGCTGAAACTTTGAAAATTTAGACACCTGCAACAGCTAAAACTCTTCCACAAAAAGTGGAGGGTATTGAAGCCCTAGGGGGCTAGATTCCCACTTAGTTGAGTAAAAAAAAACAAGAACATGTCTAAATAGGTGGAGACAGAAGTTGGAAAACCCTGACAGAAGCTTCAAACAAACCCAGAAAACTTTCTGAAAAACTGCAAAAAAAAGTGCAGGTCGCAATTTTGAGGCTAAAAAGTGTGTCCTGCAGTCCAGGTAGCAGGCTTAGGGCCGAAAAGTGCGACCTACAGTTCCGGGTCTCTCGGCAGCAGATTTTAGAAAAATTTGTCCTCTCAGTTGCGACTGATGTCTGTTACCTATGCAATAGGGCCAGAAACACACGAAAGTTAGAAATTTTAATGTTTGAGGGTTTAATGGGTAAAACAAAACATAAAAATAAAAAAAAACAAAAATTTGAAGAGAAACCCTAGGGTTTGAAGCAGCTGGATATGCAGGAATATGAAAAATGACAACGGTCATAATTGAAAACCCGTGTGGAGTTGCCAGTTGTTAGTATGAATCTTGATTCGAAGTGTACGAAAAAAGACCACTTTAGCTGCGCATAACAAACAACCCTAACAGCAAAATATGGCTGCTAATATCTTCATATCTGTAATTAGTTAATCAAGATAAATGTTGCAAAAATCTAGATCTATGCATAAAAAGACATTAAGCAGTAAAAATAAGGTTTTGCTCCATGCATCCAATAGACAAGACAAGAACAATATTTTTTGAAGAATTTTATATTAATGGCACTTGGGAGGAAAACAAGAAAGGTGTTTCCAATTCTCCTCAATGGGATGGGTTCTTGGAAGTCCTCAGCACTTCAGATCTAGAATTTCTCTCTCTTGTTGGTGTAGAAAACCCAGACAAACATAGAACTCAAAGGGAGCTCACAAAGAAAATAATGGATAATGTGACAATGATAATGGCTCAAATTCAGACCAAGAGTATAGATCCAGAGTGATCTAATAGGCAACAAAAGGTGACAAATGAATGGGAAAACCCTTCTATTTATAACAAAATATTGGGTCATTCTAGATCTTGGTGCATGATTAAAATAATATTAACCAAATCTAGATCCACCTTTTATGGAATATTTTATTATATTTGTTGGAGGAAAAAGGCATTTGACTTGGGTCAAATCCCTTTATTTGTAAATAATAAATAAATAAATGATTTATTTATCATTTTAAGGAAGTGGTTGAATGATAATTAAATAAATAATGATTTATTCAATTATTTATAAATGATTTAGTCAAATTTAACAAGGAATATTATTTTAAATAAGGTTTAAATAATTATTCCTAGAAAATAATAAGATAAATAAGGATTTATCTAATTAATTTTCTTGTTTTGGGTTAAATATGACCAGGAATAATAATTAAATTACTGTTTAATTAATTATTCCATGAGGAAAACCAAACAAATATAGATTTGTTTAATATTTCCCTTTGGGGTTTCCTGTTTAGACCATAAACAACCTAATAAATGTGGTTTATTAAGTTATTATACATAGTGAAAGCAATTTTACTTAGGGTAAAATTGGTCTTACATGGTGTACTTGGGTCCATCTAATGATAATAGGTTAGATGACCAAAAAATGGTGTAACACAGAGCATAAAAATAACACCTTCTCACCTTCGCTTGCTCCCCTCCTCACCCCTGCAACAACAAGACAACAACACATCAGCGAGACAGAAACAGATCAGTGCAACGAAAAGATAGCAATAGAGTGAGAAAAATAGAACATAGTAGCGAGACAAATAGAACAGAGCAACACAACGATAATGAAAACTTGTTGCGATTTGGGGGTCGGTGTATTTATAACAAAAAGTTCAGCCGAATTATTTTAAAAAGTTTAGTTGAACTGTTGTTGCCGGTTTTTCCATCTCCGGCCAAAAATCTATTTACCCAAGTCGTCAATGTTAATGGAAGAAAAATTTCGGCTGAACTAATTTCAAAACTTCGGTTGAACTGTGGAGAAAATGAAATTTTCGAATGCGTTTCTCACGAAAGTGTAACCCACCTTTGCATTTTTACCCTTACTATAAACTTTTTAAAAATAAAATAGGGTTTTTCTTTTATTGGACATCATAAAACCATAACTCATTATCCAAGACATATTTCTTTAAATTTGATAATATAATCTCTTAGGTTGATATTCCTATAAGACTCAAATTTTGAATTTTGCATAAGTTTATTCTTAAAATAAGGATAAAGGACAAACAAAGTTTCACCTTGTGTTACACTAAAATTTGTCACCGTGACATTTAGCTGTCTATATGGGTTCATCATTACCTATTTATTGCTCCCTCATAAGTCTAAAAACATAAAGTTCCTCAAATCAAGTCTTGGAACAGGAAGAATCTCTTAAAAATCATAAAAAGCCTACTCTCACACTTTTCCTAGTCATTCCCTGCGACACCACGGCTAATTGCTATAAAAAATGCGGTATATCCCGCACGTAAAGCTCATTAAAACTTAGGACCCCCATAAAAGGTAAAACAAAGAGAAAAGTAAGTTCTAGAAGCCAAGATGGTCGAATATTCTCCCAGCTGGGGCCTTCTAGAAGCGCTATTTGGTCGAGCTTCGTCCCTTCCATTCATGAACCTTCATCCCTTCATAAATGGAGCTATCCCTTTGTTTTTGGAGCTAAAATCCCATAATGAGAGGGCTTTATCCCTTCCTTTTTGGAGCTGAAACTACCTCTCTTCAGCTATAAATTGAGACCAAGTTTCAGTCTCAAGGGTACGTTTTGATACTTAGTAGTTGATACTTACTTCTTAGCTTATAGAAGAGAATTGTTGAAGGAATTATACTCTCCACATTTGGCATCGTTGGCATGAGAGAGATTACATACTCATGGCCATAGTCTTATGCTGATCTAGAGAGTTGGAGTCTTGTCAAACCAAGGAAAATGGCTGTTCGAGACCCTGGAAGAATCTGTACAAACATCAAGGCATTAAGGTCGTAAGGTTTCTTATTTTATTCAAAGTTAATATAAATGGATTCTATTTTCTGATGCAGGAGCATTAGGAAAAGAGAAATACTTGGTATTTTATTGAAACTTAGGGGTTTAGAAGAGCTAGATTTTTATAAATGATTTGAGTGGGTTTTATGTATTTTTAATTAAATATTGTAAATAATTCTCAAATTTTTGAGAATATGAGAGAATCTGGCCAGTCGAGGATGTAAAGGGATGAGAAATTTTTCTAAATATTAATTTAGAAATTAGTTTCATTAATTATGGGTGAGAGAGGATCCTTAGGGATTCAAGAGTGATTTTAGGATTTTGTTGAGAAATTGAAGGGATTGAACTCAAATTAGATTAATTTAAAATTGTATAAATTATCAAGCCTCAAAGGCATTGGAGATCAGAGAGAGTGTGAGTAGAGAGCAGGGGTTTCTACTTGGAAGCCTTCGGGCAGTTTGTAAAGGGCCAATGATTTGGAAATCAGGCCAAGGAAGGAGATTATTATGTAAGTGCTGTGTGTATTAATACATAATTTTATTTTCTGAAGTCTATGCCCTTATTGAATTTGTGTTCAATATATGAAGAGATGATTCGATTCTTTTTTCTTGAGTTTTATATTGTGGGGGAATTAAATTTAATTCTCTCTACATTTCAATGATAAAGATCGATGGGATATATGACCCATGTTGTTGAAGTTGCATACGGGGGAAAAGTGATTTGATGTGCTTGAATTTACATCGACTTTGTATGAAAACTGCAATACATAATTGTTGAACGTAGGAGGTATTGAATCTTGACGTGAATAGTTATTTTCCAATGTATTGGGTCCGTGGTTTTGTGTTGAAACCAGTGAATACGGCGTTGTTCCTTTGGATTTCGTTTGTTATAAATTTAAGCTATGTGAAAAGCCTGTGGAATCGATAGTGAATCAATTGCATTTATCGCTATTGATTTAGGGCGTTGAAGCCACAAGACATAATCCTGTGCAGAATTGAATTCTATATAGAGATTGACAGAATTAACGGATGTTGATTCTTTGTTGAAACCCATATCGAATTTATATTAATCACTGTTGACATTTTCTTAATGGAAATCGAGAGTTCCGATTCTGATTCATGCTGGAGGAAGAACGGTTCTGGTTGAATGGAATTCTATCATTAAATTGTTGAAGATCGATTTGTATCCGATCTATGCTATTTAAATTGTTGAAGGAATGATTCGATTTGGAAAAATCAATATCGATTTTGTGCTACAGCCTCAGCACGTGGAAATCGATGAACTTCAGTCTTTTTAATAACTGTTACAAACGATCTCAATGTTGATTATTTAATATGTTCAAATGTGTTTTGTTTGAAATTGATGTCAATAAAGACAGTGTTTGCAGGAGCAGATTAAACGTAAAAGCAACGGGAGTTCTGAGTTGAATAGAATTCCATTAATCGACTTATTGATTAATCCGAGCCATCAGGTTGCATACAGAGAAGGATGATCGATTTAAAATGGTGTGAGGGTTTTTACCTAGTCAAATATCTGATTGCATTGCACAGCATAATCTTGAGGTAATCAGCGTATTAAGAAGAGGGAGTGAATTTGAATCCATTGGAAAATACATCTTAGAGGAAGTAGCGATCGAAACTTAGTTCGATTGCATCTAGTCGAAGATCTAATTGGTAGCGTAGAAGTTAAAGGTGAGATAGCGCAGAAGTTAATTGGAGACTGAAGTTTGAATGATGAACGATGCGTCCATCATTAGATGAAAAGGTATGAAAGTTGTTGTGGTCCAACTTTGTATTGGTGATTTGGAGTTTTAATTAAAGTCGAACTGTGATTATGGACTCAATATTAAATTATGTTGATATTTGAAATTTCTCCAAAAAGTCTAACATATATATTCAGATATGGGAAATTAAGCTGTGGGTGAAATAAATGATGAGTTTTGAACTCCATGATGAAAGGGAAGCTTATATTGGAATTTTTTTGAAATTCAATGGTCAATTAAAAAAATTCATATGGTGGGGTATTCCAATGGTTCTATAATCATGGTTGTTTAGTTTTATAACCATAGCTTTCGCATGAGTTGAAATTGCCAATGAGTGGATTTATTTGGCTTGGAGTGGGAATTGCATTTTTATATGCGTAGTCAATGCTGAGATTCTAGGTTTGCAGGGTTGACCTGCATCATTTTTGGTATCAGAGCTTGGCTCTGTTGGAATTGAAGAAATTTGTTTTTTTTGAATGAGTGCAGGAAGGTTCTGTTGAGAACTGAAGTGTGTTTTATTTAAATGTGTGATGAAGATTGAAAAGAAGATCAGATTCTAAATCTGATATGCAAAGGTACACAATTGTAGTGAACAGGATTGCAGAAATGAATGGAGGACAAGATTACGCAGGATCTTAAAGGTGAGATAATTTTCTGATTTGAAATTTGTGATTAAGGTTTATGGTTGCAGACAGGATGATGGCAGTGAACTTGACATTTAGCTAAAGGCTGGATAGGGAGGACAATTTTAGTGTTCTAAAGAGAAGGTGAGTTGAAGAGATAGCCTAGAGAGAGCAGAAGAGAGTGCTCAAGAGGTTCCATAGGTAGTGAGCCAGTACTTACCAAAAGACCGGGTTCAGTGAAGCGGATTGGTGAGGTAAGTGGCAGCAGGAGAGCTTGCTGTTGTAGAGGCTAATGAAACTCATGGAGAAGATGATCATGGAGGATCAGAGAAGAGGTTCAGAGGAATGACACAAAGGTAATATGACTGATGAAGCCAGAGACAGAGAAATTGCATTAATGAAGATACAATTGCAGGTACTAGAGGAATGGCTGCAAGAGCAGGAAAATCAGAAAGGGGGATGGATTTTTCCACTGAAGGGAAAGAGAGTGATTTGGCAACCATTACAGATGAAGTTGAGGCAAAGTGTGATTGCCTTATTGAAAAAGGAACTTAGAGTTCTTGAGCTAGAGATGGAATTTGAAGATTCCACATGCAGATCTGTTCAAAGGGAAGTGCTGGAGGAAATAGTCAATACTGAAAAGTCTTGTCGTTTTAAAACTAATAAGTTGTGTATGTTTGCAGGTATAGCATAAGGAGATGAGAAAGCTTTAGAGTTTGTTCAAGAAGAATTGAATCTGAAGTCTGTTCAGATCAATGCTGAGATATCAAGATCTCAGGAGGAAATGAAGACAAAGGAGTCTAATCAGAATATTGGTGCAGAGAGAGAAGGACCAGCTGATGATTGGTCAAAAACCGGTGAAGGTATAGAAAATTGTGTTAAGTTTCAGAGTTCTACTCCTAATGAAAATTTTGAATTGTATAGGAAACTAGATCTTCAGAGAACAGAATTGGAGAGACAGAGGACTTATGTACAGGATAATTTGCTGAGGAAGCAAGATAAGAAAGTTTTCATGAATGAAAGTCATGAAGCAGAGGATGGAAAGAAGGAGATACTAGCTGACAATCTCATGATGAATGCAAATCAACATACTGATGTGATGACAAAGGAGTTGGAAGAAAAATCAGAGCAGCATATTGAAGTGTTTCCAGAGAAAGCTGAGGAGAAAGCCAGTAAAGATTTTATGAGTCCTGATGAAGACTTGGAACTACAGAGAGAAAACTTGGTGACTGGATCAACAAGTGAGACCATTGGGTCTTGTGATTTTGAAGCTGACAATTTGATTGTGTTTACAGGTGATACAGAAGACAGTCCATCACTTGGAATTGTCTTGGAAGAAGAAGAACTGTTGCAAGAAGAAGATGATACAATCATGTCTCATAAGCAGAGGCTTGTTACCATGGGTGACAAGAGAGAGTTGGCTTGTCTGTATAGCCAACAGAAGACTGTGGGGAAAAATTTTGGAACTGATACAGTGATAGAGAATGAGGCTACAGTGTTTGAAGAACTTGATTTGATTGCCAGAATCAATCAAGATGATGATGGACAATTACTGAAGATTTTCGAAGGGGAAGACGAAGGTTATGCTGGAACTAATTTGCAGCATGTTGATGAAATGCTTGAGAAGAAATGGCTGAAATGTTTGCTGGAGACATTTGAAACAGAGAAAGAAGTTGCAGGCATTGAAGTAAATTTGCTTGAAGTTGTGAAAGGAGCAGATACTAGTTTGTTAAAATTAATTTTGCTTACTAGTATACAAACAGAGATAAATGGATATATTACTGCAGGAAGAGAATTAAATGATAATTTATTTTCTAAAGATAAATTTGCAGGTGATGAGAAAAAGAATGTTGCAGAGGGACAGGAAGTATGGGAGGTAGAAACATGTGGGGTGACATCTGCAGGAGTAAAACCTAAGGCAACTAAGGCAACATCAATGTTGATAGCAAGAAGAACAGTCACAGCAAAAATAGCTACAACAGCTGAAACAACAAAATTTGGAGGCAACAGCAGTAGGCAAAGAAATTTCCAGACAGAGGAAAGGTTGGACATAGAGATTGAAATCATCAGAAGACTGATGATGAAGGTGTCTCAGAGGCAGCAGACAACAACAAGAAAGAAGAGGAATTTCAGCAAGGGAAAGACAAAAGCAGAGTATGAAAGCATCGCTGGAGGCAGGATGCAGAACAAGATATGGAAACCTGGAGAAAAGCAGCAAGAAACAATGGATGATGACTTGCAGAAAAAAGTATGGGATCCAGGAAGACAAGGACAAAGACTTAAAACGCATGATCAGGAGATCATGATCATTTTCAACCTTGGGAGTCTGATGCAGGAGCATTAGGCAGAGAGAAATACTTGGTATTTTATTGAAACTTAGGGGTTTATAAGAGCTAGATTTTTATAAATGATTTGAGTGGGTTTTATGTATTTTTAATTAAATATTGCAAATAATTCTCAAATGTTTGAGAATATGAGAGAATCTGGTTAGTTGAGGATGTAAAGGGATGAGATATTTTTCTAAATATTAATTTAGAAATTAGTTTCATTAATTATGGGTGAGAGAGGATCCTTAGGGATTCAAGAGTGATTTTAGGATTTTGTTGAGAAATTGAAGGGATTGAAATCAAATTAGATTAATTTAAAATTGTATAAATTATCAAGCCTCAAAGGAATTGGAGATCAGAGAGAGTGTGAGTAGAGAGCAGGGGTTTCTACTTGGAAGCCTTCGGGCAATTTGTAAAGGGCCAATGATTTGGAAATCAGGCCAAGGAAGGAGATTATTATGTAAGTGCTGTGTGTATTAATACAGAATTTTATTTTTTGAAGTCTATGCCTTTATTGAATTTGTGTCCAATATATGAAGAGATGATTCAATTCTTTTTTCTTGAGTTTTATATTGTGGAGGAATTAAATTTAATTCTCTCCACGTTTCAATGATAAAGATCGATGGGATATATGACCCATGTTGTTGAAGTTGCATACGGGGGAAAAGTGATTTGATGTGCTTGAATTTACATCGACTTTGTATGAAAACTGTAATACATAATCGTTGAACGTAGGAGGTATTGAATCTTGACGTGAATGGTTATTTTCCAATGTATTGGGTCCGCGGTTTTGTGTTGAAACCAGTGAATACGGCGCTGTTCCTTTGGATTTCGTTTGTTATAAATTTAAGCTGTGTCAAAAGCCTATGGAATCGATAGTGAATCGATTGCATTTATCGCTATTGATTTAGGGCGTTGAAGCCACAAGACATAATCCTGTGCAAAATTGAATTCTATATAGATATTGACAGAATTAATGGATGTTGATTCTTTGTTGAAACCCATATCGAATTTATATTAATCATTGTTGAGATTTTCTTAATGGAAATCGAGAGTTCCGATTCTAATTCATGCTGGAGGAAGAACAGTTCTGGTTGAATGGAATTCTATCATTAAATTGTTGAAGATCGATTTGTATTTGATCTATGCTATTTAAATTGTTGAAGGAATGATTCGATTTGGAAAAATTGATATCGATTTTGTGCTAAAGCCTCAGCACGTGGAAATCGATGAACTTCAGTCTTTTTAATAAAGGTTACAAACGATCTCAATGTTGATTATTTAATATGGTCAAATGTGTGTTGTCTGAAATCGATATCAGTAAAGACAGTGTTTGCAGGAGCGACAGTGTTGAATTGAGAGACAGTGTTTGCAGGAGCAGATTAAACGTAAAAGCAACGGGAGTTCTGAGTTGAATAGAATTCCATTAATCGACTTATTGATTAATCCGAGCCATCAGGTTGCATACATAGAAGGATGATCGATTTAAAATGGTGTGAGGGTTTTTACCCAGTTGAATATATGTTTGCATTGCACAGCATAATCTTGAGGTAATCAGCGTATTAAGAAGAGGGAGTGAATTTGAATCTGTTGGCAAATACATCTTAGAGGAAGCAGCGATCGAAACTTAGTTCGATTGCATCTGGTTGAAGATATAATTGGTAGCGTCGAAGATCATTGAGTTTTTCATATATCTTTTGAATGATTTAATTCTTAGACTCCTTGATCACTAAGATAGATTATTGCTTTCGAATTATCATATTTTGCAGATGCTTTTGATCTTGTTTGCCTGTCTTTGATTGCAAATCTTATATGCTGAATCGATAACTTTTGGAGCGACTGTATTGAAGACCAAATAAGCATTAGACTTCAAGTAGGAGTATCTATCTATAGTTAATAAGAAATTCTTAAGAAAAATAGTCTAGAGAAAGTGGTCTACATTTGTCTGTTTGTTTCTATATATCCTTAGGACACTAGGGATATCCCTTTTGTCCGCAAGAGGGATTCATCTGTGCAATAAAATGGTGACTCCACTGGGGAAATTCTAAACTTAGTTTTCTTCCATTTTCAATTTGATTTTTGAAATTTCTTTGAAATTTCTTTGACTGAGATTAGCTCAAAACTTGATTGGGTAGAAAACTCAATAGAATCCATGATTCTAAATATGTATTTTTATTTTTTCTTTACTTTTCCTGCCTTCCACACTTTTTCCTTTAAGACAGAGCGGTAGACTCCACAATATTTAGTAGAATAAAGTGAGGTACCACACCTTATTCTATTAAAAACTGCAGATCTCTGGAAAATTTGGGAAAAATAGAAATTCTGTTTTCTGGCATCTCATTACTAGATTTTTTTTCTTTACCGAATTTGTCTTGGCTGTCAAAGACTTCTGTCAAAAGTTTCTTTCAACAATTTCTGTGATTAAGTGATCTATTCAGTTAAGTTTTCATATTATGAGTAAAAAAATTTCCAAGTCCTCCCATTGCTCTGAATCACAAACTTTGTATACCTCAGCTACTTGGTATTTCATCACTTTTCTGTTGAGCCATTGAACTTGATGCAATTGTTATTCTTATGAAAATTTGATTTTATTTTCATTTGCAAACTTATAAAACCATTAGATTGATAAGGACTGAATTTTATTTTAAAACTACTTTTGTATGCTTTGATTTATTGCTGGAATAAGCAGAAAATTCTTGGTTAGATTATAAACCAGGCTTAAACATCCTCCAACTTTTAGATATAGTTCAAGATTACACATTTCTTTTAGTTTTGAATTTTATTATTTTATTATTTTTTAATTTTATTTTGGAAGAAGTTTGTTTTGTTTCTAATCTAAATGATATAAGGAATTTCATTTTGAGAAAAAAATCTTTTTTGGAATTGGAATCTCTGAATTTTCTTCTTTTCAAAGTTTCTCATATAGGGAAGAAAGAATTGATATTTTGAAAGTTTCTAAAAATCTCTCAACTCTTTCCTCTAGTTAGACTTCATTAAAAAGAAATGAGTTGTTTATCATATAGATGCATTGTAGCGAATTTTGAGTCGGGTCATTAAAACATCATCAAGTTTCATTTCCATACCTATTGTCCTAAGAAACTGCCAATTAAAAGTAACGCTTACTTAAAATAAATCTAGAAAATTTATATTTTCTGACTCTTTTCACAAATATAGCTTAGCCTAGTGTCTTGGAATAGGTTTTAGTTAACTCTCCAAGACAGCAAAAACAAACAAGTAGTTAATCTTGCGGTAGGAAAATCCAATTGTAGCATGTATGCTCTGGGAAGCTCCTCCTAAAGGAGTCAAGCACAAGATCATATCCGAACTAGTGAGGTAATCATACCTATCTCATTGGGAATGATAGAAGGTGTGCACGTATTAAAAATGGTAAACCTCAGATTGACCATTGTTGAGGAGCCTGTGGTCACTTGTCGGTAAACCTTGGATTATGTCAAGGAGCCTTCAAGGCGATTGAGATTGTTACTCTGACCTTGCGTTTATATCGGATCGTAGACTATTCCCCCAGGTATATGTGTTCCCGTTGGTGACCTTAATGACCATAAACGTTAGGATTTTTTCCCAAGGTGACAGTGGAGGGGAGATCCCATTATACCTGGAGCAGACGTCGGCTAGACTCACTTGGACTCTCCGGAGAGTTATCTTCACTCGAGATGGTTTAAGTGGAGAAACTTGCACCGGTTTGTTTCATTAAGCAGGTTGTCGGGGTAACTGTTCCAACCACCATTTCTGCATTAAAATTCTACGATGTTGGATTTCATCACCAACTAGTGTTTTTAGTGTGGGAATCTACTGTTTGTGTGTGGATTGATCTCTTATATTTTTTTAGGCGTGTGATTCATTTTGATTGTTTCTTTAGCGACTTTAGGGTTTTTTTGAATTTTTCTTTGTTTTTGTGTGTTAAAAGTTTTAATCGTGGCTGAATTACCGAGACGATCACATAGAACTCATAGGAAGCTCATTGAGTACACACCAAACCAATTAGAAGGACTTAAATCTCTGATACCAAATGTTATCGGTAGAATTGGATTAACGGAACAAGGAGAATCATCCAAAATTATTCATTCTAATTCTGAAGTAAATCAACCGCAAATAGCAGAACATACTCCACAAACAGTTTCAATTTCCGAATTAACTGAAGTTTCTTCTACAACAAGTGAACTATCACTTGAAGAACCTGAAATTTCTGAACCAGAAATTGAACCTGCTACATCAGAACCTACTTTAGAATTCGCTACTCCAACTTCCAATTATCCTGATTCACCCAGAGTAAGAAATCGGATTACAGAAGATCTTCCTCCTGGTCTCAATAATATTGAAGAAATCACTAATATAGAGGAAGAAGTTGTTCTTTCGTCAACTCAGGAAACTTTATAACTTAGAGAACATGAATCAATTTTTTATAGCCCTTTTAGACAAGACGCTTGGTATTCTTCATTAACAGATTTTCTACAAAACGTAGGTCTTCATTATTCGCCACCTCAAATTCCCTTTTTCCCTACACCAATAGGTTATAGACCTCAGCTAAACATGTCTAGTGAGTCACCTATGTTTACTGAATCGCCAGAAACATTTTTGTATGGTGGTCCATCTGTTCCTGTAGGCTATCAATCGCTCTCTGGTACATTCTCAGGAGCATCTCCTCCTCCTAACAAACCAATGTCATCATCTGGTCCAAATGAATCAACAATGAACAATGAGCAAGTTTATATGATGTCTGGAAATATCCCAAACCCCGGTTGTCAAGGTAGTAATGTATCGCTTGGGGGGAAATCTCAAAATAGTCAAATATAGCCTGGGGGAAAACCTCAAGGACAGTACATACCTCAGGGTCAGTATCAACCTCAAGGATAGTACATACCCCAAGGTCAACCTCAGGGTCAGTATCAGCCTTAAGGACAGTATATGCCTCAAGGTCAGTACGTGTTTGAAGGTCAATATCAACCTCAAGGGCAGTACCCAGCTCAAGGATTGCAGCCTCCTTTACGACAAAAGTTCTATCCAGAAAAAAAAATGTTACAAGGAGGTGGAAATTATCCAGTCAATTATCAACCATATGTTCAACCAAGTTACGGTACGTCTTATGTACAACCTTCATTAGGACCTTCATATCCCGGAATGGTGTGGGATCCATCTCAAGTAAAACAGAATTTACAATCAAATGCACAAGTACCTTATTATCAAGCTAGAAAACCAGTTGGTTATAATCAACTCCAAAAACCTATCCAACCTGTCATTCAAACACCTTCATCTAGTCCTGTTCAACAAGCTGGTCTGAGTACACCTGTGACTCCGCCCCAAACTGCTGCTTAGACTTCTGTTCAACAAACCACACCTATTCCTGGGGTGTCTACAACTCCTATCACATCCACCCCTCAAACATTAGTACAAATTCCTCAATTTTCTATTCCGTAGTATGGACCTAAAATTCAGACTACTGTTCAGATGCCGACAGGACAACCTGGCACAAGTACAGTTATAACAAGTCAACCTCAGTTTACTTATCAACTGTATCAGGGGCCATATCAATATGGACCTGTTCAAACTCCAGTCTACCTGCAACAACCATACCTTGGTTATACATGTCAGACACCTGTTCAACCCCAGTATGGTCCGGTTATTCCTGGTTATCCAGGGGGCACTTCGATTCCAAATGCACAACCTATTCGAGGTTATCCTGGATATCCTCCTCCTGGGACTGGTTTAGTCTCACAAGGTTATCAACAAGACCCTACCCATCGATTTCCATTCATAGCAACTTTAGATTTACCAGATTTATCTCACCTTACAAATGATCCTATTTATTATCATCTGTATTGGCCGCCTATGCTGCCTAAGTTGCCCAATGAAATCCCAAATTTTGAAGCAAAATCAGGAGAGGATCCTTCTAACCATGTCATGACTTACCACCTTTGGTGTGCATCCAACTCATTAATCGACGATTCCATTCGACTTAGACTTTTTCAAATAACGTTAATAGGCTTAGCTACCAAATGGTACATTGAATTACCACAAGGCTCATTTACCAATTTCAACGCTCTAGCAAATGCTTTCTTAACTAATTTTCAGTTTCCAGTCAGATATGAAAATGGCACGTAATTATTAACTTCACTAAAACAATATACGTCTACATACATACCAGATCATATTCATGAATGTAGAGGTAGAAGACGTTTGGTAAATTTTTTTATCCTGGATCAAATATTTGCAGAATGGTTTGTCAAATCATTGCTACCAAAGATCACTAAAAATGTAGCCAAAGCAGGAGTTGTCACATAAGAACAAGTTATTGCTCAAGCTCAGTATCCTGACTTGGTGTATACCCAGTCCAGAACTTTGTATGAGAAAATTCCCGATTTACCCCATCCTGGTCAGATAATAGCAACTCCTTCAAGGTCTCATGCCGTTGATGGTGTAATTGGTTTAGTTACTACAACTAAGAGTAAGAAGAAATATTCAAAGGTTACTTCTCCGATAATAAATTTACCTGATTCACCAAAGGAGAATCTTCCCTGGAAACTTCTGCCGATATTCACATTGTAGATTCATCTACTGCAAAGTTGAAATATGACAACAAGAAGAAAGGAAAGAAAAATAATAAATAGACTTCATATCCCAAGGAAAAAACTGATAAAAATGAATCAACTGATGATAAATGGAAACATCGTTATCCTTGTCTTATTTGTGACGAGGATCATTTCACCAAGGAATGTTCGTATAGGGCCGAGGTATCTAAATTCGTCAAGGGTTCATCCACCACTGCTATTTTGAAGGATTCTTTTCCTATTCAAGATAGAAAAATGATTGGATCTTCCTCTAATACGTCAGCAGATATTTTGGTGGTTGTGAATCGATCGCAAGATTATGGTAATAAAAACCCTGTTGCTGGTAAAGAAATAGAAAATTCTAGTTCTACACCAGCTACATCTCCTTCGGTTTCTGATCCATTGCATATCAAGAAACCAAATCCTGATTTAGTAATCAAACTGCCTACCAAAGGTGTACTTCGTAAATCAGCTTTCAATCCACATGCAAGAGCTGCTCAGAATTACAACATTGTGGAGGATTTAGCAATTTCTCCTTCAGCAATGTCGGCCTTAGAAGTGTTACAATCATGTACAAGATAAAGAAAATTACTCTTATCAGTAATTGGAGCTATAGATCTTCAGGATTAAAATCTCACGGTCTTCGATTTAGAAAATTTTACACCTCGTCTTCCTCATCAAATGGCTTTTCAGATCCCAGTACTAGTAAAAAATAGACGTTGCTTTCGTACTATTATTGATGAAGGAGCACCTACGTGTATCATGTCATTAAACTGTTGGAAATAACTTGGTTCTCCAACCCTTAACCAATCACCAAAAATCCTCAAAGCTTTTGATGGAAGAGGATTTCATCCATTCGAAATTTTACAAGATCTACCTATAGAAGTCGAAGGAAAAATCGTTAATTTAGATGTGGAAGTAGTTGACGCCCCTCTAGATTACAACCTTCTTCTGGGTCAAATTTGGTCTTATGCTATGACTGCTATCGTGTCATCCGTCTTTCGAATAACTATGTTTCCTCATCAAGGAAAGGTTGTGAAAGTCGATTAGCTCTCATATTATTCGTCTGACCCATCTTCTACTAATAGTATTCGGCACATAGGAAAAATGACTATCCCTTATGAGGATGTAGAAGTAGGTTTAATCAAAGATTCCTCTTTAATGGGAACTTTCTCTATGCCTCCACCTAACGTACCGCATAATATTGCTAATATCAATATGACTACATCAAGCACTATTCCATTTGTTGATCCTTGGATAGCGCCTTTAGAATCAGAATTGGATTCATTCAATGGCAGGATACCTTTGAGTCCTTTTGAGATAGCATATCAAGCAGTACAGTCATTTTCCAATTCTTTATCAACTAATAATGATCCAATGAATGTGATCATCGAAGAATCATTTTCAACGTCAAGCTCGACTACAACATCAATTCCTGATCCTTTTCAACAAGTGTTTCATACTGATGACATAATTCGTGAATTCTTGTCTGTAGATGAGTTACCATGGGATGATCTCCATCATAGGTCATCATTTTTATCTAATCTTGATAAATTCAAAAATAAAATTTCCTCTATTTTTACAGTTGATTATGTCGAGGAACCTCAGAGTCCAATATTGATCACAAATTTGGATTCTAAAGTAAATTTGGGGAATATTTCTTCTACCATTCCTATTGACATCTCAGTAAAACCCAGAATTATTGAAAAAATTCATATAGGTGCTTCATGTACACCAGATAAAATTTCTACATATAAAGCCCCATTTCAAGAATTCTGCGACATATTTGCCTGGTCTTATGAAGAAATGCCAAGAATCGATCCCAACATTGTCATTCATGAAATAAAGACTTACCCAGATGCTAAACCTATCAGAAAACGATTATGTCTAATACATCCATGAAAATTTGCTGCCATTAAAGCCAAAGTTGAGAAATTACTAAGAGTAGGTTTTATTTATCCGATCCCATTAACGGATTGGGTATCTAATATCGTTTTTGTTACAAAAAAACAAGGAACAATACAAGTATGTGTTGACTATAGGGATATTAACAAAGCTTGTCCTAAAGACAATTATCCAACTCCTTATATCGACCAAATTATTGATGATTGTGCTAGAAATGAAATGTATTCATTCATGGACGTATTTTCCAGACACAATCAAATAAACATACTCCTTGTCGATCAACCAAAAACAACGTTCATTTGTCTTTGGGGAATGTTTTCTTACTGTAAATTACCTTTCGGATTAAAGAATGCTGGGGAAACTTTTCAAAGGGCAATTTTTCTATGATTTTCATGACATTAAACACATAGTGCAACCTTATCTCGATGATTTACCTGCTCATTCATTACACGGGGAAGATCATCCTACTCACTTATGAGTGATTTTTATGAGATGTAGGTATTATAAGATTCACTTGAATCCACATAAGTGTGTTTTCTGTGTACAATCTGGTAGGTTAATGGGATTTGTCATTTTGAAAACAAGAATCAGTGTCAACCCTTCCAAGGTTGAGGCCATTATCAATTTATCTCCTCCTTCCTCACTCCGCCAACTCCAAAGTTTGCAAGGGAAAACAAACTTTCTGCATAGATTCATCCAGAACTATGCTAAGTTAACCAAAGGTTTTGCCAGGCTTTTGAAACAGAATATTCCTTTCATTTGGGATGAGATTGCTTATCAATATTTTGATGCTTTCAAACATGTGTTGACCCATGCACCGTTACTGCATCCATTCAATTATAGCCAGGATTAATTTTTATACTTAGCAGCAACCTCTCATTCCATTATTGGAATGGTCTTAGTTCGGGAAGATGAATTCCACAATGAACATGTGATTTACTATCTCAGTCAGAATCTCAATCCTATAGATATTAAATACTCACATGTGGAGAAATTGGCCTTAGCAGTAGTTCAAGTTGTCCAACGTTTTCATCATTACATTTTGTTACGAAAAACAACTGTGATTTCTATTTGTAACCCAATGATCTACATTTTGACTAAAAAAATACTCGGGGGAAAATAATCGAAGTGGATATCTATCCTTCAAGAGTTTGAATTAGAATTTGAAAGATCCAAATCAAAGAAATCACTAGTGTTCGCGGAACTAATGTGTGACTTCCCAAAGACTGAAATGGACACTGTGGTAGAGCATCTGATTGCTGATGAATCTCTATTTCTTATCAATACGTTAGATCCTTGGTATGGAGATATCATCATTTATCTCCAAACCCAAAATTTTCAGCCGAAATTTCACGTTCACATCGACGAAAGATCCGTTACCAATCCCAACAATACAATATTGTTGGAGACACTCTTTATTGTCGTGGTGCAGATTCTGTATTTCGACATTGTTTAACTCATGAAGATGTTGAACGAGTTTTGAATGACTGCCATTCCGGAGCATGTGGCGGTCATATGTTTGGGTATGCCATAGCCAAAAGATATTTCACGCTGGTTATTTTTGGCCTTCGTTATTTAAATATTGTATTCTTGCAGTCCGAAAATGCCACAATTGTCAAATTTTTGATTGGAAGATGCGTGCACCACCCGCTCCTCTTCACCCCATAATTGTTGTCAGTCCTTTTTCAAAATGGTACATTGATTTCATTACATGTAAACCTCACTCGGCCAGGGGGCATGGGTATATTATTCTAGCAGTAGATTATTTTACCAAATGGGCCGAGGCAATGCCTACATTTGTGGAAGATGGAAAAAATACAGCTACTTTGTATTCAATCACATGATTTCTCAATTCGGTGTACCCCAAGCTATCGTTACCGATCATGGGAGCCATTTTAGAAACATTATGATGACCAAAATTTCTGACCAGCTTGGCCTGCGCCATGATAGTTCTACTCCATATTACCCACAGGCTAACGGTCAGGTTGAAGCTGTCAATAAAGTTTTAACCACTATGATTAAATGAATGATCGGAATTCATAAATCGAATTGGCATACTTTGCTTTTCTCAACACTTTGGGCATACCGAACCTCAGTAAAAATCGCAACAGGTTTCACTCCTTTTCAACTGGTCTAAGGTTTAGAAGCTACGTTACTGATTGAATGCGAAATACTGTCACTCCAATTAGCCATAAATTTACTACCAACTACCTCTGAGGAGGAAAAATGCTTTTTGTACCTGGCACAATTAGATGAGACTCGGCGCACTGTTGCATTGGCAGCCGAAGCTCATAAAAAACGCGTTAAAGCTTAGTACGATAAAAGTGTTACACTTCATATTTTTTCAGAAGGTGACCTAGTATTGGTATATGACCAAGCTAATGATAAACTAGGAGTTGGAAAATTTGAACGTATGTGGCATGGTCCTTATATTGTCAAGCGAGTGCTTGCAAAAGGGGCTTACGAATTGATTGATTATGACGGGGTGTAATATTCCTAAAATTAGCATGCACCTAATAGGAATATTAAATTTAATTTCTTGCACCTAGTAGGTGAATAAATAGGGAAAAAGACCCATGCTTATCTTGTTTTAGCATAAAAGCCCTCTTGGTGTGAAAAGAGGATATATTAGTGGCTGGATTTTGCACTTCCCATGTATGAACAGGAAAAGAATCATGTTGATTCAGTCAAGTTGACCAAGTCAATGACGCAGTGTGGAGGGGCAGTCTTGATAGAGCTACAATGCAGTTTTGGAAGGAAAGTGTTCACATGGTGTTGGAAACGCTAATAGGTGGGACCCAAGGTGAGGGGGCTCACAAACCTTTTAAGAAGGAAGATAGCAGACACTTGGAGTTAGCTTATGGATTATTGATTTTGGTCTTCTTAGACTCTTGAGCATTCTCTTGCTGTTCAACAGAGTTGCAGTGTTGTTTAGCACAAGGCATTCCTGCTTAGTTATTCCTTCTCCCACCTTGAGTGATCTCTTGGAGGAGCATAGTTCAGCAATTTTCCACATCTAAGCTTGAGGCCAAGCATCCTCCTTCAGCTACAGTGTTATTCTTGTATTAGGAAACACTATGTTTCAGGGTGTTGCAGTGGGAAGATCACAACACCCACTTTCTGAGCTTGTCTTTCAGAGGAGGGAGCCTCCCTCTCTTAGCAAGATCTGTATAGGAGGTTTCTAAGAATATTGGACATCTTAGCATGTGGCCCAAGCAGCTCCCATCATTTACAGTGCAGTTCTCTAAAGAAACTACGTCATTTTCCAGAGTGATGCAGTAGCAGTGTTTGAACCCTTGCTTGTGAGCTTGTCCCTTGGAGGAAGGGCCAACCCTTCTCCCGGGAAGCTCTGTACTTCGTTCTTCTTATTTCATTTGTATATTTCAGCCATATTTATTCAGTGCTGTAGTACAACTACGTTTTTTAGATCCAAATCTGCAGATCTGCATTTTTATACATTGTACTCTCATGAAACCCTTGCCGGGTTGATCTTATTTTGTATAAAAAGGAAGGAATCTCCATTTTCTCAGCGATTGGGTGATTGTAGTCTCCAGATCTATTGTTTCTCATTATTTTCTGCATAAAACCTCATTAAAATAATGATGTTCTTGCTTCAGTCTTTTCTGCATGAGTTAAGCTATGGCGTTTGGGCTTATTTGAGTCATATTGACTTGGGGAGATCTGTTTATGTTGGCTAGAAGAATTTGTTTTTTCTCTAATTCTAGATGTGAGTTGCAAATTGACTATTATAAGGGATCCAAGTCCCATTTCTCATAGGGATAGAATTATTTTCTGAAGACAACCATTTTATGCCCTATATTGCTGCATTTCCCCACTTGGGAAGGAGTATGTAGGACATATTCTTGTTGATATCCACTCATTTGTTGGTGAGATGTTATTTTACATCTAATGAGCTGATTTACATTTCCAAGCTCATGATTTGCTGAAGCTCCAACTTTAGAATATCTTTAGATATTCTATTTTTTGTAGAAATTCCCTATTTTGGGATATTACAGTGGTATCAAAGCTGCTATCTTGGCTCAGCCTATGGATTTCAGATCCAATCAGAAGATAAGAAGAAGAGAAGAAAAAATTGATGGAGAGGATGAGATTACTCTCATCAATTTTCAGATCTAAGAGGAAAGAAGAAAGATGCAATGAAACTCCAAGAGGGTTTCAAGAAGGAGAAAGCTGCAGTGAGACCTCTAGAAGGTTTCAAGAGGAAGAACAAGATCCATGCACTTCCTATTCTCACAGAGGAAGTGGAGAGCAAGAAGACCACTTAGAACATGAGATCCTGAGTGGGTATTTGGTAGAGTACAATTGCCAACCTAGTGCTTCCAAATAGACCCTAGATCTTCCTCAGTTTATCCAACTAAGAGAAGGAAGAAGGCCATGCAGGAAAAGGATGATAAGGGGCAATAGATTCCTATTTTCTACCTTTGATGGATCACCCTTATGTACAACAGAATCTTGGGTGATGAAGTTAGAAGCATTTTTCCTACTACATCCAGTAGTGGAAAAAGAGGCTGTGGAGATATCATCGCTGCACTTAGAGGGAAAGGCCAACACCTGGTGGTTCAGCCATGTGATTCATGCAAGATTTTCCACTTTTGCATATTTCACTCATCGGGTAATCAAAATATTTGAAAGTAGAATATCAGAGAAGGAGGAGTCCTCTTCTCCACTTGAGGAGCCTTGTACCAACACTGTCACAATCATGGAGGGGCAGCCATCTGTAGCAGTAGTTGGGTCAGCCAACACAATGGAGGAAGGAACTCTTGCAACCACATAAGATGTTCCTGGGACTCACCAAGGTATGCATGGATTTCCATTTGTTATCCTTTCAAGGAATCTTATGGAAGATCTTGGGGAATTGCCTCCACATGGTCAAGGATCAAAGCACAGTATTGATGTGGAGCAACAAGATTGCACAACGTTGTGCAACTTAGGATTGATCCAAGAGGGGATAAACATTCATCCCTTTGCACCTTTATTGAGTTGCATGCAGCATGAGGAGTTGGGGTGCAAGATTGTGGAGGGCTATTGAGTGTTGTGCCATTTTCTGATGATGTTTTACCTTCAACACACTTGGATTATTTTGGATTCAAGAGGATTAGTGATTTTAGGTCTTCTCTAGGAGATATCCAAGGGGTTACATCTCAACTTCCTATGAGGTGTAAGGAGAAAGAGCTGCTTTGGGAGAATGGTAGTCTTCATTGGGAAGATACCAATGGGGAGAATGATTGGAGGCATCCACATTTGGATGAATGGAGGTGGATGGAGAGTAAGAGGTTGGTGAGCCACTTGTAGATCTATGACACAGGGCAGCAGGAAGCAAAGTTGTGCTTGCTACTCTTAAGAGTGTTTGGCCATCTTGGGTCATACTCTTTGTCAAGAAGTAGGGAGGCATGGCATGGCACCCATATGTTAGAACAACAAAAAAATTGTTTGTATGGGGCATCATACAAGATAACCATCATGATCTTACTCTATGGATTGTATGAGGGAGAGATGAGGGAGCAGCAAGAGTTTTTGTCGTTGTGGTTTCACTTGGGAGAGTATGGGCAGAAATCTTCCCATAATTTTCATGAAATTTCCAAAGAGAAGGAAGGCACATTCAAGGTGCAAGGAGGCTACCCTTCAGCATTGAAGGATCATGAGAGTCTTCCATGTAGGAAGAAAATCTTCTCACATAGCAGCATGATGGTGGATGGCTTTGGCATATGGAATTCCAAAGGGAGGAGTCATGGAGCCTTATTACTAAGGCCTATAGCGTTGTCACATAGGAGTATGTTCTTATTGATGGAGTATTCCAAGGAGAGGATGTATCCCTTCTTCTTGCATATTTTTATGAGGAGATTCTCATGGGAGGACTCATCCAAGGACCTCACTTTCAGCCTACTCCTTATGTATGGTAAGAAATGCATTTCTATACTTATTGATTACTCCATTGAGTATTTGTATCTTCTCACCATATATGAACAGTGCATTGCTCCACAAGAGAGCAAGAGTATTTTTGGGTTTCATGGTCACTTTAGGGTCAATATTTGTAATGCTAGTAGCCCATATATACATGATTTTGGGAAATTACATTGTTATTTTGATTATGTACAACTGATATTCATTACTGCTTACTACCCCCTTGTGGAGGAGCAAACATGCATAGCTTGTAATTCATTGAAAAACCACTTGCCACATGATATTCTCGAACAATAGTTGGGGAGACTGCGCAGCATCCACTTGGAAAACCATTTGTACCATCCAAACTTGCACACAACATTCAAAAATTTTCTGATTTGGATGGAAAATGGTGATGATGTGCCATTCATCTTGTATGGAATGGTTTGGGTTGGCATGGCTCATGAATTTGTAGAGAGGGCCCTTGGAGACTCAATCTTCTTCTTGCCATTTGAGGGTAATCATGTTGCAGCCCAAGATCAGCATGCCCTCTACACTTATCATAAGTGGAGAGGTGGAAAGCATGGGATAGGCCCTCTTGCCTATCATGTTCACTTATTCAGCCTAGTTACACTTCAGGAGCCAAAGGTGGAGGGGATTGTGCATGAGTTGCCATGTTGGAGGGTAACTCATTTCATATGGATGATAGCTTGGGTGTGGAGGTTTTACTTGGGAATGAGAATTTCCCATGCATTTAAAACTCCATGCCTTGAGAGGACCTCTAGGAAGCATATAGTTGTCTCCTTGAGTATTTTACTTTGCAAGATGATAGCCATTTGGGATGTCTATCAAGTGCTAGCTTGTGTGCTTGGGAGAGAACTATGCAATTTTCATTGTTGAGACAACATCTTCTTCTTTTGGGGAGCACATCATATGAGGATGCTAAATGAGGAGAGGAGGAGACTTTCTAGTTCTATCCTTGCAGTTGCTTGAGGACAAGCAACATTTGGGAGGTGAGGACTGTAATATTCCTAAAATTAGCATGCAACTAATATGAATATTAAATTTTGTTTCTTGCACCTGGTAGGTGAATAAATGGGGAAAGAGACCCATGCTTATCTTGTTTTAGCATAAAAGCCCTCTTATTGTGAAAAGGGGATATCTTAGTGGCTGGATTTTTCACTTCCCATGTATGAACATGAAAAGAATCATGTTGATTCAGTGAATTTGACCAAGTTAACAATGCAGTATGGAGGGGCAGTCTTGATAGAGCTACAATGCAGTTTTGGAGGGAAAGTGTTCACATGGTGTTGGAAACCCTAATAGGTGGGAAATAAGGTGAGGAGGCTCACAAACCTTTTAAGGAGTAAGATAGTAGACATTTGGGGTTAGCTTATGGATTATTAATTTTTTTCTGCTTAGACTCTTGAGCATTCTCTTGTTGTTAGCAGAGTTGCAGTGTTGTTTAGCATAAGGCATTCCTGCTTAGGGATTCCTTCTCCTACCCTGAGTGATCTCTTGGAGGAGCATTGTTCAACAATTTTCCACATCTAAGCTTGAGGCCAAGCATCCTCCTTCAGCTACAACATTATTCTTGTAGCAGGAAACGTTGTGTTGCAGGGTGTTGCAGTGGGAAGATCACAACACCCACTTTCTAAGCTTATCTTTCAGAGGAGGGAGCCTCCCTCTCTTTGCAAGATCTGTACAGGAGGTTTCTGAGCATATTGGACATCTTGGCATGTGGCCCAGGAAGCTCCCATCATTTACAGTGCATTTCTCTAAAGAAACTGCGTCATTTTCCAGAGTGCTGCAGTAGCAGGGTTTGAACCCTTGCTTGTGAGCTTGTCCCTCGGAGGAAGAGCCAACCCTTCTCTCGGGAAGCTCTGTACTTCATTATTATTCTTTGATTTGTATATTTCAGCCATATTTATTTAGTGATTTAGTAAAACTACGTTTTTCAGATCCATATCTGCAGATTTGCGTTTTTATACATTGTACTCTCATGAAACCCTTGCCGGGTTGATCTTATTTTGTATAAAAAGGAAGGAATCTCCATTTTCTTAGCCATTGGGTGATTTTAGTCTCCAGATCTATTGTTTCTCATTATTTGCTACATAAAACCTCATTAAAATAACATTGTACTTGCTTCAGTCCTTTCTACATGAGTTAAGCTATGGGGTTTGGGCTTATTTGAGTCATATTGACTTGGGGAGATCTATTTATGTTGGCTAGAAGCATTTGTTTTTTCTCTAATTCTGGATGTGAGTTTTACATTGACTATTATAAGTGATAAAAGTCCCATTTCTTAGAGGGATAGTGTTATTTTATGAAGACAACCATTTTATGCCCTATATTGCTGCATTTCCCCACTTGGGAAGGGGTATGTAGGCCATATTCTTTCTGATATCCACTAATTTTCTGGTGAGATGTTATTTTACATCTAATGAGCTGATTTAAATTTTCAAGCTCATGATTTGCTGAAGCTCCAACTTTAGAATATCTTTAGATATTATATTTGTTGTAGAAATTCCCTATTTTGGGATATTACATGGGGTCTCTTTAGGTAAACCCAGAAATGGAATTTATCTAAAGAGATATTATTGTTGATTTTTTGTGAATATATTACATGTAGATTAGTTATTTTTTCTAGATTATCTGCTTTAGATTAGATGAGCATGTATAGTTAAAAGTTTGTGTTGACTACTATTCTTGCTTATCTTGATTACTCTTGATATTGCAGATGTCGACGTCCCTTCGAGCCTACATTGCTTTTGCTGATGGTGCCTGTCGTAGTACACAGAATATTTCTTCTGTGGCCTGGGTCATCTATTCACCCACCGATGAGTTAATTTCTATGCATGGGGTAAACCTCTGTCAAACAACGAATAATGTTGCAGAATATAGCACAGTGATTGAGTTATTATTTGATGCCATTTCATTTGGCATTCGACGTTTGATTGTTAGGTTAGATTTTGAACTCATTTTATTACATTTAAACAGAGTATACGCAATTAAAAATCTAGTGTTACTGAGATTATTCTTGAAGGTTCGTCTGTTGGAAAGATAGTTTGATTACATTGAATATCAACACATTCTGAGAAATTTAAATACATTGGCTGATGCATTAGCAAATAATGTTATAAATAGACATTTGTGACATTAAAATAGTAAGTTAAAACAACATTCGATAAGTGTTGAATAAGATAACCGTCAAAAGTAGTCATATCATAGATAGAGTTGTGTTTCAAAAAATATTACATTGTCTAGGATCATAGGTTTAAAACACCTTATGATCTGAAAGGTAGTGATACAAAAAAAAAAAAAAATACAATGATCTGCAATGATCATCCACTATCCGTGGTGATGATCATGATAATACACTATCGCTTGTGCCACTCTATGCGGATATCTCTGAAACTGGCCAGGAACACCAACAACATGCCTTTGGAGGCGTAAAGGAATATCATCCATAGTAGTCTTTGGAATATCTCTGGTTAACCTCTCCAGGTTCTGCTCTAAATCAGCGATAATCTCTATTGCCTGATTCTCTGGTGGTACAATACCGTATGTTCGCTTCCTCTCGAATCGACGAAGATTGGTTGGTCTTCATGGACCAACATCTGCATTTAAATTTTTGACATCAGTACTAAGATGATTGAAAAAAAAAATTTAAAAATTAGAATTAAAAACACATCAAAATGATTGATTTACCTGACTTGTCCCACTGTGTTCCTGGAGGAAGAGGCATATCAAGGTCGCCATAGAAATCTATCCCAGCATACAGAAAATCTTCAATGGCGAAGATTTGGTTCTGTAGCCAATGAAAGTATGCAGGCGTAAATCGAACTATCTCAAAACCCTCTCCATGATGGGCCATGACTTGTACCCAGTGGGCCATCCAAGGCTCTTTGACTCTACCATCATCAACTGAGATAAGTTGGGGGGAAAGAGATGGAATCCTCTCCAGAGCAAAAGAAACTACAATAGCTCCATATCCAAATTTTTTCAACTTTGTGTTCTTAGCTCTAGTCAATTGGCCTTTTACATTAGCCAATACTCCTTCACACCAGTTGAAGATGGTGCCTCTGTAGCATTCAACCATTGTCTGCATTTGGGCTTTATTAGCCACGTGTGGAGCTGCACTCCCACACAATCTAACCACTGTGAACGCAACCACTTTGAGTTCAAGATGGATAATGGTTTTTATATCAATGCGGTTGTCTTTTGGATTAGCCTCTTCATTACAAAACTCTTGTTGGTAGCTAGCTATAGACTGGCCACCTTGCCTAGCCCCAAACAAAGGAATGGGTTCTCCTCTTTTGGAAAACCCTGTAAGGAAGTATATATCCTCTAGCTCAATTTCGAGCCGGTGATCACTGATAATAAAACACTATTCTTGAACATCCCACTTGTTCACCAACCATGTCAAGAGCTCTACTTGAGCCCTCATGCCCTGCATTGCCCAATATTTGTATAATCCACAATTTTTCAAAACACGCATTGTGGGTAAACTTCCCATAGCTGCCTCATCTACTGCCTCATGTTCACGTTCTCTCAATTCAAGCATTGTGGATACTCTGCAATAGACATATTGAAAGATTAGAATGGAAAATTTTGGCTTAATTTGAGAGAAAACATATTTTTATTTTGTTCACCATGCCTCTGCACTTTTCACATTAAGATAGTGTGAGCTACTGCACACGTTATACACGAAAAGTGCAGGACCCCGATAATTTTCCTTTGGAAAATTATCAGGGTCCGTAGGTACTGTGTGTTTTACCTGTGATACCTCGAGAGTGATTTTTTGAACCTATTTTTCTCCTAAAAAATGATTCTAAAGCCTAAAAAGAGAATGTAAATTGACAGAAATGAAGAGAAATGAATTTTGGATTACCTAGAGTCAACGGTTTTGGATTCCGACGGTCGGTTCTTTAGATATCTCCTTCGGAATGTTTTCAAAATCTCTCAACTTTTACTCTGGATGCAAATGGTAAAAATGAATTGGTTAAACTACTTTTTATAAAGATTTTTTGAATAAATAAAATAATATTTTGTTTATTTTCCACTTTGAAAGGTTGTTTTTTAAATAATTTTTACTTATCTAAAACATGTATGTTTAATTTTTTGGGTTTTTGTGCAGAATACATGATTTTCAGGTGAAATAATCATTTTGGAAAATGAGTATGCTTTTTGTCACTTTTTCGAACTCGTTAAAATTTATAGAAAAAGCGACATTATATGAGTACATTTTTATCACTTTTTCAAACTCGTTAAAAATTATAGAAAAAGCGAAACCATGGAGTCCTCTTTTAACCCCTTTTCAGACTCTAAACATGAAAAGATTGTCAAGTACTTGATTATTCGAACTCATTAAAAGAAATGAACAGTCGTCCCTTCAGTATAAGTTTACCCCTTTTTTGAACTGAAATGGACTATTTACAAAAAAGGTATACGTTGACTAATCATGGTCAATAGAGTTCTCTCGTACATTATTTTATCCTTTTTTGGGCTTGGGAGACTAAATTTACGAAACAGTCCACCCACGGAGTTTTCTTAAGTTTTTCTTCTGACTCCCTAAAATTGAAAAACACCAAGTTTCACCTATACTGGACTCGTTAAAATTTAACACTAAAGGACTTGTAAATTATAAACAAAAATGAACTACTCCTTCTTAGGGTTTGATTTTAATACTAAGTTGGACTCATCCGAAGGATGAGCTTATATAACAAGCAAATGTTATCCTCCTCAAGCTTGTTAAAAATAAAGAGGTACTTTCCAGAAATGGTGGGGGAAAAGAGAGAAAATGAATCCAGTTTTCACACTTCGTTTTAAAAAGTTGTATACCACTCTTGAACATGACACTTTTGTCACATTCATGTCTGGGTTGGAAAAATCCGTTGACCAAACAGTTAATCAAACCACATTGAAATACTTCAGTTGGTTTTTAGGTATTAGCTTTAGGTCAATCGTCACCATTTACAGTGTCGTTATGTGTTCAAGAGATCAGTTTAATAAACCATTCATTTCAAACATTTATCTCCATTTGCGTTGACCATCCCTGAGTTAGTCCTTGCTAAAAATTTCTTCAAAACATGACCTAATGGTTTCGCGTCGTGGGATTTCCTACGACGTATCACTTTCTATCGACAACAGCTCATCATCTAGAAAGTTGATCTAGAATCCTAACAGTACTTTGGAATCTGCATGCCCTAATGGCAGGTTTCTCCCCTTTGATGACGGGTTGCATCATTGACCTTCAATTGAGTGATTCTATGAAATGTTCAACTTCAGATCACAAATTCACATTTCTTGGATTGTACTGAGTATTTTGAGAACCATTTTCATTATTGGTGGTTTCTCTCACACTTGTTGACAGTTTACATCATTGAATGGTAATCAAGTGGTTTCTACCATATTCGACTCCGACATAATCAATCGCATGGATAGAATCGTACTAGTTCGAGAAGCAGGTATCAAGACCCTGGATCTAGTTTCCACCATCCAGGCTGTTAGGAATTTTATATTCATCATACAGTAGACTACTTATAACAGATGGTTGCGTCCATACTATGTCTACTCTTCATGTAATTCTAAAATCATTTATGTATTAGAACATGTAGTTAGTTTTTATCTGAGTATGGTAATGCCTACCTCAGCGATGATATATATATATATATATATATATATATATATATATATATATATATATATATATATATATATGCTTGCATTGAATGTTTTTTCAAGGACTCAACTGGTGTGCCTACAACCCGATCCTTAGAATGATAAAGCACTTCACTCTTCAAAATTCTTCAAAACTCCTCAGACTTCGCACTTTAGAGGGCAATCTATTACACTAAAATTTTTCACCATGAAATTTAGCTATCTATATGGGTTCATCATTACCTATTTATTTCTCCCTTAGAAGTCTAAAAACATAAAGTTCCCCAAATCAAGTCTTGGAACTGGAACAAGCTCTTAAAAATCGTAAGAAGCCTACTCTCGCACTTTTCCTAGTCATTCCCTGCGGTACCACGACTAATTGCTATAAAAACTGCGGTATATCCCGCACGTAAAGCTCATTAAAACTGCGGACCCCCGTAAAAGGTAAAATAAAGAGAAAAGTAAGTTCTAGAAGCCCAGCTAGTCGAATATTCTACCAGCTGGGGCCTTCTAGAAGCGTTAGGTCTAGCTTCGTCCCTTCCATTCATGACCCTTCATCCCTTCATAAATGGAGCTATCCCTTGGTTTTTGGAACTAAAATCCCATAATGAGAGGGCTTTATCCCTTCCTTTTTGGAGCTAAAACTACCTCTCTTCAGCTATAAATTGAGACCAAGTTTCAGTCTCAAGGGTACTTTTTGATACTTAGTAGTTGATACTTACTTCTTAGGTTATAGAAGAGAATTGCTGAAGGAATTATACTCTCCACATTTGGCATCGTTGGCATGAGAGAGATTACATACTCATGGCCATAGTCTTATGCTGATCTAGAAAGTTGGAGTCTTGTCAAACTGAGGAAAACGACTATTCGGGACCTGTTGAAGCCCCAAAAATTGGGTCTTACAACAAGGGGGATACCCACCCAGTCCGGACCTTGGTTAGAAGCTCCTTTTCCGTTTGGTGTAGTGGGTCCGACTGGGGATAATGGGACCAGTTTCCCAATATGTGTGTGTGTGTTAAAAATAGATATTTCCTCTCTAAAAAAGTTCCTAAGTGAAATTATTTTATTCTATTTCTAATCTAATCATATGCAAATTTTATTCTAATTAAAACAGAAATATCTAATTCTAAACTAAACCCAAGATAAAATCTTATTTATGCGATCTAAAATGATTTCGAATAACAATTGATAATATAGATCATTCAACTCCTATAAGAAAAGAATTCAATAAAAATAAACCATTTCATATAAAAAGTTAGATGAAACAGTTGCGGAAAACATATCGCATAATAAGTTATTCATACATTAAGCATAAACAAATAGTCACCACCGTACAAAAGTGCCAAATGATAACTGAAGCATTCAAGCATCAATATATAAATAAATGAACATAAATATCACTTTTAACACAGAAGCAGAATAGTTAAGAGATAAAAGTACCATTTATAACTGATTCTACTCAGGAGCTAGAAGCAATAATGATTTATATCTTCTAAATCCAACATCTACTAAGAGTACAGAAATGCAACATCAGTAGCAGATATTAGACACAGATATCAATAAATCTCGTTCCATTCATTCATCAAAACCTCCTCTGAGGGTGCAGAAGTGCATGTTCTGAGGATAAGTTTTTGACAAATTTCAGGACCTTTCTCTAAATGCATGAGAAGGGTTTAAATACTACCAACTAAATCTAATTATAGTTTATTACAAAAATTTAGAATTCGGTTTAAATGACCGTCCTTTTTCTAGGCAAAAATAAAGTAAAACTAACACTAAATCTAAAACTAAAATTAACAACTAACTACTTATGAATTTGGTCTTTGAATTTGCAAGCATCCAGCATTGATTTGAGAAGAGGGGGCTGACCGACTTCAGATTTCAATTGTCCCGAAAATACGGAGTCAGCAAGTGTTGGCGCGATCTTCTCAGTAGAGTTAATGATGCAATTAAGAGTACTGCATTGACTGTGTGGTTTTACTAGACAGGTCCAGTAAGAATCCCAGTTTAATTTTGTCAATCCTTGAATTGATTTTTCCTTCTCTTCCGCTTTCTATTTCCACTCTGTTTTCAATTGTTGTGCTTGTGGTAGGTATCCCGGAATGGTTTCTGAAATTAAATTAACCTTGTGAAAATTCTCATTTACACAATCAGTAATGTTGCTCACCGCTGTAGCTGCTTCCTCTGCTGCTTTTTCTGCCTCTCTGATCTGTGCATCCCATTTATTGAAGAGCATTTCTTTATGATTGTCATTGATAATTGGTGCTCTTACTCTTTTTCCTTCCTCTGTCTTTTTCCATGCCAAATAATTAGTAACTCTTTCATTAGTTAAATCATAATCATGTCGTAATTCTATGACATGATTAGTAATTTTATCACTTTCTTGACAAAAGAGTTCCACTGTGAGATTTTCTGGCATAATATATCTTGTTGTTCCAGCAGTTGATTATTCAAAGAAATAGACTCTGAGATAAATTCTGTAAGCTTGGGGTCGTCTTTATGCGTTTCTTTCATAATCTGTATTTGTTTTTCTTTTTCAGCCAAGCTTTTCTGATACCCGATCTTCATTTGCTGAAACTCTTGCTGTAACTTTTCAAATTTCACCTGTGCTTCATTGTTGGCATGTGCTTGTTGCAATTGTTGTTGCAGAACTTGTATCTGATCCTCTTTT
This sequence comes from Pinus albicaulis, assembly GCA_034641835.2. Taxonomy (NCBI): domain Eukaryota; kingdom Viridiplantae; phylum Streptophyta; class Pinopsida; order Pinales; family Pinaceae; genus Pinus; species Pinus albicaulis. The sequence continues at coordinate 16,824,804 of CM076581.1, read as the reverse complement.
TCATTTAATAACAGCCTTACCTCAGCTGCTTTGTCAATAGTCGTGGAAGCATAAGCTCCTGTTATCTGAGATAATTTAGTAAGGTTTTCAGTGGGATCTGTAGTAGGATCTTTCCATAAAACATCCAATTGTTCTGCATCAGTAGAGAGCGCACTTTCTAATTTTCTCTTCTTTCTTTGCTTCCTTACTACTGCTTTATGTTGCGGGCTGTATAATATATCCAGAGGAGGAATTTCCTCTATTTTAAGCACAAACTCGGCAGAGGGAGTAATGGGTATATGTTCCTTTTCTGTGACATTGCCACTTATTTATGTAACCAAATATTTTGCTGTCTGTACAGGAGTTTGTATGTTCTGTCCTTCAACATTAATCAAATCATTAAATATTTCCCATTATTTATCCAACTGAGTGCTGATAGATGGTTGTTGTACATTAAGAGGTGGAAGATTCAACTGTGGGGTAGTTTGTGAAAGCTCTTTTGATTGGGCTGTATCCTTCACTGAGCCTTCACTTTTGTCCTGATCAGATTTTTTAGAATGTTCAGAAATTTCTTTGTCAGACTTTGACTTAGACCTTTCTGAATTTGAGCTGCCACTAAGACTAACACTAGGAGTTGGTTCCCTTGCGGGTTCCAAGCGCAAATTATCCAAAGGGATAGTGGTCAATCTTCTTTCTCTGTATACTTTAAACTCTTGAAATTCTTCTGGGGAGAACTGTGTTTGAGCTAAATTCAAAATGTCTTTAAATGAACATTTTTCTTGAAACATATCATCAAAAAGATCTTCTTCTCTAGAAAATACTCTGACTTTGACAACAGTGGTGAAATCCTTGACAATACCATATGGATCAAATAGCCTTCTCGGAAACTTAAACAATTTTAAACATGTGACATTGCTTACTTCCTTAAATGCGTGACCAATATCAAATAATGAAAATGCTCCACAGGAAACAGGAAATTGTGGCTAGATGGCTTTCTTTTTATCCTTTAATTCTTTTGTCAAACCTCCATCTCCACAGGTTTGATATGCAATTTCCCGAGCTATAAGTTTATCCGGAACATATAAGGGCAAAAAATGAGGAGAAGAAAAGCTCCCAAAAACCCTCACATAAGTAAACAGTTCTTCTTCAAACCATCTTGCGACAGGGAGAATGTCTACTTCTGCTTCAGGAGACAACCTTGGAGCATCCTTATTATACAACACTCTATATAGAGGCAACATTATGCCATGGAAAATCTTGTAAAAATGAGGAATGAATTTTGACTCCCACAATTCTTTGTGATAAACATGGATGGGCAGGGGATCCTGAATTGTCCATTGCCAAACCATTAAAGGGAACTTAGAAACAAAGCAGATTGAATCCATAACATAGGCAGATAGATAAAAAGGAGGATAAATCCTCTGAGAGACATTCCGTTTAGACCGGTAATTGAAAATAGCAGTGGCTAAATTATCAGACAATATTGTAGCCCAGTCCACAGTGGTAGCGTTAACAACAGCATTCAATAGGGGAAGCCATTCAGGCAAAAACTTATTAATGTCAGGCTTTTCAAAAAGCCTACATAACATAGCAGCAGCAAAACAATATGGAGAAGTGAGTGAATCGGTACTGTACATACCGTGTTTATCTTTCTTTAGTGGTTCATCTCTTCTGGACCATTCTTTAGTGCATTCCGCCAAATTGTCATTTTCCTTGGCAAATTTCTCCATAAATTGTTTGTTGTAAGTTCCCTAAGGCTCCGGCAAATGATACATAAGCCTCAAATCTTCTGGAGTGAATGACCCGATGAGCTCTTGACCTGGAGTTTTGAATTGTCTATCTGTGATATCAGTGCTATCCAGCACCCATTTTACCATGTCTGTATATGGAAGAATTCTTGGTCTTGCTGCTATCCGATGCAAAAATGAACAAGCCAGTTCTGTAAGAGATGCCTCAGAGGAATTACTTGAACCTGCAGTAGCTGAAACATCCATTACCCTTGGGTTTTCTTCTTCAATAAGATTAAACATACCCTCCCAAGTGGTGATGCCAGCGTCTTTGTTGCAAGCAGTGTCTACGTACAAGGATGCCATCTCTTTGCTTTCAGAACTCGGAGCTTTCTCTTTCTTTCTAGAACTCAGAGCTTTCTCTTTCTTTCCAATAATGCTCTGAAAATTGCCTTGTATAGTCTCCTGTTCTTCGCGCCTGCAGTTTTACAAATTAAGTGAGAATAATGACATGAGAAAGGTGACAGGATAGTTTTAAATGCTGAAGGCGTATGAAATATATTAATCAATTGTGAAATAACATTTCGATCAAAACAAAATCCTTTTTCATTAATCATTGACAATCCATTCATTAACTTGACATTAAGGCGCATAACGGATCTCGATTTACAGAAAGATTTACTTCGTATAACGAGCTTTCAAGAATCTGCGATTTGCTTTGCAATATCGCAAATCGCAGCTTTCATAAGTTGAAATCATCGCAAATCGCAACTTTCGTAATTCGCAATCAGTAACATCGTAAAATTGTAATATCTAGACATTGCAATATTGCGAAATCGCAATATCGCAAAATATAACATATGAAAAATATCTGTTAATGTATTTTCTGTGATATGCGATTTCTGATAGATATTTTTCTGCATAATTTTTTGGATCGCGTGCGATGGATGTGAAATTCAAAGAAAGGTTTTATTCTAATCTATCATAAACTTAAGTTATTTAAAGCTTTTCCAAAGAAATTTATTTAAGTCAATGATAGTGAGTTTTATTGAAAATGAAAACAAACACCAATAATTTTTTTTGGATTTTAAATTAAGGGTCCCCATTTATTTAGTATTATTACTAATACTAAATAAAAAGGGGGGTTGTTGCTAGCCACAACAATTGGCGATTCACTTGGAAGAATCAGTTATCTCTGCTTTTCTTTTGAATTTTCTAAACTTTGTCAAAACAGAAAATTTTCCAAAAAATCAAACTTTATTATAAAAAGGCAAAGTATATTATGCTTTAATCTAAGAATGATATTTCATTTCTTCTATGATCAACTTTGACTATTCACTTCCTCAAGCTAGTCCTTGTATCTACATCAGTCATTACTTGGTTTTAAAGATAAAAACAAAAAGGTTTCTCTGTAAATCAGTTTTAAATATGCTCATTTGTCGTAGGTAGAGCCACTGCTGCCAGCAAGCATCTATAGCCTCGATAGGGTTACCTGTTACCCAGCAATGATCTTGTGTCCTACTTAGAAAAATATACAATTTTCAAAGAGAAATCCATATTCACACTTATTGCTTTTATTTTATTTTTTATCCTTAAAGAACAATGTCTTGGTTTGGTAGCCAATTTATGACAGTGCCATTCACTTGATTTATAACTTTGCTAAACAAGATGGCTCGTGATGAGACCCCTTGCCTTTCGATTGCAATAATCTTAAGTCATTGCCCTGTTGTGGTATGCAGTATTGGCAAAGTCAGCAAGCTATAATATCTATGATCATGATAAGTCGGCTCGTGATGAGACCTCTTACTCTTTAATTTAAAGTGTATCATTAGATTATTCTCTGAACTTTGTAATTTTCTAGGTGGGGAGGAAGTCATTGTTTCCTTAAGATAGCTCTGGACGACAATAATAGAGTTTTTTTAAGAGAACTTTTCTACAGAGAATCTTCGTTTTGTTATTGATACCTTTCATTGGACTGATATAAAACAATCTTTCACCAAAAGTTGTTTTCATCAAAATTTTCAAAGTTGAAACTAATATCATTTCTAGATTTAGAAATTTTAACTGTATCTTTGAATAATAATGATCAATATTCTAAAAAGAATTCTATTTATATAAGTGAAGAAATAAAATCTAAAAAGAGAACTTGTATCTTTTTCGTGAATTCCATATATAACCATTAACAACTGGTTTTATTATGACAAACAAAGAAAAATAATCTACAAAATAGAAGAATGATCTCCTATGGAAAATATTTTTTAAGGATCTGTCCATTAACAGGTAAATATTCTCTTTTCCCTGTTAAATCCTATAATATAAAAGTTGATGGACCTATGATCTCTGTAATTTGGAAAGGACCAAGCCACATTCGTTGAAATTTTGTATGTTTTCCTTTTTCCTCATGAGCCTTGTCCCATTTTAGAACTAAATCTCCTATCTGAAAATCCTTCCTAGTTATCATGTTTGAATCAAAAGAAGCTTTAACTAATTCTTGATGATGAGCATGAGTTACTTTGGCTTTTTCTCGTTGTTCTTCTAACTTAATTATTTCCATCTACCTTAATTGTAAAGAAGAAGTTGGTACTTCATCAATATATTGGACTAAGGCTAGAGAAGGAATCGCTAGATGAGTTGGAAGAACCACTTCTCTCCCATAAACTAAATTAAAGGGAGAAGTGCCAATAGAAGCCTTCTGCGTTATCCAATCTGCCCATAAAGCATATATTAAAGATTTATGCCAATTTTTATGATTTTGATCAATGGTTCGCTTAATGATTCTGATTAATTTTTTATTCGTGGATTCAGCTAACCCATTTCCCTGTGGATAATAATTGGCAGGAATATTTAAGTTTGAAACCTCTCTTGAGTGCAAATTCAGTCATAGCATTACCAGAAAAATATGATGCATTATCAAACATTAAAGCATAAGGTAAACCAAACCTGGTGATTATGAACTGATCTATAAATTTGATGATGTGCTCAGCATTAGCAGTCTTGAGAGGGACTGCTTCTACCCATTTCGTAAAATAATCAGTTGCTGTAATGATATACCTATGTTGTTTAGAAGAATGAGGAACGATCTCACCTATTATGTCCAATCCCCATTGATCAAAAGGATGCTCAATGTTGACTGGTTGTAATGGTAATGATGGTTTCTTTTGTCTTCCGGCTGTAGTTTGACAAATTTGACATTTCCTTGCATAGTTATGTGAATCTTTGAATAATGTGGGCCAGTAATAGCCTGCACGGAGGATCTTATGTGCAGTAGCATCTCCAGCATAATGTCCACCTACTGGCCCATCATGAAGTTCCTGCAAGACTTTTTCAGCTTCAGATTTCTCCAAAAATCTAAGAAGAATAGAATCATAATTAATTCTAAAAAGAACATCATTTACAAGCTGATATTGTCTAGCCTTCAACCTTAGAGCTCTTTTCTTAGTGTAATCGAGATTTGGAGGAGCATATCCATTCTTCAGATAAAATATGATATCAGTATATAATTATTCAACATCGTTTAGGCTTACCTCATATGTTTGTATCTCTTCAGATCGTTTTTCAGAAATAAGCGATGCTCCAGCTAGTATTTTACAAAAACCTTGACCTCTTACAATATTTGCTGGTTTGATTTCTACATCATATTCTTGTAAAGCAGTAACCCAATTGGCTCTTTTCTCACCCACATCTTTTTGGAGTAAAAGATTTCTTACCGCTGGAAACGGTACTATGATTTTTGTATGGGTTTTAAGTAGAAAGGGTCTGAAATATTTAATTGCTTTGAAAACAACATAAGCTTGTTTCTCCACATTTGAATAATTCAACTCAGCTCCCTGTAAATTTGAACTAAAAAAGGCAATTGGAGCTTCTGCTTTGTCTTGATTTTCTTGAGTGAGTATTGCAGCATAAGATTTATTAGAGGCAAATGTGTACAAAATAAAAGGATCGCAAAAATTTGGAGTTTCTAAAGATGGAGCATTGATAATTGCTTGTTTGATCAGATTGAATGCCTCATATTCGTCTTTGCCCCATTTGAAGTTTGAATTCTTTTTAATCATTGCTTACAAGGGTGATACAATTCTTGAAAAATCTGGCACAAATCTCTTTACGAAATTAATCTGGCCAAGAAAAGATTGCATAGCTTTTTTGTTGTGGGGTAAAGATATTTCAGAAATTTCCTTGATTCTATCACGATCAATATGAATTCCAGATTTTGATACTATGAATCCAAGAAGTTTTCCTTCACTTAATGCAAAAAAGGACTTTTTTGGATTAAGTGAAATTCCATACCTTTGACAACGTTGGAAGATCTACTTCAAATATTTAATATGATTGCTTCGTTTTTTGGAATATACAGTTATATCATCCAAGTAAATTACCATTGATTTGTTAACTAATCCTTTGAAAGAAATGTCCATAGCTCTCTGAAATGTGGCACCAGCGTTGATCAGACCAAAAGGCATCTTTTGATATGCATAAGTGCGCCATTTGGTTCTGAATGTAGTTTTCAATTGATCATCAGGATGGACTAACACTTGATTATATCCAGAGAAACCATCTAAGAAAGACATTAATTCTGATCCTGCAACTGCCTGTAATATTTGATCCATGGGAGGCAAAGGAAAATTATCTTTTTGGCAGACTTTATTAAGATTTCGAAAGTTAATACAAATTCTAATGTCTCCGTTCTTCTTTCTAACAGGAACCATATTGGAGACCCATTTAGAATGTCGAACGGGAAAAATAATCTTGGCTTTCAATAACTTGTTAAGTTCAGATTTGATTTGGTTTTCTAGATTGGGGTGGATCTTTCTCAACTTCTGTGGGATAGGGTTTTCATCATTAATCATTGGGATAGTATGTTGGATGATAGAAGTTTCATAAGTTTTGAGTTCATCGTAGTTCTAAGCAAAGACACTTTTATATTGTTTCAAAAGACGAACGTATGCTAACTTTTCTTCAAGAGCTAGGCCAAGGCCTAGGTTGATATTCTGTGGTTTGGCATCAGTTCCTAGATTTACTAATTCATAATTCAAAGTCAAAATTTGCAGTTTTGAATTGGTAGATATTTTAAATCGATCTTTCAAATCATAAAGGTCTTATAACTTAAGTACTGATTTCGGCATAGCATTATTGGTGCTATAAGATGTTTGTCATGTTGGTCTTCATCAATTATCTGATTGGTGTAAGATCCTTCACATGTGAGAAAGCTTACAATATCAGGATCATCATTGAAAATCCACCAGTTGGTAACGTTATCAGGAATTTAGGGTCTAAATATTAATTCGATTGAAAATCGATCAGGACTAAAGTCTTTTGCAGGAATGAGCTTGGAAGCTACATTAGCTAGGAGGTCTGAACTAGCATTCTGAATTCTGGGAATTGATGAAATATTAAATGCTATAAAATGTTCAGTCATATCTTGGACTAAAGATTGATAATGCTTTAAATGACCTGATAAACAATGTATAGTATTCCGTACATGTTTAATTACAATTTCCGAATCTCCGAAAACTTGTAGATATTTGATGTCTAATCCGATTGCTTTGTATAATCCTTGGACTAAAGCTTCGTATTATGCGGTGTTATTAGTGCAATCGAATTCAACTCTGCAATTTAGCATAATTTTTTTTCCCTCTGGACTAACCAAAACGCATCCTACTCCTGCTCCTTCATTAGAATTAGAACCATCAAAAAATAATTTCCAAAATAAAGATTTATTTACAGGAGTATCTACAAAATTAATACATTTAGAACTATCTGTTTGAGAAAATTTTTCTATTTGGGATAAAACAGAATGTTCTAAATAAGGTGAAGTATGAGCATTGAAATTTCCTAAGAAAGAATCAACTGAATAATTGCCAATAATATTACTATTGTATGCAACTGGTTCATTCTCTCCTTCCAATTCTGTTACTATGTATTTCTGATGTTTTTCTCGTTCAACCTTTATCTGATTTGGTTTACCATTGTAAGGAAGCCACATATGAGACCAATCAGTTGAAAAATATCCATGAAGTTTTTCTGACCAATCTCTGCTAAGAATTAAGCCATAAAATTTTGGGATATCTGCAACTAAAATATCAATGACTTGAAATACCTTTGGATTTGATGACAATCTTATGGTAACCTGATTTAATTCACCAATCACTTCAACTTGTGATCGATCTAACTGAACTATGCGCACAACAGATTTTTGTGGTTGAATGTTTAGCTTTGCACATATTGATTTTGGTAGAATATTAGATGAAGCTCCAGAATCCACTAAACAATTATGCAAATTTTTATTGAAAACTTCATAAGTAAGAAGAAATGGAGGAGTATGAGATCTCGACCTTCCCCCAATTAAAGCGATATTTTCTAGATCAACTTTACTGATCGCATTAGCTGGAGGTCTTCCCATCTCGTTGGAAGCTTGAGAAATAACAGGATTGGGCAAAGGTTTTTCTATTACAGCATGTAATTCTTTCAAAAGTACCTTTTGTTGGTGTTTTAACTTGCTCAATTCATAAAAAGTGATGTTAGCCCTAGTCTTCTTCATGTTTTCTATGATATTATACTCCATTTCATCTGGGACAATCAGTGTTCTTGATGGAGTTAATGAATCTTTCTGGACTGGGCTAGTTTGAATTGCTTTAGATGTCGTCTTCTTGGGTGCAACTTTATCTTTAGTCAATGAGCTTGCGCTTTTTGACTTAGGAGTAGTTTGAGGAGGATCAAGTTGATTTCTACTTCGAGTGCTAACCGGGGATGCTTCTTGATCTTCTTCATCTGGGAGGATAAAATCCCACATACCTTGTACTTGTACGACTTCTTCTTCATCAGTAGTTTCCTCAGTAGCAGTTTCCTCTTCTTCTTCTTCCGATTCAGCATTAGTTATAGCATTTGGTGGCTTTGGATCAGTTGAAGGGTTTCTTCTAAAAGGCTTGAAAGAATTTTTAGAAGATGTTTCTGCCACTTGTTTATTAATGTCAACCATTTCGTTAGACATGGTTTTCAAAAGTTTTTTCAGCCCTTCTAAATCAAATGGATCTTTTGATTGCTTTTTCTTGGGATCTTCCTTAAAAGTGACTTTCTTGGATTTTCGTTCTTCTATCGCATTTTTCTTGTCTAAAGCAATGATACGTTTTTCTACTGCTATTGCCTCCTTCATGTTATCTGCTAAAGTTATTTTGTTAGCCCTATCAATGAAGATTGCTATGTTTGATGGTAGAGCAGAAATGTACCATTCACTTCGCACTTCTTCACTAGGCTTGGAGGCAGTAGGAATTTTGTTTAACAATTTATTGAAACGTGAATTAAAATCCTTGACAAGTTATTTTGAGTAAGCTCTAAGATTAGATAGATCATTGATTAATGTCGCCGTAGACCTGTCATCACCAAATTTAGTCAAAAATTGATCTTGAAAGATATCCCAAGTAGTGATAGATCCAGATGGTAATGAAAAATACCATGATCCAGCTGCTCCTTGTAGAGTATAAGGGAAAAGTTGGACAACAACATCTTCATTAATAACTCCAATGAGATTTATAGACAACATAAAAAAAATTATATGTTCTTTTGCTAACATGTCTGCTTCAGGATTAAACTTAGGCAGCCATTTTTCAGGATGGGCTAGTAGTTGACTCAAGGGTGTAGGACTTAAGACTGCCCCTGGATTATTCCATGGCATTTGGGCCATCGCTGAACTAATAACAGAGGAAAGTGCAAAAGATGATGTCTGTGATGAGGATATTACTATTACAGATGATTGAGAAGGTGATGTGGAAGTTCTAGTGGAATGAGGGACAATAGTCTAAAGTGGAGGGGTGGACGGTTGAATTTGTGGTGAAGAGTTCGAGATGGATGATGATGAGGAAAGAGTCTCGCTGTCAGACCGTTTAGGTGATTTCCTAGCTCTCTTCCTTGTAGGTAGAGGTAACTCAGTTGGCTAAATGCCAAGCTTTTCACTCTGTAATCTGGTAAGAGGATGAGCAGGATTATATTGTGAAGTTACACTGCCTTAAGATTTATCAGATCTTTGAGGTGATATTGAAAATCGCTGAAGTTTATGAATCAAAGATTCAACTTAAGGAGGTTCAATAGCAGATTCTTTTGAAAATTCAGGGTTTGTAGCAGTGTCTGTTGTTCTTGCGACTTCTGACACTAGATTTACAATTTCTGAGTGCGATGGAGAAGTCGGGGGAGATGGTGAGGGTGTTTTACTCTCAGAATGGTATTTAGATTTAGATTTACTTGCCATTCATAGTTGGTGGCCCTCGTTCTAGCGCCAAATATGTTGAAGCCCTCAAAATCAGGTCTTACAACAAGGGGGATACCCGCCCGGTCTAGACCTTGGTTAGCAACTCCTTTTCCATTTGGTGTAGTGGGTTCGACTGGGGATAATGGGACCAGTTTCCCAATATGTGTGTGTGTGTTAAAAATAGATATTTTCTCTCTAAAAAAGTTCCTAAGTGAAATTTTTTTATTCTATTTCTAATCTAGTCATATGCAAATTGTATTCTAATTAAAACAGAAATATCTAATTCTAAACTAAACCCGGGATAAAATCTTATTTATGAGATCTAAAATGATTTCGAATAACAATTGATAATATAGATCATTCAACTGCTATAAGAAAATAATTCAATAAAAATAAACCATTTCATATAAAAAGTTAGATGAAACAGTTGTGGAAAACATATCGCATAATAAGTTATTCATACATTAAGCATAAACAAATAGTCACCACCATACAAAAGTGCCAAATGATAACTGAAGCATTCAAGCATCAATCTATAAATAACTGAACATAAATATCACTTTTAACACAGAAGCAGAATATTTAAGAGATAAAAGTACCATTTATAACTGATTCTACTCAGGAGCTAGAAGCAATAATGATTTATATCTTCTAAATCCAACATCTACTAAGAGTGCAGAAATGCAACATAAGTAGCAAATATTAGACATAGATATCAATAAATCTCATTCCATTCATTCATCAAAATGTCCTCTGAGGGTGCAGAAGTGCATGTTCTGAGGATAAGTTTTTGACAAATTTCAGGACCTTTCTCTAAATGCATGAGAAGGGTTTAAATACTACCAACTAAATCTAATTATAGTTTATTACAAAAATTTAGGATTCGGTTTAAATGACCATCCTTTTTCTAGGCAAAAATAAAGTAAAACTAACACTAAATCTAAAACTAAAATTAACAACTAACTACTTATGAATTTGGTCTTTGAATTTGCAAGCATCCAGCATTGATTTGAGAAGAGGGGGCTGGCCGACTTCAGATTTTAATTGTCCCGAAAAGACGGAGTCAGCAAGTGTTGGCGCGATCTTCTCAGCAGAATTAATGATGCAATTAAGAGTACTGCATTGACTGTGTGGTTTTACTAGACAGGTCCAGTAAGAATCCCAATTTAATTTTGTCAATCCTTGAATTGATTTTGCCTTCTCTTCCGCTTTCTATTTCCACTCTGTTTGCAATTGCTGTGCTTGTGGTAGGTATCCCGGAATGGTTTCTGAAATTAAATTAATCTTGTGAAAATTCTCATTTACACAATCAGTAATGTTGCTCGCCACTGTAGCTGCTTCCTCTACTGCTTTTTCTGCCTCTCTGATCTGTGCATCCCATTTATTGAAGAGCATTTCTTTATGATTGTCATTGATAATTGGTGCTCCTACTCTTTTTCCTTCCTCTGTCTTTTGCCATGCCAAATAATTAGTAACTCTTTCATTAGTTAAATCATAATCATGTCGTAATTCTATGACATGATTAGTGATTTTATCACTTTCTTGACAAAAAGAGTTCCATTGTGATATTTTCTGGCATAATATATCTTGTTGTTGCAGCAGTTGATTATTCAAATAAATAGACTCTGAGATAAATTCTGTAAGCTTGGGGTTGTCTTTATGCATTTCTTGCATAATCTGTATTTGTTTTTCTTTTTCGGCCAAGATTTTATGATACCCGATCTTCATTTGCTGAAACTCTTGCTGTAATTTTTCAAATTTCACCTGTGCTTCACTATTGGCATGTGCTTGTTGCAATTGTTGTTGCAGAACTTGTATTTGATCCTCTTTTTCATTTAATAACAGCCTTACCTCAGATGCTTTGTCAATAGTCACGGAAGCATAAGCTCCTGTTATCTGAGATAATTTAGTAAGGTTTTCAGTGGGATCTGTAGTAGGATCTTTCCATAAAACATCCAATTGTTCTGCATCAGTAGAGAGCGCACTTTCTAATTTTCTCTTCTTTCTTTGCTTCCTTACTACTGCTTTATGTTGCGAGCTGTAGAATATATCCAGAGGAGGAATTTCCTCTATTTTAAGTACAAAATCGGCACAGGGAGTAATGGGCATATGTTCCTTTTCTGTGACATTGCCACTTATTTCTGTAACCAAATATTTTGCTGTCTGTACAGGAGTTTGTATGTTCTGTCCTTCAACATTAATCAAATCATTAAATGTTTCCCATTATTTATCCAACTGAGTGCTGATAGATGGTTGTTGTACATTAAGAGGTGGAAGATTCAACTGTGGGGTAGTTTGTGAAAGCTCTTTTGATTAGGTTGTATCCTTGACTGTGCCTTCACTTTTGTCCTGATCAGATTTTTTAGAATGTTCAGAACTTTCTTTGTCAGACTTTGACTTAGACTTTTCTGAATCTGAGCTGCCGCTGATATTGAGACTAGGAGTTGGTTCCCTTGCGAATTCCAAGCGCAAATTATCCAAAGGGCTAGTGGTCAATCTTCTTTCTCTGTATACTTTAAACTCTCGAAATTCTTCTGGGGAGAACCGTGTTTGAGCTAAATTCAAAATGTCTTTAAATGAACATTTTTCTTGAAACGTATCATGAAAAAGATCTTCTTCTCCAGAAAATACTCTAACTTTGACAATAGTGGTGAAATCCTTGACAATACCATATGGATCAAATAGCCTTCTCGAAAACTTAAACAATTTTAAACATGTGACATTGCTTACTTCCTTAAATGCGTGACCAACATCAAATAATGAAAATGCTCCACAGGAAATAGGAAATTGTGGCCAGATGGCTTTCTTTTTATCCTTTAATTCTTTTGTCAAACCTCCGTCTCCACAGGTTTGATATGCAATTTCTCAAGCTATAATTTTATCTGGAACATATAAGGGCAAAACATGAGGAGAAGCAAAGCTCCCAAAAACCCTCACATAAGTAAACAGTTCTTCTCCAAACCATCTTGCGATAGGGAGAATGTCTACTTCTGCTTCAGGAGACAACCTTGGAGCATCCTTATTATACAACAATCTATACAGAGGCAACATTATGCCATGGCAAATCTTGTAAAAATGAGGAATGAATTTTGACTCCCACAATTCTTTGTGATAAACATGGATGGGCAGGGGATCCTGAATTGTCCATTGCCAACCCATTAAAGGGAACTTAGAAAAAAAGCAGATTGAATCCATAACATAGGCAGATAGATAAAAAGGAGGATAAATCCTCTGAGAGATAGTCCGTTTAGACCGGTAATTGAAAATAACAGTGGCTAAATTATCAGACAATATTTTAGCCCAGTCCACAATGGTAGCGTTAACAACAACATTCAATAGGGGAAGCCATTCAGGAAAAAACTTATTAATGTCAGGCTTTCCAAAAAGCCTACATAACATAGCAGTAGCAAAACAATATGGAGAAGTGAGTGAACCGGTACTGTACATACCGTGTTTATCTTTTTTCAGTGGTTCATCTCTTCTGGACCATTCTTTAGTGCATTCCGCCGAATTGGCATTTTCCTTGGCAAATTTCTCCATAAATGGTTTGTTGTAAGTTGCCTGAGGCTCCGGCAAATGATACATAAGCCTCAAATCTTCTGGAGTGAATGACTCGATGAGCTCTTGACCTGGAGTTTTGAATTTTTTGTCTGTGATATTAGTGCTATCCAGCACCCATTTTACCATGTCTGTTTATGGAAGAATTCTTGGTCTTGCTACTATCCGGTGCAAAAATGAACAAGCAAGTTCTGTAAGAGATGCCTCAGAGGAATTACTTGAACCCGCAGTAGCTGAAACATCCATTACCCTTGGGTTTTCTTCTTCAAGAAGATTAAACATACCCTCCCAAGTGGTGATGCCAGCGTCTTTGTTGCAAGCAGTGTCTGCGTACAAGGATGCCATCTCTTTGCTTTCAAAACTCGGAGCTTTCTCTTTCTTTCCCATAATTCTCTGAAAATTTCCTTGTATAGTCTCCTGTTCTTCACGCATGTAGTTTTACAAATTAAGTGAGAATAATGAAATGAGAAAGGTGACAGGATAGTTTTAAATGCTGAAGGCGTATGAAATATATTAATCAATCGTGAAATAACCTTTCGATAAAAAAAAAATCCTTTTTCATTAATCATTGACAATCCATTCATTAACTTGACATTAAGGCGCATAACGGGTCTCGATTTACGGAAAGATTTACTTCGTATAACGAGCATTCAAGAATCTGCGATAATGCGATCTGCGATTTGCTTCGCAATATCGCAAAATCACAATATTGCAAATCGCAGCTTTTGTAAGTTGAAATCATCGCAAATCGCAACTTTCATAATTCGCAATTAGTAACATCGTGAAATTGTAATATCGCAACATCGCAATGTCGTGAAATCGTAATATCGCAAAATATAACATATGAAAAATATCTGTTAATGTATTTTCTGTGATATGCGATTTGCGATAGATATTTTTCTGCATAATTTTTTGGATCGCGTGCGATGGATGTAAAATTCAAAGAAAGGTTTTATTCTAATCTATCATAAACTTAAGTTATTTAAAGCTTTTCCAAAGAAATTTCTTTAAGTCAATGATAGTGAGTTTTATTAAAAATGAAAACAAACACCAATAATTTTTTTTGGATTTTAAATTAAGGGTCCCCATTTATTTAGTATTATTACTAATACTAAATAGAAAGGGGGGTTGTTGCTGGCCACAACAGGACCCCAGAAGAACCTGTACAAACATCAAGGTGTTAAAGTTGTAAGGTTTCTTCTTTTATTCAAAGTTAATACAAATGGATTATAATTTCTCATTGATTTGTTCATCTATCTTTTGAATGATTTAATTCTTAGACTCCTTGATCACTAAGATAGATTATTTCTTTCGAATTATCATATTTTGCAGATGCTTTTGATCTTGTTTTCCTGTCTTTGATTGTAGATCTTATATGCTGGATCGATAACTTCTGGAGTGACTGGATTGAAGACAAAATAAGCATTGGACTTCAGGTAGGAGTATCTATCTATAGTTAATAAGAAATTCTTAAGAAAAATAGTCTAAAGAAAGTGGTCTACATCTATCTGTTTGTTTCTAGATATCCTTAGGATACTAGGCAGATCACTCTTGTCCGCAAGAGGGATTCATCCGTGTAACACCTTGGAATTTCCATTTATTTAGCACATAATTGAAATTTAGCACAAAATTGAATTATTGTCTTGAATCATATCATATAAGGTTAAATTATTTTTAATTGTTACATCTCTTGTGGTTTCATTCGGTTTATATTTGTATCTATTCCTACTTTGCTTCTTCTAGGTTATTATTAGCTTGAGATGATAATCAATATGTTGTAAATTTTAATTCTCTTTATTTCATACTTTATAAATCATATTTGACACTAAAATAATAGTTTGTAACTCATAAAATATGCAAGTGGATCATTGTGGTGTGTTATCCTTATTTAGAATTATTCTTTTAAAGTATTGGATTACTAACTACTTGGAATATTTAGCTTGACATGCTATGTATTTTATGGTATTCATTTATTGGAGTAAATATTCATGGATTAAATAAAAAAGTGATATTTAATTGGTTGGAATTATGGTGTTCATAGTTCCAGCTAGCTGATGTTGGCAGTAGTTTTATGATGGTACCTAGCTTGTGTTGGTGTTTATGTCAACCCTATGTACTATAGCTAATGTATTGATTCCATCCTTGTAGCTTATAGTTGCAATTGGCTAAGTTGGCATTGGGTTTGTTGTGTTGACATTGATGTGAACCTTGATGTAGGATGATGGCAGTGATTTGGTTTGATGATTTATCATGTGCTAGTGGTGGTTATGTTCCTATTCATGACCTAGTGCAGGAATGTCTATCTAGTGCAAGAACTGGAGGATGAATTTTTGCAGCGATGTCTTGGATTGATGATGATGTTGCAGAGATGCTATAGTGGTGTGCAAAGGTGTTGCAACTTGTGTTGGTGTTTGTGGGGAGTAAAGGACTTTTTGACAATCATGTCAACCTTGTTTTGTGTGATTCTAGGTCAACTTGGTGCTGACACATGTTCATGAGTCTACCATCTTACCAAAGGTGTCACAGAGCTTGGTAGAGGTTTGGAGGCTTCTACATATGCTCAAATAAGAATAAGATCATTTTTAAAAAGTTTGGAACCAAATTAGAGTTGAAAAATTCAATATTTAAGGGCATACACAATTTTTGTGAAGGAAACCCTTATATACACAGGTTTTATGAAGGAAAGCCGTGTATACATCCTCGAAGTGAATTTATCTGCATAGGCCTCACACACTTCTGGAATATTTTGACTTTCATTTTTGTGGAAAATTCTAAATTAATGTAATAAGGTCGAAATTGGTTAATTAAGTCCTCTAGTGGGTATGAACATCTTAATTTCACAAGTAGTGGTGATAATGATTGGATTTCGTTAACTTTTCTCACTCTTGATCCTAGTCCAAAAGTGAAGTTCACCTTGTATGTTTTATATACTTAATTTTGGAGTTGGGTGATGGTTGGTTCAGTGATAGGGTGAGTGAGAGAAGGTTTCATATAAGAGGAATGCTTGAGACTAAGTTGTGAGTAATGATATCATGTGCATGAGTGTTAATGGCAGTAGAATGATCAGATATAATTGTTGAAGTAGAGTATTGATGATGAACCTCAGATTGCATATCAAATATGCAAAGAGTTGTAGCAGATTTTGTTGGTAGAATGGAGATCTTGGTATAACTCCACGTTTGTGACTTAAACAAAATTGAAGGTGCTGCTGGTGCATTTGGAAGATAGCCATTTTATTTTATGTTATTGATTGCATTATGCATAATTTATATTTTCAATTGTGGGTTTGATGTTATGAATGAGTGTGAGAGTTATTTTTGTCGTTGGTGATCATGGTATTCATATTTGATGCATGCATTGTGGCCACTATTTTTCTTGAGTGGAGAGCATGTGTGTGGTGTTTTTTATTTTGATTTATTCATGGTGTCTTATTGTTGAGATCATATTTCAGAGTTGAATTGATTTGAGTAGAGAGTATTGGGATCCAATGTGAAAATATATGAAATGAGGTCCACATAGAATGAGAGGAGTAGTGACCTCATGGGAGTGGAGCAGTGATTCCATAAAATTGGTGAAAGGAAAAAATTATCCATCCAAATAGAGTTGGATAGTCTAATCTGAGTTGGGCGAAGATCATTGATCATGGTGGCTTTCAACAAATGGTTGTCTGTAGATCAGTGTGAGAACATAATCTTCTAAGCTAATCAATAGAATCGAGTCTCCTAGTTGATGGGTGTTGGCCAATAGTATATGTGGTCGAGTCTCATGGCCGATGGGAGTCAACTATCTATGTGAAAGACCAATTTCTTAACATAATAGAGATTCAGAGAAGCGCAACAGCAGCAAGGGTGATTTTTCTCCCGAAAGGGTTTCCACCATATATCTTGTGTCTCATGTGTGATGATGGTTTTTTTGGTTGTGATTTAATGGTTTGATTTTAGTACATGTTTCTTGTATGTTTACATGTTTATCATTTACATGCTTATGATCTATGTTAGGCTGCTAACAATTTTGTGATTCAATTAAGTAAATAAAAGGAAAAATTATGAATAATTCATATTACTAATTCACTCCCCCTCTTAGTAGTGCTCAAGGTTTCCAACCACTAGTACAAAATGGATAATTATTTACTAAAAAATTGACTAAAATTTGAATATAAACGACTAATTTTCAGTCAGTGACCAGTATTAGTTAATTTATAGTATCTTATAATGTGACCAAATTTTAGTCATTTTTAGCTTAGTCATTAATTGTTTGCCTCAATTTTATCGTCTAGTAGTATATTTAGTCATTAATTTAGTCATTTATTTACTCATTAATTTCCACAATTAATGACCAAATATACAACAAAATATATTACTATATGATTACTTGAGAAAACCAATTAATGACCAAAGAAATATGACCAAAATGTTGGTCGTGTTATAAGGTACTGTAAATTAGCAACTAATAGTAATATATATGCAAATTTTAGTCATCGTTTGAAACCAATTAATAAACAAAGAAATATGACTAAATTTTGGTCGTGTTATAAGATACTGTAAATGAGCAGCTAATAGTCATATATATGCAAAATATAGTCGTCATTTTTATTCACAAATTTATCATTTGCAGTGGTAATTTATCTTTTTTTGGTAGTTTCGTATTCATTACATAAATGACTAATTTAGTATTTTATATTCATTTAATTTAATTTCGTTAATAATCATTATAATAATTTAGTCATATATTCATTTTATTTATGTTCATCATTAATCAATATAAAATATTGATTTAGTGGTTTTAGATTGATTTGATGTGTTCATTATTAATCAACATAAATTAATTAGCATGATTTTGCGACTAAAATGAAAAAATGCCATAGAATGTGCATGTTCATCTGATATGAAAACGCAAAGTTACATATGTTAATTACAATACTAAACAACATCAAGTGCAAGTATAAATAATTTCAACCACATAAATTATATTATATAAAATTTCAAGTATTAGAATGAGTTTCCAACTTAATATTTGTTGGACTACAATTTCCACATGAAATGTTGTTTCATCACTTCAAAACATTATCATTGTGTTGCCAAGAAATTGTAGGTGAATTCACCAACTCTGAAGACTTGACCATTAGTATGTATGTATGTGTCTTATGTGGGATATTGGCTCTAAGGGTATCATTAGGCCGTTTCTCTTATCTCTCTCTTTTTGCGTTTATCAATCCAATGTTATTGCTCTCCTCTTTCTTCAATTCTTGCTTTTTATCATCAATACTGAGTTCCTTTTCTGAAAAATAAATAAATAAATAAAATTACAATGTTGAGTGTAATACATGAAAGATGATGAATACTAGAATGAAAACTAAAGTAGACTATAAAGGATTTATATGACATATACCTCAAGACCAACAATGTCCAAGCCATTTTCCCCATAAAAGCAAAAAACTCTAAGTTTTCTCCAGTTGTGTGATAGTGGCCACTGTGTGGCTAGATGACCTATATAAAAAAATAAAATAAAACATCACCATATAAATTAACACCTTAGTAACTTAGTATTCAACCTTCAGAGAAAGATTAGGCACAATCATGTCAACTAAGTTACATGCTAAAAAGTTCAAGTTGTAGATAACTTGTGAAAACAAATAATCTGAGGTGTGATGTCTAATCCTTGTCGTTTTATTCACAAAAACATTTCATTCTCTAACACATGAAATTAGTCAAGTATATAAACAACATGTTCTCAAATAACAACATGAAAGTAAACTTTTCTAATAGTCATGAAAATATTTTAACACAAAACAACTAAAAAGATTTCAATCAATACCATGTAATACTAATTTCATCTTCAAGCTTTAGTTGTTTTTTAAATGGACATGATACCAAGTATTTTAAATTTCATAGTTAAAATAAAAAATAAAATCAAAAGAAACGTTCAAAATACAATCAAACAATAAAGAGAGGATACCATGGAATCAACATTGCAATTATAAAAAAAAAAAAAAAAAAATTACTTGTCCATCGATGTCTTGTCTAGAATTCTGAAAACACTTGCATGCCCAAAATAACCATGAGGTGAAAGAATCACAACATTAGAAACCATAGTAATCCCTACTAGAAACATTTCTAAAGTTGATGGCTTAGGTGCATGAAGGATCTCCAACATCAAATGAATCATATCCAATACATGCTATTCATTGTCTCCCCATCCTTTTTTGATGCAAGAACATCAAAGCTAAATTTTCATTATTCAATTATGTAATTAGGGGGGTGATGATTTTTAATTATTTTATTAATTAATTTGCTCATTTTTAATAAATTAGGAGAGAAAATATAAATGTGAGGATTATTGTAAATATTCCTTAAATAATTAAGGATATGAGTGGAGTTGAATTAGGTAGATAATCTAGGGATTAGGAATTCCATAAGCAAGACTTAGTTGAGTTCGAAAAAAGATAAATCTAAATTAGCTTTTAAGTTTATATTTGTGTGGAGGAAATTATGGAATGGAATAAATTATAGTTATGTATAAATATGTAGCTTGTGAGGGTGAGAAAAGACAAGCGAGGAAGTGAGGAAGTGAGGAATACAGAGAGTAAGGGAAATGGTTTGAAGGGCCGAGAGCCAAGAGGTTGCCCATTCTAATATTTAGCTAAAGAGTTTTTATGTTTTATATCAATATTTTATTTATATGGCTCTCTTTCCTTCATATGTATTGTTTGAACAGAACATATTTGTGGTTTTAATGAAGAATTTTAATTTTGAGGGAAGCACATGAATTTTTCATATGCTAGGATCTGTTTAACCCAGTATCCTGGCATCATTTGGTATCACAGCTAGTGTGGCCCTGAATCCCACGAAGAATAAAAGTATTTGTTGGATTGCCAGTGGATGAGTTTGTCTTGTTAGTTAAGCGATTATTTTTATTAGAAGAGAATTCAACATTTGGTGTTTCACCTATGCTCTTTCATTTTTTCTATATGAGATATTTGTTTATGTGAGATATTAGAGTCTCATACACGATGAGTGAGAAGGAGGAGTCAGTTTTTGGGAGTTGTGCAATATAATTTTTGATGCGCCAGAGGTTTGAAAGTGCTCGGATCAAGCCTTAGATCTGTGAAGGCATCCACTAGTGCAGAGAGGATGCATGGATTTGACATATGAAGCATGTATCTACACACTTAAGCATGGATCCGACAATCGAAGGTAATTGCATCAAGGAGGATATAGCGTTCATCATTTCAACTGGATAAAAATTTGATTTTATAGAATTTTGAAATCTGGAAAATCAAGACATCCCATCAGTTGGAGATTGACAGACATCACATGAAATTGTGTTCACGATCAAAGGCATTGCGGAACCACCATGAGAGCTATCATAATATACTAGTTTAGGATAGCAGAGTTTTTTTAAAATTTTGCAGATGAAGACGTGATTAAAGACACAACAAGAGTGTTATATGCTTAGAAACTGTTCTGCTTGAACCAGTGCAGTGGAAAAGTGTCTCTCATATTTGTACGCCCAGGGTGAATGCAATGGAACAATTATAGGAAGTCCAACATCAATTGTGACGGGGCACAACTTGAAGTGCGTATTGAGAAAATGAAAAATATCATGTTTTTTTAAAAAGCCTTGCTTTTCAAGGGTGATCAGAGTAATTGTTTAGAGATCTGAGAGGGATTATTCCCCTAACCTTGCCAAAATTCAGGTATTATCTCCACGCTAATTAGTACACATTTCACTACAGAAGCAGACACAAAATCCTGCACCTGTTGTCATAAATTTGACCATATATCTTGATGGTCCATCAGTGCCTATGCAAGTCCCAAAATTATTGAAGTTTGTGTTTCGTCCAAGCTAGAGACCGTTTTTTATCTGCGTGTAAGTTTTCAGTTCTAAAGATCACGTGGAGAAAGGAAGAAATTATCGTTGAAATAATAAAATAAAGCTTCTAGAGAAATTTGCTTCAAGTGATTGCTACTAGTTTGAAAGGTGGAGTTTAGAGCACGATAAAGCAATGACTGTTGGATGTACAATGATTGACGACAAAATGGGTATGTTTGAAATATAATGTGGCCATATTATGTGGTTGGCACCTTTGGGTTATTATCCAAATTAGAATTGTTAAATGAATTGCCATAATTATATTATTGTCTCTCCAAAATTCAATTCGGGATATTAATGGGCGCATATATATATTTGGTGACACTATGAGGAGTCATATATATGGATCAAATAAAGTGAGATCTAGATCTACAATGGAGGAAAAAGGTTCCTTGGCACATATGAGTTAGATGCATATTTGAAAAAATATCAAATTGAGCTTGATCCTCATCTTGAAGCACTTGTTGGAATGTCTAATGGAGTAAATGCAGCTTAGGTTGCATCATTGTGATGAATGGTAATTCTATTGATAATTAGTGGTCACAAAATTTGTTCTATGTTTTATAATTGGATGGAAATCAGAGTGGCGCATTAAGAGGTAAAGAAAGTGTAACTACCAACCATATATGGAGAGTCCACCGTATTGGGAATAAGTTTTTTCTTTTTTTCTTTTTTTTTCTCTTAACAAATGAAGTCCATGGTTGTGATTTGTTTGAAGTTGTGCATCGAGGAGATATGGAGATCGGTGGAGATCTCAATGATTGCAAGCATAATCATGATCTGCGATAATTAGAGGCCATGGAGCAGTGAAACTGAAATTGCAAATCTGAATTTCGCCTAGATAGAAAATATGAATTGGAGTGGTGCCGCGGAATTATGGGTCAAGGGAAAAGGTATGACTGAGCAGGTTATGTGTTGACATTTTGGTTTTTTTAAACCAAAATCAAAATTATAAATAAGTATTTTTGTGGAGATGATTTATATATATGTCAACATGCGGTTCAAAATTAAGGTGAAAATGTTACAAATGCGGAGGTATAAATGAATGGAAAGTGAATGAAAATGCGCTAATCCTGGGTGATATAAAGAGAAACATGCATTTGTATGTGAGAGGTTTTACTATGCATAGTGTGGGTTCTTCATAGTTTTGGTTAAATCATTTTGGACCAAAGTTTGTAGTTGGAAAAGGTAGAATTCTTTTGATTTTTTTTTTAAGATTGTAAACACAATTGCTTGATGTTGTAAAATATTTGTCGCGGTATCTAAGGAGGTGATATTCAGGATGGAAACAATGTACAAGATGTACATCATTCATCGAAGAGGTTTAAATATGAATAGATTGTTCTCTGTACACAGGTGAAGAGATGTGAATTGATGTTGTATGGTGCATAAAAGTGCAGGGAAAATGTTTGCATTAAGATGACAAACTTATGGGCATGCGATTATTTACAGTGAAAAAGATGGCACAGAAGAATGGAAACCAAAGAATTGAGATTGCGAAGAGAAGGCTTGTTAATAACCTTAACAGGGCATAAGGTATGATAATTCATAAAGGTATTTTTGAATGTTGAAAAGTGAATGGTTTATTTTCACCATAAAATAAATCTTTGAAAACATGGAGTGCATTTCGACTAAAGACTTCAGTATCATGTGAAATGATAATGGGAAACTGATGATTTTTCATAAGAATGAGAGAGAGTGAATATTTTACATCCTAAGAATGTATTAGGCGTTTATGTTCGTTGGAGGATTGTATAACTTGAATTAAGTCAAAATACCGACTATCAAATTATTGGGTCAAGCCTTGAAGTCAAAACAGAGGTTAGGGTCAAATGAAAGTTTGGACAGTTTGAGTTAAAATTGAGTATCTTTCATCCAATATGAAGAATTGGTGTAAGTCTGAAGTCAAAGAGTCATAATCTAAGTAAAAATTCTGAATGTAATGGGGTGCATGATCGGTAGAGCCCGACACCCAAAGATTTTGGTCATTGTAACACAAGAATTACTAAAGTGTTGTTTACAGCAAAGTGAAGCAAGTTGCCAGAGATGATTCCAAGACAGATAACCGAAAGAGGTCAAGCGCTGAAAGAAAGCTTGCATTTTTGAATGGCAAGTGTGAGGACTTGCTGAAAAGAGGATTGAATGAAATCCACACATGAACAGATGAAGTTCACAAAGGAGGAGAATATGACTATTGATAGTCATTTTTGAAGATCTGATGAAGACCACAACAAAAGGAAGAAGAAGGAAAATTCCAAGGTAAGTGGCATATGTGAACAGTTGATGAATGAATATTATGAGCAGGAAAAGGATGAGATAATAGTTCACCTTGAATTTTTGCTGGAGTTATTGCAGAGAAATATGAAGGACCAAACACATGGTTGGACCATGAGAAAGAAGGTAAAGTGGCAGACACTACACGCAAAGAGGGAAAAGTAGGTAAACATACAACTGGTAGAAGAGCTGAGGAAGCTAGATCAGATGATAAGGTGTGAAGAACTCAGAGAGGCTGAGTTAAAAATGGATGTTTCCATTTGTGGCTGAGAACAGGGTGAAATTATGGGTGAAGAGATCAATGAGGAAGATCTCATGAACTATTGGGATAGTTCGGAAGAATCTGAAGATGTGTTGGTGAGAGAATAAGATGAGGCTATGAAGCCTTGTAGTTTATGTATGTTTGCAGGATGTGCAAAAGATGGTGGAAAGTTTGATGAAACTGTCACAGAGATGAAGGAAAATATTGAGGTGAAGTCTGATGGAGAATTCCTTTCAGAGGAGGAAGGTACTGATTTTCTGCAGCAGGAATAAATAATAAATGAATTCTTGGTTGGGGTAAGACAGCCAGTTGAAGACGTTATGGAGCAGGAGCATAAAGGAAATGCCAAAGAGATATTCTAAGTAGGTAAACAAATGTATTTGTTTAGTGAATTTTATAACATAATTTTACAATGTAATGATGTTGAAACCACGACAACTCGGGAAGATTACCAGAAGAAGAATGAAGCTGGGAATGAAGGTTGTGATGAAGTGCTGGAATTATTTCATATGGAAATCAAGTTCCTGGAACGATGGCTTAAGGAACCTGAGGGAGAAGTTAAGATTGCAAAACCTGATCCATAAGGAATTGCAGTTACTATGTGTGATAGGGATGAATTTTTTTTAACATTTATAGAGTTGAATGAATCTTATAAATTTTCAGATAATGATGTAGCTGTAGGTACAGAAAATGAAATTAATAGACATGATGTTGAAATCAGAGAAATTGAGTAGAAATTATTTGGCATTGGGATGGAAGATCAGAAACAGCAAGAAAGTTATGTCCGTAGAGACATAAAGGAGACTGAAATATTGATCCAGCAGGATAAAGATGGAAGAAACCAGTGGTTCAAAATAGAATCTATTGAAATCTAGAAAGTCGATGATGGTAGATTGGTGCTTGAAGCATCAAAAGATACCGAAAGGTCTTATCTTTTTAAAACTAACAGTTTGTTGGTGAATGCAGGTACAACATTGGACGAGAAAGTTTTTTCTATAAAAGCAATCAAATACTATAGTTGTAATCAAGAAGGAGTACTTGATTATTCTTCATTGCAGAAATTTGAGTGTTCAGAATAGTTGGAGATGAAAGAATTCGACAAAGAGGTATTACTCCAAGGAATCGGCGAAAGAAAGTGTTGGAGAAGCCGATGGAATCCGATCGACAGAGTGAGTGATTAGTTACCAAATCGAGTTGATACTTCGAAGGACCAGCAATAGAATAGAGTTTGGAATCTTGAAGGGAACAAGTCATCAGGACTTGTGGTTGTTGCATTGTTACAGAAAAGCGATAGACCTCATAGACAGGAGTCTATGGAAACTTCTCTACATCAAAGCTAAATTTTCCTTATTCAATTATGTAATTCGGGGGGTGATGGTTTTTAATTATTTTATTAATTAATTTTCTCATTTTTAATAAATTAGGAGAGAAAATATAAATGTGAGGATTATTGTAAATAATCCTTAAATAATTAAGGATATGAGTGGAGTTGAATTAGGTAGATAATCTAGGGATTAGGAATTCCATAAATGGCACTTGGTTGAGTCCAAAAAAGATAAATCTAAATTCGATTTTAAGTTGAGATTTGTGTGGAGGAAATTATGGAATGGAATAAATTATATTTATGTATAAATATGTAGCTTGTGAGGGTGAGAAAAGACAAGCGAGGAAGTGAGGAAGTGAGGAATACAGAGAGTAAGAGAAATGGTTTGAAGGGCTAAGAGCCAAGAGGCCGCCCATTCTAATATTTGGCCAAAGATTTTTTATGTTTTATATCAGTATTTTATTTGTATGGCTCTCTTTCATTCATATGTATTGTTTAAACTGAACATATTTGTGGTTTTAACAAAGAATTTTAATTTTGAGGGAATCACATGAATTTTTCATATGCTAGGATTTGTTTAACCCAGTATCCTAGCATAATTTTTCCAATAACATTTCATGTAACTTGCCCACACCAGATTCAAGTAACAATAAGACGAAGGCATTGGAATTTTTTTTATTATCTTTTATATCCATAAAATTTGAATCTGATTTGTTTCAGGAACTTATTAATTCAAGTTTAAATCCTTCCTGTCATGAGAAGGTATTAATCAAGTAGGTCCCATTAGGAAAATTTACCTCAATTAGGTCTTCAAACAATTTTTGCAATATCAATATTTTCCTTGTTGTGATATCTTGGGTAGAAAAAAGAACATATCTGTAAAAGAAAAATCAATACGTTACTTATGTTCAAGCTCTATATATGGTGTATTCTTAGGCAAATTTTTAGGATGTTCCTCTGCCTTTACCAAAGGGGACTATAGCTTGGTTAAATTTTTTATCCTTTCTTTCAACATTAATTTTTGCAACATAAATGTCACACACTATTCTTTCCCAATTATCAACATGCTAGATTTGATAAATTGAAAGTCACATAAAACAAAAGAGAAAACCATTTTCTAACCAAAATAAACAAACAAGCATTTCCTCTAATAAAAATTCACACCTCAGAAATTATGCTGCCACGTACTTAGGCTAAAGGTGAGATTCTTTGAATCATCTTTAATTCATCTTTAATGGGATATTAGTATGTTTACCTTGGTGTCAATTTGGTGCTAAAATAAATATATAAATCCGAGTGATTATCAGTGAAATTTAAGTATAATTTAGAAAATAACATCATTGGAAGGTAGTGGAGAGAGAAACATATTCATAATTAGGCTTCTCTATTTTAGTTTTGTTTGAGTTGAGTTTGTATTTGAATATGTAGTTTTCTCTAAATATGTGAAATAGAAAGATGAAAATCGAAATAACTTTGTGAATTTTTAATCAAATTCATATTATATATCTCTAAAAAAGCTATGCCATCCTTCTTTGCTATTTGATAGATATTTATTGTGAAAATGAGAATATTGAATTAAATATCAAACACAATGATGCAATATATTAACCAATTAAATAAAAATGACATGGTTTTGGTAATTTTTTTCTCGAAGGAAATCCATAAATGGTTGCATGATTTATTTATCATGAAATAGTCTTGAAGACAAATGTCGGTTCAAAAATTGAACTCCATTACCAATGGAATATGTTTGTGTTGGGAAAGGAAAGGATGCATTGAAAGGTTCAAGGTCTAGCTCCAATATATAGTTATCCTTGTCACTACAAAATACAAATTTGTCATCATTTTATTATTTAGGTAAAAAGAAGAGTGAATATGTATTTGTGCACCTATGATAGTATATGGAAAAGAGAGCACTAGTGTACCGTAGAGAACCATATCTCTCTCCTCCACAAACACTAGTGTACCCTCAACACTATTGTACATACCACTAAAGGATGACACTATTTAATATACTTAACACTATTGTACAATTTTCTAACTACAACCCTCCTAAAAGAAGAGCAGTGTGGTTGGAACATTATCCAAACCATACGGATAAACTAACTCTAAATACATGGAAAAAATAAAATTTTAAAAAGCCATGCATTTTGCCTAAGGGACATGAACAACACCATTTTGAGAAGCAATTTACCAAATAAATCATTTCCCATAACCACCTTCTTACTTCCCATAATTATCATCTTCTTGAAAATGCACTAAACCCTACTTCCAATGCTCCAAAACAAAATTAAATTGGTTGTCATGGTTTTGGTAGCTCTTGCTGTGAAGAAAATGAGTGATAGGAAGAGGCTTCTTATAGGAAAAAAATAACCAAGACAACAAATTTTGATGTCAGTGATAGACTCAATTCAATTCATTTCTAGATGAATGATTGAACAACATAAAGACATCTGAACCTTAGATTTATTAAACTTAACCAAAATACAAATATTTTAATACTTATATATATATATGTGTGTGTGTGTGTGTGTGTGTGTATTATTTTTTTATTTTTTGTGGGAGCATTGGCTTCAACAATTTGTTTGTTTTTTTATTTATATGCTTTACCTAGTAACGTATCTCAGCTATATTGGCCATAACATGTACCTAGCCTCTTTAAATTCAATTATAGAACCCTCACCTAGTTACATCTTTCATTGATATTGAGCTGTAAAGAGCACCTGACTCCTCTAAGTGAAATTATAGATTCTTCATCAGACATAACTAGCATTTGACAAGGGCAAATGCTGACATTTATAAATCACATCCTATGTCACAAATGTAGCAGTACAACTCACCATTCTGTACTCTATTATTTTGTGCACATATCCATCAAAACTGACCATTTAGGTTATACTCTTTGATAAGTTTATGAATTTTTTTAATTTTAGCAACTTCTTCTTTGTCTTTGGACTTTGATGGTCAATATCACTAGCAACCACAGCAAGGTTCGAAAAATTAGGGTTATAATATATATTTTCTTCTTTCCATTCTCGATGCACATAAAGTGATTTTCTATTAGTTGGTTAAAAAGTTGCCATTAAGAGCGAAAGTTTCATTATTTTTCATGAAATATGTCCATACAACCTTTCATTGCTTGCCTTGACAAAACAACTCTTGCATTATTATATCAGAAAGCATGTTTCATGTGTCATAGAAAATATGAACTACAAGATATTATGAGTACTATAGAAAAAACTAGAGTTAATATTACGACAAATGTATAAGGAAGTAGACGTGGTGGACACCACAACATACCTATAAAATTGATCTTTGAACATATTTAATTGTTTCTCTCTTCTGACACAGGTCCACAAAATCCTTGTAAACAATTCCTTCTTTCTAAGCCTAAAGTTCAAGGGCTTGATGGGATGGAACAAAATGTAACTAAAATTACTCCAACATTCAAGGTCACTATCAAAAAATTGTTGAAGTTATAAAGATACCAGGAAAATTTGCATCAATTTTGGGTGTTGTTCCAAAATTTGGTGAAGTCTTTCTTGATCGCTCAATAAAGCCTGAGTGACAATAGCAGAGATACCAATTTACTAGAGGTGAAAAATATGGCCCTTATACATCCAGTTTTTCAAATAAATAAAATATCCAAACATGTATAAAACATGAATGGATTCATGAGAACTAAAAAATTTTCATAGTGTCAATCCCAATTCTTGTTGTTGAACATTTTCAACCCGTTGGTGATAATATTGTGTAATGTTCCTTTTTCAGGAATTTCTGCAATATGGTCCAGAGGGATGTTGTATAAGGAAGGCAATGTAAAAATAAGTTGAAAGGGGACTTGGATCCCTTATTTAATACACCATACATTACAATTCTATAAGTTAATCTCAAATAAATCCCTTAAGGCAGGTTAAACAGATCTCCTACCCTCCGGTCTCTCAGAAAAGTGCTCAAAGAGAGAGCTACAACAAAATATGAGCATAATAATGAAACTATGAAAATATGAATATGTAAATAAATGGAATATAATACAGCCATCATGTTTATTAATATATCAGCAACAATATACAGAAATATCTTGAGGGACAAGCCACTCAAGCTATCGGAACCAATCTCCAATGATCAAACTATGAAATACATAAGTTGCTGCAACTGCACAAAATGCCGAAGAGCAGTGACTGCGCATTCTATGTTAGAGTAGCTACTGCTTTAGATTCATATACATGAAATATGGCTGAAATATACAAATAAATTCCCAAGAATAGAAGAATGGGCTCCAATACAAGATTTCTAGCCAATCTAGGAGAGATTGCTAGAAATGCCAGAGAATGTACAAAGTGACAATCAACTTGTCACTGCAACTGAATCAAAACATAAAATGAGGCTGTAGAAGATCTGAAATACTAATTCCCTCCTCTGATATTGTCTCTAAGAAAAATTTTGATCCCTTTACTCAGAAACAACTCCTCTCGACGAGCTCAGATGACCCTCCCAGCAACTGCTTGCCAAAATAACGAAAATCTAGTTGGAAACTGTGCTGTGAGGGAAGATGGATGGTTGGCCTGAAGCCAATGATATGAAAATAAGCCTGGGAGTCCTCCTCACTAATCCTCCAATGAATAGTTGAGCCCTCCACTGAAAACCAAGCCAAGGAACCACTCAAGAGATCCTCTGTTGCTGCATCCTGCAACACAAAGTTATCCTCCTCCAGGAATAACGTTGTGATTGAAGGAGGTAGCTTTGGCCAAATGTCGGAATGAGGAAATGAAGCTCTATAAGCTCTCCTTCCCTGAGGATTAGGCAGGGATTCCCGACCGGGAACACCCTAGTGCTATGCAGCACTGCACTCTTGCTAAACAACAAGAGGAGCGTAGTCTCAACAGACTAAGCAAATAATAATCAAGCATGAATAAAAATGGCTCTCCTCCTCTCCATATATAGCAAGTGCTCCTCTCCACCATGGGTCCCATCCACATGTGCCTTTCAACTCATGCATGTGATCCTCCTCTAAAACTGTGTATTCCATCAAGGAGATACATTGTATCTAGACAGTGCATGTGGACTTGGTCAAAATGTCTAGATCAAGCATGATCCAATCCTGTTCACACCATGTGGTGCTCAAATCAGCTACTTTATTATTCCTCCTTTCACACAAGGAGTTTTATTTCTCCATCTAAAGGGGTTAAGGTGTCTCCTTACCCATTTTATTCAACAAAATGAAAATATGCAAACTATAATGTTCCTTTTAGCGAGAGGCTAGAATTTGGGAACATTACAGTCCTCTCCCTTCAAAATGTTTCTTGTCCTCAACCAAATGCAAGGTAGAGCGAAATTCCTCCTCCTCTTCTTGTGGCCTCCTCATCAATACAACCCACCATAGCTCATCAAAGTATGCAATAAATCTGTCCTCCATGTATCCCTCCAAGTGTGTAAAACCAAAGTATACATCATGAGATAATAGAAGATGCAAGTGGATCAAGGTAGAGTGATGAAAAACATGGGAAGTCTTATTCCCAATGAGTGACAACTTCGCCCATTCAATCATCCAAATGAAATGAGCCATCCTAGGTAGCTCAACAAAGGAGTCCTCAACCCCGAATCTATGCAACATGTTGGGGCTGAATGGAGAGTTTATATTTTCCCATCCAAGTAGTTTCTCCCTCCATTTATAATAAGTATGAGGGGGTTGTTGATATTGGGCTGAAATGTCATGGCCTCCACAATTTTCCCAAGCCTCCCCACAAAATGAATCAACCATGAAGTGCCTCCTCCAACAACGCATTTTCTCCCAATAGCTCCTCCTACATGAAGAAAAAAGTAGTGACATGGAAATCATGGTGTGCCCATTGTTTCTCCTGAAACACACAACATGTGAAAAGGGGAGAATCATACTCCCAATGGGCATCTTCGACTCCAAG
Source organism: Pinus albicaulis (assembly GCA_034641835.2). Classification (NCBI taxonomy): domain Eukaryota; kingdom Viridiplantae; phylum Streptophyta; class Pinopsida; order Pinales; family Pinaceae; genus Pinus; species Pinus albicaulis. Next base: position 16,793,651 of record CM076581.1, on the reverse strand, counting down.
CCCACTCTCCAAACAAAGCCTCCCATGAGTATACAAACATCAGTAACATATGGAAGCAAAATACAATGAAAACAAGTTGTCACATGGAAACCGGAGAGTGAATCATAGTTCCACATGAGGATCCAGTGCATTGCATTCCATGCCTGCCTCAAAACAAAAGATAACAAGTGATTTACTAGCCACTTGTTTTCTGCCATAGTCATCTCATAGGATGTGAACATGAATGTACAATGTGGTGTTAATGGTACACACCAAGAGTCACGTGGCTTCCCCCACAAACCACCATTAAGGTAGCCAAAATCAATGCTAAAATTAGTTGCAAGTACATTATACAAAATGCAAGAAGGGATGATCCTTATTGATACAATATGCTGCTCATATAAAGTAAAGAAGTACAAAACATAATGTGAAATTATACCTTCTCTACCATGTACTTGAGACCTTGAGCTGAAATGGCTCAATTGAAAAAGCTCCCTCACTCCCAATGAGTAGGAAGGTGGCTGTGACATCCTCTCTATCACCATCCGGGCTATCCATCTCTCCATATGCTGATATATGTCCTGCTGGATGCCCTCCCAAGTGACCTCCTCTAACAAAACAAGATATGCATCAAGGTGCATAGCTAGGAAGTCCTCATGTGTTGCATGTAATCGTTTCTCCTTGAGACTAGATGCTCTAGTCAGGAAGATTCTACCATAAAAATAGATGACCATATCATCCACCATATATATCTGTCATCTCCCTCCGGGTCATCAAGAATCATGCATGCACCAAGATCCTTGGAGTACTCTACCAAAAGCTGAGACCTCCAATATAGATCAATCCTCCTCATAGACAGCGCTAATGATCTAGCATGTGAAGTTATCCTCATGCTGTTGCTTGCTACTTTGACATCCCCCATGAAAAATTCATCCTCCAAGAGGCTGCCATGCCCATCATGTAGCTGCTCATGCTCAAATAGTGATGGTGTCCTTTGGAAGTTGGCCTCCCATGAGAAGTTGTCATCCAAAAGGAATCTCCCAAGCTGGGCCAAAGTAAGCATGAGTGGCCTACATCCACTCCTATTTATGAGAGAGTCCTCCCTCAAAGGAAGTATCCTCTTACTCTCCAAATATATGGAGCAGTCATCCTGCATCATGAAGATGCCATCCTCCATCCTTGTGGTAAACTCTGTCAGCGTAGTATAACTGATGAGAGTGGGTGATACTGAAAACGAGAGAGTGTCTCCCTCCTCCTTGGGTTTATCCCAAACTCTCTACCCTGTGTTGGACTCCTCCAATGTCTTCACCTCTCCGAAATCCAAGAGTGGTGAATCAAGTGACAAGATGCCCCTCATCAACTCTAGATCAGGTGGCCTTCCGGGTGGAATGCCTCCATATATTGAGACATCAAGTTTAGAAGTGGATTGTATGTATGAGTGGACTGATTTGTCCCTCTCTTCACTGCATAGTACAGTCTCCTCCTTTGGTATAGAAGCTTTCCAGAATAGATAAGGGTGTATCAACTCTTGATGTTGATCCTCCTCTTCCTCCTCCATCTCACAATCCCCAAAAACTGCTGCATATGGCTCCGAAATTTTGCCTTGGTTTCCACATGTTGAATCATTTGGAACTCCTTGTAAGGAATATACAAGGGCTCCTCTAATGGAAGCAATGGCTCTCCTTTCATCTCCCTGTGGTGATGGATCTCCTCCCAAAGGGACAGCGATTGTAGATCTCTTATGCTCATCCTCCCCATCAATAAATGATAATACCTCATCATCAAGGAGAGACCCTAGATCTTGGTCATCTCTTGAGGGAAGTACCTCCATGTCTTCACAAATGGAAGAGAGCCCTTCACACAATGGGGATATTTCCCTTAGCAAGCCATCATACATGTTTTTATCCCCTTAAGAAATATAGAATGGAGTTTGTTTCATGGTTCCTTCCAATGCATGCAAAGTGTTTGATGTCTTGATACATGATGTTTCAAAATGGTTTTTATCAAATTTCCTCACCAAACCCTTAGTAAATTCATCATATTTTTCTACAGTTGCATGATAATATGAAACATAATTTTCAAACCACTGATCATGAGCCATACCTTTGAGTTGCAGTGCTGCTCCTCCAATGGCCTCATCTTCTTCCTCCATCCTCCCTGCAGTGTGAGTGGGAAATGAACTGCGCTGTGGATCTACATGTGTGGCTGAATTCCCACACCCATCATGATAATAGCTAGGGCTTTCTTCATCTTCAAACCCTCTCAGAAAATTTCTACAATTTTCCCTTCCTATCTCCTTGATATCTTCTATAATAGCTCCCATAGTTCGGAAAACAAGTAGGGAGATATCCTCTTCCATCATTCCTCTTTTCTTGTTTCCTTTGTACAACTCCTCTTATACGTGAGGAGCTCCTCCTTCTAATGGCATATTATCTTGGATGCACAGGCTGAGCCAAGATTGATGCTCTGATACCACTGTAATGTTCCTTTTTCAGGAATTTCTGCAATATGGTCTAGATGGGCGCTGTATAAGGAAGGAAATGTAAAAATAAGCTGAAAGGGGACTTGGATCCATTATTTAATACATCATACATTACACTTGCAGAAGTTGAGCTCAAATAAATCCCTCAAGGTAGGTTAAACAGATCTCCTACCCTTTGGTATCTCGGAAAAGTGCTCAAAGAGAGAGCTACAGTAACATATGAGCATAATCATGAAAATATGAAAAAATGAATATGTCAATAAATGGAATATAATATAGCCATCATGTTTATTAATATATCAGCAAAAATATACAGAAATATCTTGAGGGACAAGCCACTCAAGCTATCGGAACCAATCTCCAATGATCAAACTATGAAATACATGAGTTGCTGCAACTGCACAAAATGTTGGAGAGCAATGATTACGCAGTCTATGTTAGATTAGTTGCTGTTGTAGATGCATATACATGAAATATGGCTGAAATATACAAATAAATTCCCAGTAATAGAAGAATGGGATCCAATACAAGATTTCTATCTAATCTAGGAGAGATTTCTAGAAATGTCGGAGAATGTACAAAGTGAAAATTAACTTGTCAATGCAACTGAATCAAAATATTAAATGAGGCTGTAGCAGATCTAAAATGCTAATTCCCTCCTCTGATATTTTCTCTAAGAAAAAGGCTGATCCCTTTACTCAGAAACAACTCCTCCCTATGAGCTCAGATGACCCTCCCAGCAACTGCTTGCCAAAATAATGCAGATCTAGTTGGAAACTGCACTATGATGGAAGATGGATGGTTGGCCTAATGCCAATGATATGAAAATAAGCTCGGGAGTCCTCATCACTAATCCTCCAATGAATAGCTGAGCCCTCCACTGAAAAAAAAGCCAAGGAACCACTCAAGAGATCCTTTGTTGCTGCACCCTGCAGCACAAAGTTATCCTGCTCCAGGAATAACGTTGTGACTGAAATAGGTAGCTTTGGCCAAATGCCGGAATGAGGAAATGCAGCTCTATAACCTCTCCTTCCCTGAGGATGAGGCAGGGATTCCTGACCGAGAACACCCTAGTGCTATGCAGCACTGCACTCTTGCTAAACAGCAAGAGGAGCGTAGTCTCAACAGACTAAGCAAATAATAATCAAGCATGAACAACAATGGCTCTCCTCCTCTCCATATATAGCAAGTGCTCCTCTCCACCATGGGTCCCATCCACATGTGCCTTCCAACTCATGCATGTTATCCTCCTCTAAAACTGTGTAGTCCATCAAGGAGATACATTGTATCTAGACAGTGCATGTGGACTTGGTCAAAATGTCTAGATCAAGCATGATCCAATCCTGTTCACACCATGTGGTGCTCCAATAAACTGCTTTATTATTCCTCATTTCACACAAGGAGTGTTATTTGTCCATCTAAAGGGGTTAAGGTGTCTCCTCACCCATTTTATTCAACAAAATGAAAATATGCAAACTATAATGTTCCTTTTAGCCAGAGGCTAGAATTTGGGAACATTACATATTGTGGGTGAATATCTTCCCCTTTATCATGGTTTTTTTTCTTATTTTCCTAATGTTGATGTTGATAATAATATTGTTGGGCTTACTGCTGAAGCGGGTGTGGGTGTTGTTGCACACTTTGTGTTGGATACTTTTGTTGCAATAGTGGTGGTTGTGGCTAAAATTGTACATGTTGTTAATTAATTGATGCCATAATATGATTTTGCAGTCTCTACTCCAATGGTTGTTGTGGATGAAATGGGAGGTATGTTTACATAGGAGGCTGAGGTGGAGGTGGAAGAGGTGGTTGTGGTGGTTGAGGAGGCTATCTTGGTTGGAGAGGCAGCTGCATTGGTTTAACATGTTGGGGATGATTTTTTTTGTTAATTCATTGTTGGTGAGTTGAGACACTACCAGGAAGGTTTCCTGGAATTGTTTTAAGCCTAATAGGAGTAAAAGGAGTTACAAAATAAAGAGGTAAAGGATGATATTGAGAGATAGAAATTTGAAAGATACTTGTGTTACACTAAAAAATGTCACCTTGACATTCTGATGACTGTATGAGCTCATTGACACTCATACTTACCTCCTCTGCAAGTATTACAACCTTTACTCCTCATTCCAAGCCCTGAAACTGGAGGAAAAACCCTTAAAACTCAAAAAGCCTTTGGTACGTAGTTAATATGAGACTTACCTACGTTCCTGGCTAGGGTACGCAGGTAATGTGAAGAGAAACTGCGTTCTAGAATGCATGTTTCCAGTGTAATGCCTGCGGAACCCCTGTAAAGTCAAAAAAGCGCGAAATTAAACTGAAAAAGTTGAATTTTGGTCAATTCTAGAAGGTTCTGGATGAGATTTTTTGGGGATGAGTACGCTTTAGTAAGGTTCATGTATCCCACACCTTAAGGAACTAATCCCTTGATGTGAGCCTATCCCTTTGAAGGAGGATTCTATCCCTTTAAAGGTGGAATCCTAACCTCCTCATCTGTTCTATAAAAGGAGGCATTGGGTAGCCTCAAAGGGTTAACAAGGGTTAAGTAAAAACTATTGGAGATTGAGTTTCTAAGGACGGTTCTTTTCCTGTGTCAACCTCATTAAAAAATGAATCAGTTGGTCTGAGGAGAGTTCCTGGTATTGAGTCAACCTCGTTAAAAAATGAATCAGGTATGAGGACAGTTCTTTTCCTGTGTCAACCTCATTAAAAAATTAATCAGTAGTTAGATTGTAGAAAGTAAATAGATAGATTAGAAATAAGTAGTTTATGAGGACGGTTCTTTTCCTGTGTCAACCTCATTAAAAAATGAATCAGTTGGTCTGAGGAGAGTTCCTGTTATTATGTCAACCTCGTTAAAAAATGAATCAGGTATGAGGATAGTTTCTTTTACTGTGTCAACCTCGTTAAAAAATGAATCAGTAGGTTATATAGGTAGATTTTAGAAAGTAGATACGAGGATAGTTTCTTTTACGGTGTCAACCTCGTTAAAAAATGAAACATGTAGCAGAGGATAGTTCCTGTTACTGAGTCAACCTCGTTAAAAAATGAATCAGGTCAGAGGATAGTTCCTTCTACTGAGTCAACCTCATTAAAAAATGAATTAGGTATGAGGACAGTTCTTTTCTTGTGTCAACCTCATTAAAAAATGAATCAATAGGTTATGTAGGTAGATTATAAATAAGTAGTTTCCGAGGATAGTTCCTGTTACTGTGTCAACCTCTTTAAAAAATGAAACATGTCTTTGAGGAGAGTTCCTATTACTGTTTCAACCTCGTTAAAAAATGAAACATGTTGCCATGAGCATAGTTCTTTTCCTGTGTCGAGCTCGTTAAAAAATGAAACAAATCCTCCCCTAATTGAGTCGAGTTTTTGAATAGACCTCGTAAATTTTAAGTAATATATTTAGGTTAGTTTTTAGGTCGGGTCTTTCATACGATCTCGTAAATAAACCTTCATTCCATCCAGCTATTAATTACCAGTTGTGTACTTAGTTGAATGAAATGAAGCTGGGGGGCATGTGCTCTAGCAGTTACGCTTAGGGGGCATCAAGCACAGTTTTCTCTTTGTTTCAAGCTTGTGTAAAAATGAAACCACTCTAAAGCATAGTTTTTCTTTGTTTCAAGCTTTTGTAAAAATGAAACCTTTCTTGAGTCAATTTCGGTTATTTTCGAGAATCGTTAAACTCATGAAAATCCCGAGATTATTTTGCTATCTTTCATTCTCGTAAAACACATGAAAATGCCGAGTTCTTTCCGTCTTTTTTTGCTCGTAAATTAAATTGAAAGTTAGCCACAGGAGTACATTTTTATCCCTTTTTCGAACTCGTTAAAACTTACGAAAAAGTGAAAACCATGAGTAAATTTTTATCCCTTTTTCGAACTCGTTAAAACTTACGAAAAAGTGAAAACCATGAGTACATTTTTATCCCTTTCAGACCGTTAAATTTACAGAAAAAGCTAGAAACTATTTTAGTACATTTTATCGCTTTGAACTCAGTAAAACCTGAAAAAGCGAAACCACGAGTCCTCTTTTAAGCCCTTTTCAGACTCTCTAAATATGAAAAGATTTCCGAGTACTTGATTATTCGAACTCGTTAAAGTAAATGAATGATCGTCCCTTCAGTATAAGTTTACCCCTTTTACGGACTGAAATGGACTATTTACGAAAAAGGTATACGTTGACTAATTACGGTCAATAGAGTTCTCTCCCGCATTATTTTATCCTTTTTCGGGCTCGAGAGACTAAATTTACGGAAAAGTACACCCATGGAGTTTTCTTAAAGTTTTCTTAGAAGCTCCTAAGTTGAAAAACACGATTTCTCCTATACTGGTTTCGTTAAAACAACGATGCAGGACACATTCCATTTCAACTTGAAGGAATACTCCTTGGGGTTGGATCTTAAACTAAGTTGGACTCATCGGAAGGATGAGCTATAAACAAACAAATGTTATCCTCCTCAAACATCCAAAAATAAAGAGAGTTACTTACCCGGAAATGGTGGGAAAAGAGAAAAAGCGAACACGGTATACATTTTGATTATTTCATCGTTGCTCACTCTTGAATACGACATTTTTGTTCCGCACGGGTTAAATCCCTTTGTCAACAGTTAATCAAACCATATTGAAAGTCTTGACGATTTAGGTATTAGCTTTGAGTCAATTGTCACCAAGCCCATCGCGGTGTCGTTATGTGTTCAAGAGGGCAGTTCAAATAAACCATTCATCTGTAAAATATCTGTCATCCATTTTTGACCATCCCTGAGTCAGTCCTTGCCAATATATTTCTTCAAAACTTGATCTATGATTTCGTGTTGTGGGCTTGCCTACGACGGATCACTTTCTATCGATGACAACTCATTATCTAGGAAGTTGATCCAGAAATCATCATTACCTTGAAATTTGCATGCCTTAATGGCAGGTTTCTCGCTTTCGACGACAGGTTGCGTCATTGACCTTCGATCGAATGATTCCGTGACATGTTCAACTTCAAATCATTCATTCAAATTTCATGGATTGTACTGGGTACTTTGAGAGCCATTGACATTACTGGTGGTTACTCTCACACTTGTTAACAATTCACATCATTGACTAGTAATCAAGTGGTTTCTACCATGTTCGAATTCAACACATTTATTCACATGGATAGAATCGTACTAGTTCGAGATGCGGAAATCAAGACCCTGGATCTAGTTTCCACCATCCAGGCTGCGAGGAGTTTTATTATTATACAGTAGACTATTCATTACAGATGGCTGCGCCCATGCTGTGTCTACACTATTGATGTAATATTAAAATCATTTATGTATCAGAAAAATTTTAGTTAGTTTTGATCTGAGTATGGGAATGCCTACCTCAGCGATGATATGTTTACATATATATATTTTGCATTGAATGTTTTTACAGGTTCCAACCGGGGTGTCCACAGGATTAACCTTGAAATGATAAAGTACTTCTCTCTTCATATATGACAGACTTCATCTTCATCTATTTCAGACTTCGCACTTTAGGGGGCAATCTGTTACACTAAAAATGTCACCTTGACATTCTGCTGACTGTATGAGCTCATTAAACACTCATACATACCTCCTCTGCAAGTCTTACAACCTTTACTCCTCATGTCAAGCCCTGAAACTGGAGGAAAAACCCTTAAAACTCAAAAAGCCTTGGGTACGCAGGTAACATGAAACCTGCATGCGTTTTTAGCTAGGGTACGCAGGTAATGTGAAGATAAACTGCGTTCTAGAACACACTTTTCCAGTGTAATGCCTGCGGTACCCCTATAAAGTCAAAAAGCGCGAAAGAAAAGATTAAAAAGTTGAATTTTGGTCAATTCTAGAAGGTTCTGGATGAGATTTTTTGGGGATGAGTACGCTTTGGTAAGGTGCATGTATCCCACACCTTAAGGAACTAATCCCTTGATGTGAGGAGCCTATCCCTTTGAAGGAGGATTCTATCCATTTAAAGGTGGAATCCTAACCTCCTCATCTGCTCTATAAAAGAAGGCATTGGGTAGCCTCCGAGGTTAACAAGGTTAAAGTAAAAGCTATTGGAGATTTAAAGGGTCTGGAGATGGGAGAATTAAGTTCAAGCTTAAGATATTTGAAGTTAAATGCTGTTGAGATTCAGACTCAGTTAACTAAGACTTTCTGTGAGGTTAAATCACTCATCTCTATTTGTCTTGGTTCAAAGAGTGCAATGCTTGTCAAATTAGGAGAGATTCCTGCTTCGGACCCCAGGAAGACCTGCACGACATCAAGGCACAGGTTGTAAAGGTTTTCTTTATTTGAAGTTAATACAAATATACTCATTTCTCTCATTAAACTGTCTATTTATGGTTTATTTCATAAATTCCTTGATCATTATGATGAGTATGGTTTATAATAATGTCTATACAGGTGCTGTGTAATATTTTTGCTTGTTTGTGACTGCAGATTCACGAGGAACGTTCTTTCAAGTGCATGGGAAGGACTTCAACGAGATCAAGCAAGCGCTGGATATAATGTAGGCCTTACACCTATATAGCATTTTTATGAATCTTGTATGCTTAGAGAGAGATTAGTATGATTGGCTGTTTGTTGCTAGTTACTTTTAGTACTATAGAGATCGGTCTTGTCCGCAATATGGATTCATCTACACAATAACTTGATGTAGAAAAGCTTCCAAATACCTTATCACTAGAGGATGTTGGTGGAGGCAGTGAAATAGATGGAGTAGGATGAAAATACATACCAAATACAGGATGAAAAATTGCTATTTCAGGAGATGCATGCACAAATTAGGGCCCATGGGGATGAAAATGGTGGAGGTGTGGGAGGAATAGGCAGAGGAGGTATTCTTGAAGCAATGGTATCATTGTACATTCTAGTAATAGTTGAGACACTAGCCCATGGACTCAATCAAGTATCAAAATGAGGACGAGGAGGGGCAGTTGTGGCAACAAAACCATAACGAGTTGGTCGTTATTTTCCTGGATGGAACTGTACAAGTAGAGGTGGATGAAGAGGAACATATAAGAGATAATGAGTAATGGATGGAGGTAATGGTGGTGACACAATGATATTCATTGTAATATCCCCAAATTGAGATTGTCAGCAATGCATGTCTGAAAAATGCATTTTTTAGAAATGTATGCTACAACAATCCAAATTAGCCCTTGGATCCCTTATATTTGACAATCTGACATCTAAATCCAAGAGGATATCAGAAAAAAATCATTTTAGGTGAGGTAAACAAGTCTCCCACACCTAGTATGGCTGAAAAATGCCCAAGAATGGGACTGCAGCAATATGCAAACAATAATGTAGAAACTAACGCAGTTTAACTGAGCAGAAGTAGGAGGCCAATAAAAATGTTCTTCAATAGTATTTACAGTAGCAATATAAATGTAGAATGAGGCCCATAAGGTGCATAGCTGGAAATACAAGACATAAACAGAAGAAATTCCCTCAAAAGAGGTGTTGCAACCAAATGAATGGACTGAAACTGCCTTGACAGAGTCATTTTATTAGGCTGCAATTTTTTTTTTATTACATGTCAAATCTAGAGTATATATGTGCATAAAAATTCAGATCCATAACAAATCCATGCACTAGAAAGGCTCCTTGTTGAAGAGGTAAATCCCCTCTGTGGACAGAGGCGATCCCTACTAGCCCAGATCGGGTCTAGCAAAAATCAAACATGCTACAGTGCAGGTTCCTAATCGTAAATAAACCGACTTGCGAGGAAGGCTTACCTAGAATCCAACGCTGTCGTTTGTAGAAGAGGTGGTGCTCCCGTTCCTTTGCCCTGGCATATCACAATCCTCACGATCTCCGTGATCAGACACCTGCACATGCAAGAAACAACACAAACACAAGCATAAAACCCAGTACATACAACTATATGTCAGTCGAAGAGGACATAACTCATGAACATGATCAAGAACAAGAGTGGAACCATAACCGATAGTCACTTATCATTAAAGAGTCAAAAGAAGAATACAACCATAGCTTCGACGCAACACTCTCCTTTAGCGGTTCGTCAGCACAACATGTCTCGATAAAGCCTGTCAGGGATGGGACAAGCCTCTCTCTCCGGATACTTGGCAATAGTCTCCTTGCTTGGATTTGGCCTTAGCGAATCAAGAAGGCTCTTGCAGCATAAGGATATGAAAGCTCTTGGGAACTTGGAGATTAGCTTGCCATCGAGAAGAGCAAGCTTTTATAGAAGGAGGAAGGGGAGTTGGGGGATCCCTATAATTATGGGATTGGCCCTATCATCAAGGAAGCTTCCATGAGAGGCGGAAAACCACTTCCTCTCTATGGTAATCCGTAGCCAAACCTCCCAACTCAAGATAGAAATCAGTCCAGGAATTTGTTAGGACGCAAATTCCGCCTTTTATTTTTAAAAAACACCTCTTAATATGGTTGGCGCGGGTGTGGCTCTATGGGAGAGCGCCAATTGGCGCGCCCTCTTTGGAGGATTTTCCCCCTTGGCACGAGGGCTGAACTGTGGAACCGTGCCAATGGAAAAAGAGCTATTTTTAGGTTTTTTGCAGGGAGATGTCTTCAGGGAAATGAAAGCTCATCTTCAGAGGGATGCAATGAAAGTATTTTCAAGTCTTGTCTCTGCTCATAGGTCACAGAATGAGCCCTCCAATGTGCGGGATGGGGATTGTAGGGACGGTGACAAATTGCTGTGTAACAGATGCCCCCTAAAGCATGAGGCCCGAGGGAGAGAGAGGGGTGAAATGCTTTACGAGAACATGCCGACTGAAAACACTGCCATTAGAAAACCTGCGGAGCGAAGTACAACTGATGTCTCAGATACATGAAATATATGCATGGTATGGGCGCATCCATCCATAGCAGAGTATACCATAATCGAGATCCAAGGCATGGACGTAGCCATCCAAAAAGGATCAATAAATAGACTTGCGCTCCATCTTGACCCGAACAGAGTACAAGTTCAAGCATGCGAATATGTGAGCTGAAGTCGAACATGCAAGAACATCGTCTGATTACCAGCCAATGATGAAAGTTATTAACAGACGTGAGAGGAACCACCAATAATGACAATGGCCCTCAAGGTACTATAGGTACAATCTATGGCATGTGAATCAATGAGCTGACGTCGAACACCCGTAGATTCACTCGATTGGAGGCCAATGATGAAAACCTCATGTCGAAATGCGACAAACCTGCCATTGAGGCATGCAGGCTCCAAGGTACCATAAAGGATTCTCTAGATCAGCTTCCCAGATAATGAGTTGAAGTCAACGGGAAGTGACCTTGATCGAAGGTAGGCCATAATGTTTCCCACATCATCGACACGAGACAGAGGAACATGATGTTTTTTGTGAATCAGAATCAAATGAGAATCAGAGGGAGGTTGATACTTTGCAGAGGTCAACTTCTCTTGAACATATTGACGGCACGACAGTGGATTTGGCAGTATTTGACATCAAAAGATCAAAGGTCATGGTGACGAGGCAACGAGCAGAGGAGAGGTCAAAAGGGATTACCCAAACCCACGGAGGCAAGTGAAAAATGAGATGAGATGTCCCCAACCCGACACGAATGCAGAAAAGTGCCATGTTCAAGAGCGACATACTGCCGACACGACAATGATGTTGGTTCCATTTTCCCCACCATTCCGGTGAGTACCTCTTTATTTTTACACAAGCTTGAAGAGGATACCATATGCTTGTCATATAAGTCCGTCCTTCGGACGAATCCAACCTAGTACATTTAACGATCCCTAGGAAGGAGGAACTTGAAAACGTCATTTCGACTTAATCCAATGTCATCAGGGTTTAACGAGTGTGACAAAGGAAGAACTCGGCGTCTTTTCATATTTAGAGAGTTTGAAAAGACAGCAGAAAAGAAAACTCCCGCGGCCCCTTTTCGTAGATAGTTCCTCAGACCCGAAAAGGTAGAAAACAATATCGGAGGAAACCTCCTAGTCGCAATAAGCTAGGGTATTCCTTTTTTGTAAATAATCCATCCCAGCCCAAAAAAGGGGTAAACATATACTGGGTAGATGTCGATTCGCGTCCACTTTAATGAGATCGAAACGACAAGGGCCTCGACAATATTTTCATGTTTAGAGAGTCAGAAAAGAGCTGAAAGTTGACTCCTCCTGGAGGAACGAGTGGTATAAAGGTTAGCAACTGGTTCCGGTAATGGTGGAACTACTCAAAAAAAGATAAAAGTCGAGAGGCTGGCTAACAAGACCACTCATCGCAGCGGTTCCTCAGGAATGGGTAAAACAACCAAGTGAAGGCATATGATCGGCCAAGCAGATAATGACGATGGAATGAGAGAACCAAGGCTCATCTGACAAAAACAGGCTGATAAAATGGCAATCACAAGAGGTAAAATGGGAAAGGTTTCTTTTTTACACAAGCTTGAAATTAGGAAACTCTGCTTGAAGTTGGTTTCATTTTTACACAAGCTTGAAACAAAGATAAACTATGCTTGAAACCGGTTTCATTTTTACACAAGCTTGAAATGGAAACAAACTATGCTTGAAAAAGTAAGCATGCCCCCAGCATAGTGACTCAATTCGAGGTACATGCCCCCCAAGCTTCAGTCCATGCACCTGAGTAAACAAATGGAGGGAGTGAAGGTTCAAGTTACGAGATCTAAGAAAGATTCGACTGGGATTTTACGAGATCTGATCAAAGACTCGAATTGAAAAAGAACGTGTTTCATTATTTTAACGAGGTTGACACATTAAAAGAACTATCCTCTGGACACCTTGTTTCATTTTTTAAGGAGCTTGGCACAAGACAAGGAACTATGCTCTGACAACCTTGTTTTATTTTTTAAGGAGCTTGACACAAGCAGAACGAACTGTGCTCCAACCAGACCTGGTTTCATTTTTTAAGGAGCTTGACACAGGAAAAGAACCATGCTTCGACCAGCTTGTTTCATTTTTTAAGGAGCTTAACACAAGAAAACGAACTGTGCTCCGACCAGACCCGGTTTCATTTTTTAAGGAGCTTGACACAGGAAAAGAACCATGCTCCGACGACCTTGTTTCATTTTTTAAGGAGCTTGACACAAGAAAACGAACTATGCTCCGACAACCTTGTTTCATTTTTTTTTAAGGAGCTTGACACAAGACAAGGAACCATGCTCCGACAACCTTGTTTCATTTTTTAAGGAGCTTGACACAAGAAAACGAATTGTGCTCCGACCGACTTCATCATAATGAAGAAGAAGTCATCGCTTCCAAGAGTTTGACTCCCGATGGAAGGAAAACATCCTAGAAGTCAGGACCCAATGCCCCCAGCACCTGATGCACAACAGCATCATCACTGAGCACAGGCATGGGGTAGGTAGCCACATATTTGACCTGCGGTGGGGCAGATACAACGGGTGGATAAAAACCAAGAAGGGATGATGGCGGGCCAGTTGCCACATTGGGACCGAACAACGAAAGATGATCAATGGTCACAATCTGTCCTTCATGCGGAAAACATACCACACGAAAAAGGGAGGAGACAAGTGCTCCCATGGCATAGGTGTAATCGCGCCCCAAGAGAAGATTGAAATCCAAGCGGCCTGGAACAACCATCACGTCCATATGGATGGTTTTACCTCCCAAAGTAATAGGTAACCTTGGAAATATCCATAACGGTTGACTCGTTCTTCTGTTAAATGCCAACAGATTCTGCGTAACAGGCGCAAGCGGTGGCGAGCCAAAAGCTTGCCAAGTAGTTGAGGATAGAATACTAACAGACACTCCTTCGTCTATAATGGTACTAGGTATGACCAGACCAAAAGCCTGTACTGTGATCTTGAAAGGCACATAAGACGAAAGGCGGTATCCTGCAAATTGACTCTAGTCAAAGGAAGCGACCAAACTACTTGGAGGGGCTACCATCGAACCAAGATGGTCTTCCCTTGGTGTTACAGAAGAAGAAGAAGCATCCTCCACGACCTCCATCTCGAAGGCGGGAGGAGTATCCTCCGGTACCTCCATCATGGGAGGCGGAGGAGCAACTTCTTGAGATGTAGGGACAGGAGAATCTTTCTCCAAATCCGAGGAATCTGAAGAAACAAGAAGAACCTGAGGGATATGGGATCCACTCTCCACAGAAAATACCTGGTGCACCGTGGACGGGGCCAACTCAACTGATCCCACAACTAATGGTTGGTCGGGAATGGATTCCTGAATTTGAATTTCTGGGGGAGTGGGATCGACTAAGGATGACTCTTGACCAATCGTAGGATCAGCTGGTGGAGGACTCAAAGAAAGCTGATTATAACCAGCTGGAAGGCATGGTGTAGAACCGGTTGAGTTGTCCAAAACTCTCTTGGCTTCATCCATATACGGAAAAAGGTGAATGGCATGGTGCCCTTCACACAACTTGCAAGGATTGGTAATCTTACCCTGCTTCTTAGGAGCCTTTCCAACACCAGTTGAAGATGTGCCCCCAACCTGATTCCCGGAAGCCAAAGGAAATGGCGGGCAACCATTGGACCATACTTCGAGCACCTTGGGAATGCTAGGGCAGTCTTGAAGAAGATGGTCTCCCGTGCACAACATGCAAGGGAACTTGACTTTCCGAGGAGGGTTGGGAGGTTTATCAAGAGGAGACTTCTTAAGCGCAATAACCGCAGAGCTAGCCTCTCCTTTATCAGAATTCTTCTTCTTTGTCTTCTTCTTCTTCTTCTTAGCCACCTGGTTACTCGAATCCAGACTTTCACCAGGTGAAGTAGAAGAGGAGGATGCAGAAACAGGCGAAGAAGGGGAGAGGTCCACCTTAGAATCAACATGATGTTGTTCAGGCAGAGGAACTGATTGAACAGTGGCTGAGACATTCGGTACCACAGAGGTTGAGAACAACCAAACAGGCAACCCAACAGTTAACCAAGGAAGGGACAACGTTGCCATATAAGGAGCACCAACATTTCCAAAAGGAGGAAAAGGACTAGGATTCCCATCAGAGGGGATTCCTTGGTTGGTGAACTCTGGAAAAGTTGCCATCAATGACTCAAAACCGCACATGGGATGAAAAAAGAACCAAGGCACACAATCAAACGGCCAACAAGAAAAATTTAACAGGGCATGTGATCGCGGGTGATTAATTTTTACCACATTGAAAAATAAGAAACTTCATCGTTTCATCTTTTAAGAGTCGAGAAACAGGAAAAAGGTGACTCTATCACTTTCAGATTGGAAACAAGCGTGAAAGGACAAGCGCTTGATGATCCTTTCAAATTTATAGAGTTAGAAAATATCAAATGACTACTCAGGAAAACTAGGCAAAGGGTGTACCAAATAACCGTGAACTGCAATATACACCTTGGTTTCAAAATGAAAGAGAAATCAACCAAGGACTTAACGTACGTGCAGGAAATCTCCCCGAATGCTGTGTCTGGTGTATCACGGGTATAGGGCGGCAGACTCGGCTTCCTATGGATAAAGGATTGAAACCTAGTGGGGTCTCCCTTTATATATGCGACGGTACAGAGAGCACAAGTCCGTACTAGTGCTGTCTAAAGCCAAGAGGCGAACGACAGCTACTAGGTTTTAAGACGCTGGAACACGTCTCTAGCCTAGACCTCTAAATGTGTTTCATTAGATTTCAATGTTGCCTTAGTGTAAATTGAATAAATTTTAAAGTTTATCTTCAATTACGTTTCAGTTTTCAGGCCCTAGCGAGTGTGATGTCTCAAAATCTCCTAAATGCACACTACATGAGAAAAGAAAACTTTTCAATTCGATGAATGCTATCTAGTTAAGGGAAGAGCTTCAAACAATGATGCAACAAACAACAACACTGTAAATGAATTTTTTCCAAACTAGATGACTTTCACTATCCAAAAGTAATTTCAAACATTCAACGATGCGAATAATGCAATGTAATCTATGCAAAATCCTCTTTTTCGAAAACTATGCAATTGTAATCTATGCACATTTTCCTTTTCCTTTTCAAATGACAAGAATGCACTCAATGCATTTTTCGATGAAATGAGAATCTACTTAATGCATACTTTTAATGAAAGAGAATGCACTCAAAGCGACTTTTAGCTTTCAATCATTAAACAATGTGATCTAAGTTCAATGATAAATCTCAAAAATACTTTTCAATGCAATGTGATCTAATGCATTTTAATGAAAAGAAAACTTTGAGATGAAAACTAAATGAACGCAAATCTTCTTAATGAAGGATGAATGCAAAAGAGATGTAAACAAACACTAAGAATGCAATCATTGTTTCAAACACTTTGTAACGAAATCCCTCGAAAGGCGACGAAACATATGAGGCCAAACACAAAGAGGACTTCCAAAGCAAGAGATCAAAACAAGGCATTCATTCCCTTTTACATCAAACAATCATGGAAAGAAGACATTCCAAACAATGAGCAATGTAATCTATGCTCATATAGGAAAAGGCTAGAAGGGAAAGTCACACTGGTGAAGGATTTAGGGAAAAAGTCTCAATTTCCATACACTCTGAAATTGGCTCGACTTGTACATGGACAAGTAGCGCCAACTGGCGCGACTTCAAAATGAAAATGAAAAAACAAAGAATTTCTCCCAACCAAGACCAAACTCACCACTTCCAGTAGAATCCAAAACAAACCCAGAAGAAAAGTACTGACCAAAAGAAGCTTCCAAACAGGTGTAAACCCTAGCACCTACAGGAGATGGCGCGACTGTCTGGCTGTAATCTGCGCCAGACAGGGGATGGCGTGAGTGATGAGCTGGCAAGCTGCGCCAATTGGCGTGACTGTCAAGGTGGAAACCGCACCAATCAAGCCAACCATGAAAGGATGAAAATTTGGAAAAGCAGAGGTTAGATCTGATCCTCTGGGGCTGAACCAAAATCCAAACACAAAAAACAAGCCAAAAGACCCGACCAAGCAAGCAATGCCAAGAATCAACCGAAAATACAAGACAACACTCCAAGTCGTTCAGTTTATAAACTAAACCGGAGATTGAATGAAGCATCGTTGATCTACTTCGCTAATGCAGAGCAAAAGTGTTTTGAAGGCTATCTGGCTGTACTTCAGGCTCCGTCTATAGCTTACAAATCAAACAACAAGCTGATTCCCCAGGGGAGTCGCCAAATTGTTGAAGAGGTAAATCCCCTCTGTGGACTGAGGCGATCCCTACTAGCCCAGATCGGGTCTAGCAACAATCAAACACGCTACAGTGCAGGTTCCTAATCGTAAATAAACCGACTTGCGAGGAAGTCTTACCTGGAATCCAATGTTGTTGTTTGTAGAAGAGGTGGTGCTCCCGTTCCTTTGCCCTGGAAGATCACAATCCTCACGATCTCCGTGATCAGACACCTGCACATGCAAGAAACAACACAAATGCAAGCATAAAACCCAGTACATACAACTATATGTCAGTCGAAGAGGACATAACTCATGAACATGATCAAGAACAAGAGTGGAACCATAACCGATAGTCGCTTATCATTAAAGATTCAAAAGAAGAATACAACCATAGCTTCGACGTAGCATTCTCCTTTAGTGGGTCGTCAGCACAACATGTCTCGATAAAGCCTGTCAGGGATGGGACAAGCCTCTCTCTCTGGATACTTGGCAATAGTCTCCTTGCTTGGATTTGGCCTTAGGGAATCAAGAAGGCTCTTGCAGCATAAGGATATGAAAGCTCTTGGGAACTTGGAGATTATCTTGCCATGGAGAAGAGCAAGCTTTTATAGAAGGAGGAAGGGGAGTTTGGGGATCCCTATAATTATGGGATTGGCCCTATCATCAAGGAAGCTTCCATGAGAGGTGGCAAACCACTTCCTCTCTATGGTAATCCGTAGCCAAACCTCCCAACTCAAGATAGAAATCAGTCCAGGAATTTGTTAGGATGCAACTTCCGCCTTTTATTTTTAAAAAACACCTCTTAATATGGTTGGCGCGGGTGCGGCTCTATGACAGAGCGCCAATTGGTGCGCCCTTTTTGGAGGATTTTCCCCCTTGGCACGAGGGCTGAACTGTGGAACCGCACCAATGGAAAAAGAGTTATTTTTAGGGTTTTTGCAGGGAGATGTCTTCAGGGCAATGAAAGCTCATCTTCATAGGGATGCAATGAAAGTATTTTCAAGTCTTGTCTCTGCTCACAGGTCACGGAATGAGCCCTCCAATGTGCGGGATGGGGATTGTAGGGAAGGTGACAAATTGCTGTGTAACACTCCTCTTTTAGATCCCCTTGGGGTTTTAAGCATTACAACAAGGATAAGCAATAGATCTGAGATCTAAGAATGCGGATCTGCAGAAATATTCAGAAATTCTGAAGTATTTAGAAACATGTAGATCAGATCTGAAATATACAATGCATAGATCTCCTCCAATGGACCTCAAATTGAAGGGTAGATCCCCATCACTCAGAAACCAGCTCTCCAAATAGTGCACCCAAACTTCCTGCAACAACTCCCACAAGAATAACGTAGATATAGAATAGAAACTATGCTATAGGGTATAGATAACAGTTGGCCACATGCCAAGATCAAGAAATGAAGCTCAATCACTCCAATACACTTCCTCCAATAGAGCAGAAGACTCCTCCACTGAAAAAGGGCACTGAAATTTCTTAGATATGAATAGATCTAATATCCACTTGATGCAGCTTGCAAAGACAACCAAACCCTCAACAGGATTTGAGTTGTAGTTGAAAGGAGAAGCTTGGCCTCAAGCCAGATAGTGGACTATGAAATACAAGACTCTCCCAAGAGCTACTCAATGGGAAGAGTTGGAATTCCTAAATAGGAAATTCCAATGCTAAACAACATTTGCAATCTAGGCTAAACAGCCAAAGAAAGCTATATGGTCTAAACAGACAATATATCAAAATATCATCATATCTTCAACAACCTCTCCATGTTGCCATCCCCTTCCTTATATAGATTAAGAGCTTGTAAACCCTAAACCACCTTCAATGAAATCTTCTCTTTCACACCATCCATCTCCTTCTAGAACTGTGTTGTGCATCAATGAGGTTTATCCCCTCTAGACAATGCTATTGATTTGGTCATGTTGATCCAGTCAAATGTCTCAATCCCTTTCACACATAAGGGTGTTTTATTAAGGTAGCCCAGATTTAGCCTTGTTCACACGGGGCATTGATTTATTCATTGATTTTAGGAGTTTTTATGTTCCTCCTTTTTACATTTACTCATGAACAGAAAAGTAAAGAAAAATTTAATATTCCAATTAGCTTGAGGCTAATTTGGAATATTACAGTCCTCCCCTCCAAAATGTTGCTTGTCCTCAAGCAACTTACAAGGACATTGAAAAATCTCCAATGGATTTGTCTCCTCCCAAGAATAAAAGTTTTCTTTTGGTGAATAACCCCAATAGTTGTCATCATGAAGAAATGGGAGATACATGGAAAGAATCATATGCTGTCCATTGGTCTTCTCAAGGTATGAGAGATGATAAATGATGGGTGATTCAACCCCCATGAGACACTCTAAACTCCATGCTATCATCCAAATAAAGTGAGCCATCCTTGGTAGCTCATAGAAAGAATCACCAATCCCCTCCTTATGCAATGTATAGGGGCTTAACGACTAGAAATGAGAGGTAAGAATGTTCAAATTACGCTGTCTCTCCCTCCATTTGTGATAAATGTGGAGCTGTTGATCCTGGGCTGCAATAATATAGTTCTCATGAAGCCAAAAGATACTTGGAACCTCATGATTCCCTTCATTGATTCTAGAGAGCCTCCTTGCCCAATCTCCCATGCATATAGTGAATAAAGTATCATCACCATATGTGCTCCAAAAGAAACATGGGCTAAGTGTCATATGATATATTGGATGGTGACAATAGTCCCTCCATTGAGACCAACACTTCTCTCCTTCTTGCTGCCTCAAAAAATAGTACAATAAGTCGCCATCCAACCACCTTCTTGCAGCCATAAGCTTCTCCAAAACTTGAAAATAGTAGAGGATAAAAGGTGTTAGCTGAATATGACTCAAGCAACACATGTCTTGCCACCGCCGGATGCGGTTGCCTCCAGTTCTTGATGGGACTCTCGTCCCTCGTCACCTCCCGAGACAGTCCCTTTGGGTAGGCCATCTGGCCTCCCACACTTGTATTTACTATGGCATTCATTTTGCCACCCCACGCTACCTTAATTGCTCTCTCTGGAACCATCTTTGCAGTGCGCTATTCATTTGTTTCACCTCGGCTCTTGGCATGGATTGGAATTCTTTGTATGGAATTTTCCCCGTCTTCTCTGCTACTATGTTCCATAGTGCTTCTTGTCCGTCTGCCTGCGTGGAGCCTAGTGCTCTAACGTAGACAGGCCGCCGATGTGAATTTTTATGCTGTCTGGAGACCATCCCGAAATTCCATTACTCGCACAGTCGATTCTGTTTGTCAAATTCGCTGTATAGCTTTGTTGGCCCTCTGCAGTCTCCGCTCTTTTTCCTGCTTCATCTGCCTTCCCCCTCCGCCATGCCTCGGCTGCACCATCGCATGCGATGCCGCAGAGGCTCCAGTCGTGGCAGAGCTCATCGATCTTCGTCGTCTCCTGCCTCTAATTCTTCGTCGGAAGAGTTCCCCTGCAACTATTATTTGGAATCTAGAGGTCGCAGGGGCAGACCTCGTGGCCCTCTCCCCGCTCCTCCCTCTGTGCATCCTCCATCTCCTTCTGCAACTCCCTCCGTTCCTCTCCCACATTCCTCTTCCTCCCTTCGCCAGTCCTCTCAATGCACAGAATTCACCTTTGATTGCTTGTTTGAAAGACCGGTCCTTAAAGCTCATGTCACAGTTATGGTTTGTGAAGAATCTTCCCGCATGGTGCCACCTCCATCCGCAATGTCTGGTTCCTCTGTCGCTTTCCATGGACCCCCTGATCCTAGCCCCGCTCCTGCAAAATTTACCAAGGATACCTCGGCCCAGTTAGTTTCTGTCCCAAACATTTCTATGTAGGTCCAGAACATGGAAGGCGTGGACAAAGACAAAGTGCCACCCTCGACTGATGAAGGGGGGAGCAGTGACGAGTTTGGATGCAGAATTATCGAAGAGCCGCTCTCCTCCACTATGCACAGTAGTCAGAAGATACCCCAGAGGTTTTTTTTTTCCATGTGCAAGTTCTTTATGCTTTTTCTGGTTTTCTTGTTTTGTCACCCTCTTCTTGCAGAGTGGCATGCTATAGTTTTGGTATTTTTGACAAAAATTTTGGATGTAACACTGGTTTCCCTTTTGAGGGTAGCGAATCTTAAGCTTATGGGACTGTTTTCCCCATAATGGGTAGTCCAAACTATGAATTTTCATGGTAGTCAAGCCCTGGGCTCAGGCTTCCTTAGCTAAGACAGAGGCAGTTCTGTATTATTATGTTAAATATTAATAGATTAGTGTTACTTAGAAAAAAATAAAACACGTCTTTCCACAAATTCTCCCATGTGAGAGGTTTCTCCCAAAGACATAAGTCACACATATGGCCTTTTCCATAGAGAAACAAAATATAAAGTGTAGCTGCCATATAATGTCTCTTCCTCCTCTTGAAGTATGAATAAATATGGGAAGTTTCATTTCCCATGGATACACCCAAACAATGCGTCATCCCTCCTATCATGTTCCCAACAAATATCAGAGCATCATCATCATGTGGGATCAAAATCAAAAATACATAAATATTTAAGCACAATGATGGAGGTGGATCATAGTCCCACAAGTGGAACCAACGCAATAGGTCTCTTGACTACCTCGGATAATGATATGGTAAGTGGTTTTCTCACCACTTAATTGCTTCCCATAACATCTCACCATGGCTAAAAGTGGGAGATAAATTTGGTGCCTTAGGAAAGCACCCATCATGCTGCAAAATCTCCCTTTGTCCACCAAGGGAGTGGCCATATTCAGAAATAGTGTTGGCCCAAAGTTGGCCATGAAGTTTATAAGGTATAAAACTACTCTTTGGATTCATGGCTTTCATATACATAGTAAAATAATGCATACAGTTAGAAAATAAAATATGATTTACATAAGTATGCTCTTCACCAATAGTCCTCCTCAAACAAATGGAGTGGTGCATAGATCTATCCCTTTCCTCAAAAAGAGAAAGAGAGGGTTGAATTAACTCTTTCATAGAGTTATGTTATTGCTCCATCTCCATATGGTACATGCATCTTTGATAATGCTGATATAAATCTTCTTCAAAACATTCCCACATGATTCATTCAAGATAATATGGTGTGTTATAATGAAATCAGTGGGAGTAGAAAGCAAGATCTCATAGGCTACACATAGTAGTTTATCTTTGAGTCTTGATTCTTCAGTCAAATAGCTCTGATCATGAAATTAAATGAATCCATCAACCACTCTATACCTCCTATCTTCCATTTTCCCATCAACAACCTTACATGTGAAGAGGTTCTTGGAATATTCCACCAAAAGTTGGGACTCCCAATATGGATGTAAGCTTCCCAACAATGACAGCGCTGTAAAATTATGAAATGAAGTATCTGTCACATCATCATTCTCATCTTTGACATGCTCAATGCCAAAGTCACATGTTGGAGTATTGTAGCTCCATCTTTTCTGCCTCTCTTGCAGTTGATCTTGTTCAAGACAAGATTGAAGTTCATGGAATTCAACCTCCTTTTGAAAGGTCTCTTTCTTCCAAAAATTTCATAGTTTGGCCCATGCATACAAGAGTGTTGGTACCCTCTTTTCAAATTCAGAAATCTTCCCTGTGTGTAGAGATATCATTTGCTACCCCAAAACTATGGAGTGGCCATTTGACATCATTCTAATGTCATCATAGATCTCTGAATCATTTCTTAGCGCAGATAACTGAGTGGGACATGGTTTTGTCCAACTCATATAGTTGATCATCTCTCATTGGAACACATCAATGGTTCTCAGCGATGTGCTAGCTTCTCCCAAGGCTCCTTCCTTAGCCAAATATGTCATTGCTACACATAGTTGAGAGAAAAATTTATTTTTATTCCAATCAGGGGGTCTCCCTGGTGGAATGCCTCCATGTAAAGAGACATCAAGATCTGAAGTAGACTATATGAATGAGTGGACTGATGTGTTCCCTCCTTTTTTGCATAGTTCAATCTCCTTCTCATGAATAGAAACCCCTTGGAATAAAAAAGGGTGCATGCTCCTCATCATTGGATGCTGATCCATCCTTCCTCCTCCTTCTTGGAGCAAGGTGTTATTGCCCATTACTATTGTCACCTGATGCTCCTTGGGAACCATTCGCAAAGATGCAAAAGCTCTTTCCTGTGAAGCAATAGCTTGATGTCCATCCCCGTGTGGTGATGGATCTTCTTTTGAAGTGACAGCATTGTTACTGCCCTCTTGTTCTTTCTCCTCATCAACATTTGAGAATACCTCATTATCAATGAGAGACCTTAGATCTTGGTATTCCCTTGAAAGAGGGATCTCCATGACTTCCCTTTGAGAAGAAATCTCTTCATGCAATGGGTATCTTGCCCTTGGAAAGGTATCACATAATTTTTTATCTCCTTCAATAGAAATCTGAAGTGGAGTTGGCATAACATATATTTCCAACTCATGCAAGGGTTTTTCATGCTTATGCTTTGATAGCTTAATCAAAGATGATTTAGTTTGTTTCACATCAAATCTCTTCACTAATCTCCTAGTGAATCTTGCATAAGTAGACATATTTGCATTATTCAATGAAAAGGATTCAAATAACCACCAAGCATAAGCTTTAACTTTAATATGCAATGCTGCTACTTTAAGGGCTTCCTTTTCTGAAACTTGATGTAGATCCAAATATGAGTCTAGCTTATCTATCCATTATTTGACTGTGCATATGGAGGATCCATCAAAATTTGGCAGAAAGAATCTACCTCTTCTTATTCTATTGTACTTGCTAGATCTCCTTTCCTCATTGATCTAGAAAAACTCTTGGAAGCTCAAGTGCTCCTTGATTTTCCAAGATTTAGATTCATACTCCTAAAGATAATCACTCAAAGTATCCTCCTTTGGTGCATCTTCTTCCTCCATTTCCATTGCAGTAAATCTGGGCATAGAATAACGTTGTAGATCTGATTATGTAGCTGAGTGCTTGCACATATAAGATGAAAAGCTGGGGCTTTCTTCATGTAAATATCTTATTGAGGGACCTTCATGTCTTTCCCTCTTCATTTCTTTGATTTCTCCTTTAAGCTCATACAGAGTTTGGAACAGAGTTTTTGAGAACTCTTTCCCTTTCATTATTCCAGATAAAGGGGTTTTACCCTTGTCTTATTTGTCTTCAGTGTAATCAATATTATTATGTCTCTTCTTTTCATGAAAAGACATATTGGCTTCTCAATAAGCACAGGCTGTGCCAAGATGATGCTTTGATACCACTGTAATATCCCCAAATTGGGACTGTCAGCAATGCATGTTTGAAAAACGCATTTTTTAGAAATGTATGCTACAAAAATACAAATCAGCCCTTAGATCCCTTAGATATGACAATATGACATCTAAATCCAAGAGGAGATCAGAAAAAAATCATTATAGGTGATCTAAACATGTCTCCCACACCTATTATGGCTGAAAAATGCCCAAGAATGGGACTGCAGCAATATGCAAACAATACTACAGAAAATAACACAGTTTAACTAAGCAGAAGTAGGAGACCAATAAAAATGTTCCTCAATAGTATTTGCAACAGCAATATAGATGTAGAATTAGGCCCATAAGGTGCATAGTTGGAAATACAAGACATAAACAGAAGAAATTCCCTCAAAAGAGGTGTTGCAACCAAATGAGTGGACTAAACTGCCTTGACAACGTTATTTTATTAGGCTGCAAACTGTTGTTGATTACATGTCAGATCTAGAGCAGATCTGTGCATAAAAATTCAGATCCATAACAGATCTATGCACTAGAAAGGCTCCTCTTTCAGATCCCCTTGGGGTTTTGAGCATTACACCAAGGATAAGCAGTAGATCTGAGATCTAAGAATGCAGATCTACAGAAATATTCAAAAAATTTGAAGTGTTTAGAAACATGCAGATTAGATCTAAAATATACAATGTGTATATCTCCTCCAATGGACCTCAAAGTGAAGGGCAGATCCCCATCACTCAGAAACCTGTTCTCCAAATAGTGCACCCAAACTCCCTACAACAAATCCTACAAGAATAACGCAGATCTAGAATAGATACTGCGTTGTAGGGTATAGATAACAGTTGACCACATGCCAAGATCAAGAAATGAAGCTCAATCACTCCAATACACTTCCTCCAATAGAGTAGAAGACTCCTCCACTGAAAAAGGGCAATAAAATGTCTTAGATTTGAATAGATCTAATATCCACTTGCAGTAGCTTGCAAAGACAACCAAACCCTCAAAAGGATCTGAGTTGTATTTGAAAGGAAAAGCTTGGCCTCAAGCCAGATAGTGGACTATGCAATACAATACTCTCCCAAGAGCTACTCAATGGGAAGAGGTGGAATTTCTAAACAAGAAACTCCAATGCTAAACAACATTTGCAATCTAGGCTAAACAACCAAAGAAAGCTATATGGTCTAAACAGACAATATATCAAAATATCATATCTTCAACAACCTCTCCATGCTACCATCCCCTTCCTTATATAGATTAAGAGCTTGTAAACCCTAAACCACCTTCAATGAAATCTTCTCTTTCACACCATCCATCTCCTTCTAGAACTACGTTGTGCATCAATGAGGTTCATCCCCCCTAGACAACGCTGTTGATTTGGTCATGTTGACCCAGTCAAATGTCTCAATCCCTTTCACACATAAGGGTGTTTTATTAAGGTAGCCCAGATTTAGCCTTGTTCACATGGGGCATTGATTTATTCACTGATTTTAGGAGTTTTTATGTTCCTCCTTTTTACATTTACTCATGAACATAAAAGTAAAGCAAAATTTAATATTCCAATTAGCTTGAGGCTAATTGGAAATATTACATTCATGTTGTTGCTTGTCCCTTCCATATAGTAATATTTTGGAGCAGTTGGTTTTTTATCTCTTTCAGATAAAGGTTAACTACACTATTTGTAGCAGAGTAAAATGTCTGGAAAGGTGAACCCAAAGGAATAAGAGGTTAGGCATTGCTTGTGGAATGTATGTAATAAATTACATAGCTAGGACTGGCTTCCACCACTTGAGGAGTTACACTAGAAGAAACTGTTGGAGATCGTTGCAAAGGTGGCAATGGTGGTGCATGTAAATGACCTTTCTATTCAAAATGGGGTTGGGTTATAGTTAACATCGGGCCAGGACCAACCTTTTTTTGAGTGGATCTATGATGAATAACAAAGAAAGGCATAGGGCCCTATTATCTGACTTGCATAACTCCTGATACAGATCTTTGATCATAAAATTGTATTGTCATCTTTGGTGGTTTAGATGTAATAGGTGTCTCATAACAATAAGATGTTGTGGACATAAAATTTGGTATTATGTTATCAAATTTTTCTCATGGGAATGTTGTTTCTCCACTTAGAATTTTCTTTCCTTTTCCTTTATCTCTAGTAAGCCTTTCATGTGTGACAATACCACCCTCAGGTTGTGTAAGAGGTTCCCTAGAAACTGGGCCTATAGAATTATCACCTTCAATTGTGTCCATGGTTGTGTCCTTACTCATTAGAATAAAATGTGGAGAACCAACAGGGTTATGTTTTGCATCATCAATAAGAGATTCAGGTGAATTCTCTCCAAGTAAGTTCACTAGTGCATACGACAGAAAGTCATAAAACTATGGGAACTGCAACAAGTGTTTTGATTCAGAAACAACTTCCAAATTAATATTGATTTCCTATATGCCATCTTCAAGATGAGACTTTAATTTTATATATTTAGTATTTTTAACAACACTAGTCTCAGTCTTAGGGGGCAGTGTTTGCACAAGATTCTACAATTCTTGACTAGTTAAAGCTACTACTTGTTGGCATTCCTGTAGTTTAGCCATAAATTCATCCACATGAATAGATGGCAACCTACCACCATTAGGCTCTCCATGCTGAAAATTAACAACATTGGTGACCTGCCACCAATAGACCCTCCATGAATAGATGGCGGCATACCATCACTATTTCTCTCTCTTGCAACCAGATAATCAACATGCATAGAAGGTGGTCTATTAGCATTATCTGTGTGCTACTGAAATGTGTCTCTTCTGGTTAGACCAGATGAGGAAATAGTTGTACCTCCTGTATGAAAAACAAACCAATGGCTTTGGCTTCTGCCATAACTCTTGAATCAATGCCATCTACTCTCTAATGTCTATTTGGCCATCCACAAAAACCAATTTTCTCTTTAATTAATACATAGGAAATTTAGGCATATTTGGTGATGAATTTGGGCACTCCCACATAAATTTGTGGGCAATATACCCTACAAAATAAGAATGATCAACTGTTTCAATATTTCAGACTGATTCTTTGGTTTTTTCATAGGACGGTGCTGACTCTTTTTCAATATTTAATAGGATTAATAGATCGATGAGGTGGAAACACCCAAGATGTGTAGGAATCTACAAGGTAAGTTCCTTAGATCAAACACCAAAGGTCACTTATCACAAACAGATCAAAAATCAGTACACCAACATATCACGTGGTTAAAACCCTTGAAGAGGGAAATAGTCCACGACCTAAGCCAACGTGGCCACTTTAGGCAATTTATTAATATAAAAAGAAAATTTACATAATATTTTCTCATAAACGGTTACTGGACAAATGACCCTCCATGTTATTTAAATAGAGATCATGGACCAATCAGGTGTTAAGCCATGGATCAAGTGTTGTTAATACCGAGGAGAGAGTGAACCATCAGATCACTACATATTGTGACCGTCGGATTATAAGTTACAAATGTACATAGTCAAGAAACACACTTTACCTAAATCTACACTAGTCCAAGTTATATTTAACTATTTCCTACATGTCAGAATATCCTAACATCCCCCCTTAAGAAAAACTTGGGATAGGATTGAAGGATTTACAAAGGTGACACAATAGGAGAAGGAAGGAGGCATGATTAGAGCCTATCCCCCCTTAATGATAACTTTCATGAACTCCAAGAATTGATCAAAGTTTGGTACACTTCACTTCTGTGTCACCTTTGTAAATCATTCAATCCTATCCCAAGTTGTTCTTAAGGGGGGATGTTAGGATATTTCAACACATAGGAAATAGTCTCCTTTTGTGTCACCTTTGTAAATCCTTCAATCCTATCCCAAGTTGTTCTTAAGGGGGGATGTTAGGATATTACGACACATAGGAAATAGTTAAGTGTAACTTGGTCTAGTGTAGAGTTAGGTAAAGTGTGTTCCTTTACTATGTACATTTGTAACTTATAATCCGACGGTCATGATATGTAGTGATTTGATGATTCACTCTCTCCTCAGTATTAACGACACTTGATCCATGGCTTAAACACCTGATTGGTCCATGATCTCTATTTAAAGAGCGTGGAGGGTCATTTTTCCAGACACCGTTTATGAGAGAAGCTTATGTAAATTTTATTTTTATATTAATAAATTGCCTGAAGTGGCTGCGTTGGCTCAGGATGTGGACTGTTTCCCTCTTCGAGGGTTTTAACCACGTGATATACTAGTGTATTGATTTGTGATATGTTTGTGATCGGTGACCTTTGGTGTTTAATTTAAGGAACTTACCATGTAGATTTGTACATGACTTGATCATTGGTTGAACAATACTGTACTTCAAGAACATGATCATGAATGAGATTTTCGATGAAGTGTATATGAAGCTCAATGTGTTTCATATGCTGATGCTGAACTAGATCTTTGCATAGCTAAATGACACTCTGATTATCACACCAAAGTGTAGTTGGATGTTGCTGATGAAGACCAAATTCAGACATGATCTGAAAAAACCGCATGGCTTCCTTGCTAGCTTCAACTGCACCACGATACTCTACTTCTAGCGAAGAAAGAGAGATGACACTTTGTTTCTTACAATACCATGTAATAGGTCCTAAAACAAGAGTGAATACATAGCCTTTAGTATACTTTCGATCATCAGGGTCGCCAACCCAATCAGAATCAGTGAAACCAATCAACAATGGAGATGATCCTACACTGTAATGAATCCTGAACTGAACTGTACCTTGAATATATCAAAGTATTATTTTAGCTGCTTTCATGTGACTTTCATGAGGTTGGTGCATAAACCGAGCAACAAGACCAACGACAAAGGAAAGGTTAGGATGGGTATGGGTTAGATACATAAGTTTACCAACATGTTGACAGTATAAGGTAGAATCAACTTTAGGGGTAGTACAAGTGACTGAAAGCTTGAATCCAGACTGAAAGGGAGAAGGGATTGGCTTACAGTCTTCCATGTGAAAGTGGTGTAGAAGATCACATGCATACGTGGAATGAGAAAGGGTAATTCCTTCTTTGGATTGCAATACTTGGAGACCAAGGAAATAATGCAAGTGTCCAAAGTCTCTCATTTCAAACTTATTTTTGAGGCTAGACTTCACATGGTTTATATGGTTGGGATCACTACCAGTAAGGATAAGATCATAAACATAAAGAACAAGGATGATGAAGGACTTACCCACTTTCTTGGTGTAGACAGTGTTGTCAAAATGACACCTAGAAAAGCTATTATCTAAGAGAAATCTATCCATTTTAGCATACAAAGCTCGAGGAGCTTTTTTGAGACCATAGAGAGACTTCCTAAGGTGACAAACAAGGCTAGAGTCATTTTGGATAAAGCCAGGGGGTTGTTCCATGTAGATTTCTTCATGCAAATCTCCATGTTAGAAGATGGATTTAACTTCAATTTGATGAACTTCCCATTTAAAGGAGGTAGAAAGGGAAAGAACAAGGGAAAAAGAATTCATTTTGGAAACAGGGGAGAAGGTTTCAGTATATTCAATGCCTTTAACTTGGGAAAATACTTTAGCAACAAGACGAGCTTTATGTCTATCCACTTTTCCATTTGGTCCATACTTTGTTTTGCAAACCCATTTGCATCTGACATGTTTTCTTCCCTTTGGAAGAGGAACAAGATCCCAAGTATCGTTTGCCAATAAGGAAGGATATTATTCATTCATAGCTTCATCCCAATCTAGATGACCTGAAGCTTCTTCAAATGTGTCTAGGTCAGGATTTTCTGAAACTTGAGCCAATAAGGAAGAGGCTCTTTTGAATTGAAAACGTGTACAACGTCGATATGCAGGGTCACTTGCAAGAGAACTTGTTGCATCCCGAGTAGAGCTGGCCCATATTAGAAGTTGTGGAGTTGAAGGAATATCTTCAAGAGGTGGAGGAGGATTGTCATCCTTGCTTTCATCATCTGAACTAGAAGGAATGCTATCAAAAATAGAAGAGATATAGAGAGGTGGCACATATTCCAAATTAGGCATGTAGGCCAAAAGTGGCACACCTGTTGAACTAGGCTCACAGGCCGATATATTTTCATCAACTTTTACGTCTCTTATAATGATTATACTTTTTTATTTTTGTTCAAGATGTCTATATCCTTTGCCATCTTTAGAATATCCAACAAAGAAGCAATTTTCACTCTTAGGTTCTAAGGCTTTATGTTTCGCATCTGGAATATGGGCCCAAGCATCACTTCCAAAAACACGAAAGTGACTTACATCTGGTTTGATTGAGCTCCAGGCTTCTTCTGGAGTTATATTCCTTAAAACCTTAGTAGGAGTGTGATTTACTATGTAATCAGCATAGTTAACTACTTCTGCCCAAAAATTGAGACTAAGTCCTTTAGATTGAAGCATACAATTAGCCATTTCTTTTAAGGTGCGATTCTTCCTTTCAGCTACACCATTTTTTTGTGGAGTATATGGAACAATATGTTGCAATTGAATTGCCATGCTCAGTGCAAAAGTTGATAAATTTGTTGTTAACATATTCTCCTCCATTGTCTGATCTTAACTTAAGAATTTGATGTCCAGATTTTTTTTCAACAAAGGCCTTAAAGGCCAAGAACATGTTAAAAGCTTCACTCTTGAGTTTTAAGAGGTATACCCAAGTGCATCTGGAAAAATCATCAATGAAAGTTAAGAAGTACTTACAACTAGAGAAAGAAGAAATAGGAAGTGGACCACATAAATCACTGTGCATAAGATGCAAAGGGGTTGAAGCGTGCCAAGAGGCACGTTTTTCAAAACTATCACGATGATGTTTTCCGAGTAAACATTCGAAGAAAACACCATATCAGCAAGATACCATAGGAAGACCTGTCACCATATTTTATTTACATAGATTTTGAAGAGAGCGATAGTTTAAGTGACCAAATCTCTCATGCCAAAGTTTGCTCACATCATCATTATGAGCAAAAAAACGGATGGAATACATGATGACCCAAATTTTTCAAACTTATACAACCTTTTGGAATCATCAACAATGATAGTAGCTAAAATATGTCTAGGATATTTGAGGTCCTTCATTACAACATAATGAGGTGAGAATTCTACTGTTTTCCCTTCACTTGAATGAGTTATCTGATAAATAGATAGAAGGTTGCAGGACAAGGTAGGAACACATAGTACATCATTAAATTGACCATTATCTAGATGAATGCTTCTAGATCCTATAACACTAAGAGATCTATCATCACCAACATAAATATGTTTGGTGTTACAATCATTTAAAGAAGAAAACATGGCTTTATTTTTTTCCATGTGGTAAGAAGCTCCAGAATCAATGAGCCACTCATGAGAATGAAAAGAAGAATATACATTTAATGCATAAGCAGATCTTGATGTTTGAAAACTAAAATCAGAATGTGCCATTCCTGAAGATGAAGTTGAAGAGTTCTCCATATTGATGTGGTTCTTCTTCATTGTTGCTTCTAAGGCTTCCATCTTCTTAAAACATCTGGACTCTACATGTCCATCACGATTCAAAATTTGCAATGTCTATTTGTTTTCTTCCCTTTGTTTTTATTTTCCTTATCAGTTTGGTGAGATTCTTTTTCAGTTTGCTGTTGAAATTGCTTAAGACCCTTGTTTTGTTTAGGACCATTCTTTTTAGGATACTGCTTCTTGGGATTCTTTTGATATGGTTGTTGTTGGGCTGTAAATGCTTTCTTAAAAGAGTTTCCAGTATTGATAAGACCAAGGTGTAAGAGTTTTTCTTGTTCCCTTATCAAAGAATCACAAAAAACATCAAAAGAGGGGGACTTGTAGGTTGTTCCCTGAGAAATGAGGGCTTCTCTAGTGGAATGGAAGGTGGAAACAAATATAGAGTATGCAGGTCCAAGCTTAGCAAGAATGGAATAGATAAGGCTACCATATTCCTTTTTGACCTTACAACCTTCTAAAAGAAATCTAAGGGTCTTGAATTTGGACAAAAAATCTTCAATAGAGGAGAAATTATTAGGGTCCAAAGTACGCAATTCATTTTCAAGCTGGCGGACCCTGATTTCAATTTGAATGCCAAAAACAATATTTATCTTTTTCATAGCTGCATCAAGGGTGTCAATTTCTTGGATATGAAATCAAAGATCTTGGGAAATGGAAATTCTTATCAACCCTCGTGCTTGATCTTGTTTATTTTCCCATTTGGCGGCTTTATCTCCATCGGTAGGTTTGGTTTCTTGTTCTAAGACTATTTTATAAAGCCCTTTACTTCTAAGCAAGTCTATCATGTAGGATAGCCATTGGAAATAATTGGTGTTGTTAAGAATAACCGGGCATGCACTTTCCATTTAAAAAAAAAAAAACTGAAGCTAAAAAGGTTGAAACTAACTACTCTAATGGAAATATCTCGAAAAATTAGGTTGGTTAAAAAAAACAACTCGAAAAATGGCTTCTAGATGAAGAAGTTATGCATTTTTGAAACAAATGTGTTGTAGAAGCCGAATAGTCACGTGAAAGGTTGAAATTTGATGATGGAGTTCTACTTTTTAAAAAGAATCCCCCACCCGCTTTTCCAAACTTAATACAATAAGCTCACTTTTAAAAAAAACTACTTTATGTGACCCACTTTATAAATAAATGAAAGTCACTTTTACTATTTTACTTTTACATGTGCTTTTGAAATAAAACCTTCTTTTTAAAAACGTCAACTTACCAAAGGGCTTTATAAGAAAAAGTAACTTAACAAATAACTTTTTACAAAAATAAGCTTGAGAGAGAGACTTGAACCCAAGACCTCTATTCTCATAAACTAACTTTACACCAAGCGAGCTAGTAAAAGGATTCTGTAATTGTTTGAAATGAGGAAGAGTTTTTTAGTTTTTCTTTTCTTTTCGATGTGTGTTCGTTTTCCTGCAAAAAAAAAACACAAAAAATCCATGCACAAAAAAACGAAATGCAATTATTTCGGCATAACGTTATATTTTTTGTGAGCGTTACCGGCAACTATCATTCTCCCCATACTTTTGATTTCCCGAGATCGCACAATACGCGGAGAAAGAGCATACGTAGCAAAAAAAAATCTCGTCTTCCTGTTTCTGATTTGTTGAGATCGCACACAGCGCAGAGCAAAGAGCATACACAAAGAAGAGGGTATAGATATGGCAAATAAAAAAAACTATAAATCGAAATAAATAGAGGGAACCAAAATAAATAGAACGATTAATAAATATAGCTACAAAAAAAATACTTCATACCTCCATATCTAAAATGACATAACTCGGGCAATAAAAAACCTTTTCGCATGAAATGAAAGGGGTTCCTCACTGTAATAGATGCTTCAGACACAACAAAGCAGTTCTCTCGACCTGAAAGTGGTCAGAAATAGTAGATCTGGAAAATGGCAGTCGCATGCAGTCAAATCGGCTTCAGATTTGGATCGACAATGGATGTGGCCCTAAAAATGGCTTTGATACCATGTAGGAATCTACAGGGTAAGTTCCTTAGATCAAAAACCCAAGGTCATCGATCAAAAATAGATCATAAATCAGTACACTAGTATATCACGTGGTTAAAATCCTCGAAGAGGGAAACACTCCATGGCCTAAGCCAACGTGCCCACTTCAGGGAATTTATTATGATAAAAAGAAAATTTACATAAGTTTATCTCATAAACGGTTACTGGACAAATGACCCTCCATTCTCTTTAAATAGAGATCATGGACCAATCGAGTGTTAATCCACATATCAAGTGTTGTTAATACCGAGGAGAGAGTGAACCGTTAGATCACTACATATCGTGACTGTCATATTATAAGTTACAAATGTACATAGTAAAGAAACACACTTTAGCTAACTCTACACTCGACCAAGTTATACTTAAATATTTCCTAAGTGTCAGAATATCCTAACAAGATGAAGTTGTAAGCTCAGTTGCAAAAGATGGAAGCTCTTTTTTTGGCACATTATCTGACGATTGAATTATACCTGTAGATTTATTTAACAAACGACACATTTCTATGAAAGTTGTCCTAGTCTGCCATCACAAAATACTAGTTAGTACAAAGAAATGAAGACGAGAAAGAACTAGATTAAAATTAAACATGCTTAAAGAAACACATTAGCTTCCAGGTATGTTACCTCCTCTAAGGTAGTTCTTGTGTGCAAGGAAACATTTGCGCTATGGCCATTTATTTTCTTTGTAAGAAGTTCCGTCAAGGAAAATACATTTCAAATTTTCTTCAATTTGATGGTCTGATTACCCAAAATCAATTCCAAAAATATACTTCAAGGCTACAACACCATGTGCACTACATGTTTGGCCAATGACATTATGGATTATGAGTATCTAGTAATCAGGAAAAAAATAGTTAACTACCTCATGCATGAATCTACATAGCACATACTGCAAATATTAATAGTCTATGTGGTTTTTTTGATGTAATGGGAAACATGTGATGCAATCTAGATAGCACATACAACTAAGATATGCAACAACAAGCATATGATAGAAATATCAATGTGAAAATTGTGATGGATGACAATCATGGCAATGGATGTCTTCAAATTCCAATACATATCCAAAGATTTAATTATTTGGTCTCTATGCTATGAGAAAAACTAGATTCTAGAACCCAAGGAAATATCTCCTCATCTACTTTAACACTATAAGTCATGACCCACTTTTCCCTCACCCTGGTTTTCAATTTCCTTGACTTCTCTCTTTACCTCAACAAAAAAATGACTATGGTCAACTATTTTTTGTTGTCATTGCAAGGATATAACCCTATTCAAGTGACTGAGGAGGGGCAAAGCACTCCCTACATTTCCTCAGCCTCCCTATGTGTATGCCCTGATGGATATCCCCTTAATCAAATTTCCACTTGCTTGCCATCCTTTCCGAAGAGAGAATCCACCTTGAATGCCATTGAGAAAGACCAAGCGATGAGCCAAAAGTGGCTACCCAAAGATAGCAGGATGGGATCCAAACTCAAATTGATAGTGAGAAAGATCACAAACAAGCCTTCCTAGCATATAAACCCATTTCCTTTGGAACATATAGTAAAATCCTTGTAGATTTGACCGGGCCTGATTCTTCTCTATAGTGACAATTGTCTTGCCTTAAGCCATCTTGCCTTAAGTCATCACCAATTGAATTGTATCAATATCCACTCCTACCATAATAGTCCTGCTTAAATATTTTCCTTGAGGGAGGTAAGAAAAATCAAGTTTTGTACATGGACACTGAGCCATAATGGCTCCAAGCCTCCACCACTCTCTTACTTTTCTTCCCATAGCCCTCAACCATGTCAAACATCTCTTCTATTTGTAATTCCTTTAGAGAAACATGAACATTTTTTTATTTCCTCCCAAATAACTCTATTTTGGAGATTAATATATCCATGATTATTATAATATCCCTTTTTACTTTTTTCACCTGAACACTTCTTTGCCTAGACAACACACCTTTCAATATTTGAAATTTACGTAATTTAAAAGAAGATTAATAACTTTACATATGTATTTCATAGCATTCATATCACTTAATTTTACCAACTTAATATTGTATTAAACCTAAGGTCATGAATAGAAATTGTTAATTTACACCTAGATCTTATACTTTCCTTTAAATTATATTAAGACAATAACCTACAAAGAAAAGCCAAGACCATTGAATGGAAGTGGTGCACCACTCTGTTATCTCACCATTAAATGGGAGCATACAAGTAACTTTGTTATCTCACCATTAAAAAGGAGCATATAGGTGAGGTCATTTTTTATTATTAAATAATAATTCCTATTTTTGAAAGTGACTCATAAAGAAATGTAGGTATTATACATCATGTGATTCTTTAGAGGGAGGTTAGTATTCCAATGCTATTTTTATCACTCATTTCAACACTTCATTATACATCATGTGATTCTATAGAGGGAGGTTAATATTCTAAAGCTATTTTTATCATTGATTTCAACACTGCAATAGTCCATTGATCCAATTTTGTGGTAGTTATTTCCACATTAATAAAAATGGCCTATATTATGTATCTTCCTAAAGTGTTTATTTTGATGAATTGTTGTTCTTCTATATTAATTAGTTTAGGTTCTCTTTCAAATGTCATTGCTCTTTATTATTTTTATTGTCTTTTTATTCCATGACAATAGTGATAATTGCTTTAAAATTTAGCAAAAATTCTTTCTTCTTCATAAATTTACTATTTTCATTCTCTAAAGGTTGGCAGAAAACCAGTTTCTCTTTCAACATAGTCATTATTTAGCTAAGTCCCAGATGTATTTAGTGTTGCAACATGTCTCTCATTTTTGTAATTTATGAAATGGGATATTTCCTCAAAAAAATAGTTTTATTGTGCAACAACATTATTTCAAAACACTATGAATTTTGGAGTGGCACAAATATGCAAGAAGATGTATGAATTGTTCTCTAATTTTGTATGAAATGAAAGGCTTTTCCACAACAATAAGATTTATTTCCACATAACCATTCCTCATTTTCATCAGAAGCATATGGGTGACCATGTGGTAGGAAGAAATGCTTAAATACTACTTTTAAGTACTTTGTAGGAGTCACAACATGCTACAGAGATTCATAGGTAAAAACAATGTCAAATAGTCCTATATGTGTGTGTGTGTGTGTGAAAAGTTCATAAGTAAAAAAAAACAAAGCCAAATAGTCAAATAGGCAAAAATAAATATAATATATTTGAAAAGTATGTAGTCAAGAAAGTTGTAATATATTTAAGAAATAGGTGATATGACTATCCTGATAGATGTAAATTTCTACATACAAATTTTAAGTGTAAATAATAGAAAATAGGTAAGTTACAAATAACTCATCATCACATTTTGTTTTGTTATCATCGTAGGTCTTTGCATAGAATTTTCTCACTTATTCATTGGTTCTCCTAAATCTTTGTCAGTAAGCTCGTCAAGTGGAGAGATGTAATTTGAGACATCGAAATTGGTGAGGTGAGTCCCACTCTGTATCTAAACATGCAAAAAATTGGTGAGCTAACTCCAACAATTGTCATTGAAAAATATCATCCATTATTAACCCCAACAAGGCTAATAATTTCTCGAGCAAATACCTTTTTCAAGAAACTTCTACTTAAGTGCATATTGTTGTTCTGTCATCACCATAATTGACTCTAACCATTTTTCCCTTAAACTCGGGCAAACATTGCTACACCACTCACTAATAGAAAGCCCAAGTTTGTCTTTTTTTACTGTTATCAATCCACTTCCATGAGTGTGACATCAAGTAGTATTAATTGCATTGAACCACTTGTCCACCACAAAATGGAATGACCAATGGCATTCCAACTAACCATTTATTAATCCAAAAAATGGAAGGATTTATGTTCATTTCTCCCTACATTTAACATGGCCTCACAAAATAGCACTAACTAGATCATATTCAACAACCACTTTAAGTATGGATCTAACATGAGCCGAAAGGATCAAATTAGGCTCAACTTTTTCTGCAAATTTTTTTAGAGTGAAAAACCCAATGTGTTATTTTTCATATGTTGGCTTGGAATGCATTCCAACCATTGCAACCCAAGCAATAAATTGAACACGTGCAAAAAGGTTTAGCAAGTTTCTCTTCACATTTCAAAGA
This sequence comes from Pinus albicaulis, assembly GCA_034641835.2. Taxonomy (NCBI): domain Eukaryota; kingdom Viridiplantae; phylum Streptophyta; class Pinopsida; order Pinales; family Pinaceae; genus Pinus; species Pinus albicaulis. Next base: position 16,755,285 of record CM076581.1, on the reverse strand, counting down.
AATTTGAATCAAAATGGATACAAAATAAATATGAGCATATGGGAATGGTAGACACCAGAAATTTAGGACAACAATCACATGCAGGACTTGTTATATTCAAAATGGAGAAAAGTGAATGGATAAACTATTAAGTTTCATATCTAAGACATATAAGCCTACATGGTAAGTAATCTCTGATTTCTTAAAACTTACAGGTTACAAGGCAGGTAAATGAAATACACGGGTTGGTAATATATGACTTCTTCAAAAATAATTTCTTTGGGGCATGAATTATTATACCATCTTGCCCTCCAAATTGAGGTATGAATGTAAGAGCTTTGATATAAGTGTGTTCATGATTTTCAATAAGTTGCAAAGTGAAATATCTTGAAAGAGAAAAGCATAAAGAAGTATGAATGTAAGAGCTTTGATATAAGTGTGTTCATTGGAAAGGTTTTCCAATCAAGAGATTTCTTCAAAATATAGAAAAATATAGAATTATATATGGTTTATCACACGTCACTGCTTAATGTCTAGACAATATATTCAAACTCTAAACATTTTGCTGTATATTAAATTATTATTAACGAAGATAAAAATGGAATAGAAAACCAAACCTGTTGTATGAATAGCAAACCAAATTTGTTGTATATTAAATTGTTGTTAAAAGAAGTAAAAATGAAATAGCAAACCAAACATGGAAAAAAATAAAACCCTAAACTCGTGAATGTGGAAAAAGCATAATCTGTATCATATAAATGGCAATTTCTCCACAAAATTGAAAGAAAGAAAACAATTAAAACCCTAGAAACTAGAAATAATAACAATAATAACTTACCATGGGTTATTAAAAATCAGAACGACGACCACCCTTCTCCCAGACACCTATGGGACCTCCTCTCTCACCACTCTATGGGTTAACATATTCTCCACCCCCATTTTTAAGCTCATTAACATGAAATTGAGTGATCCAAACCTTTGGACTGTAAGTTTCGAGGAATTGCCATAGTGATATCGAGCAGGTTCACATGTTTTTTTTCTTAGTGATCTTTATATGCAAATGTGTTTTTTCATAGACTATTTTTAGTCTCGAGGATGTTAAAATTTTATTTCATTTTATTTCATTTTATATTTAGATGATTAGGTTTGCCTTGCCGAGCTCTATTTTTTTTGAAAACCTTTTAATTATTTATATTTAATTACACGAGCATTTTAATTTTTTTTCTGAAACTCTATTTTTTATTTTATTTAATTACACTAGTGTAAATTTTCTTACCAATTTTTCTTTTGAAAATCTATTTTTTTATTATTTTTATTTAATTACATCAACATTTTAACTTTTCTTTTGAAAATTTATTATTTATTTTTATTTTATTACACGAGCATTTTAACTCTTCTTTTGAAAATCTATTTTTTTTATTTTTATTTAATTACACCAGTGTACATCCATTTTAACTTCATGCTTTTTTGAAAATCTATTTTTTATTTTTATTCAATTACACCAACATAGATTAGTTTTTACCAACTCTTCTTTTGAAAATCTATTTTTTATTTTTATTTAATTACACCAAGTTTTTACCAACTCGTCTTTTGAAAATCTTTTTTTTTTTTTTTATAATTTAATTACACAAACATATATTAGTTTTTACCAACTCTTCTTTTGAAAATCTATTTTTTATTTTTATTTAATTACACCAGCATAGATTAGTTTTTACCAACTCTTTTTTTGAAACTCTATTTTTTATTTTTATTTAATTAAATCACCATAAATTAGTTTTTATTGCCTCTTCTTTTAAAAATATATTTTTTGTTTTTATTTAATTACAGGAGCATAGATGCATTTAAACTTTGATCTAACATGACCTAAGAGGGATTAAATTTCTTCACTTTCAAATTTTTTTAAAGTGCAAAACACAATGTCTTATTTTTCGTTGTTTAAATTATATTTTTTAATGCTAAATAGATTATATATATGACTGAATAAAAATTCTAACCATAATTTTTCTTTTAATATATAGATATATATGAAATTGATATGGACATAAATTAGTTAACATAGATCTTCAAATAGTTTATTTAAATATCTTGTTGAAATATTTTTGAAAATATAAGATTTAAACATCTAATTCACACATTTTTTTTACTTCTAATGACTTTACATCATATTCATTTTACTTTTAATTAATAGTGGACATTTTTTTCTATTTAGAACATAATTTTTTTTTAAGGCATGGACTAGAGAAAGTTACACATCCCCTCATATTGGGCTTTAGAATGAGCCTCTGGACTCAATGGGTCTATATGCTCAATAAATAAATAAGAGGTGAAGGGGAAATGAAAACTGGCATGTTGGCATCTTCCGGGTCAAGAAGATTGACAAAGTTCCATATCGAGCAAATATAAAATGACAAAGAGATTTTATTCATACCCATAATTAGTGAATGGTGTTGCCTCTAATTTTTTCCATTCTGAAAGGGGACTTCAACAAGGATGTCCTCTCTCTCCGTTGCTTTCCTTCTCATGATGGAGGGACTGAGAAAAATTATATCTAATGCAAAACCTCGAGGATCACTCAAGGGAACAGGTATCACCGAAAACCTATCATTACACATCACTTTTTTGTTGATGACATCCTAATATTTTTAGATGGATCGAGAAATGATGCTGCCACTCAATATCATATCAATCATGTTTTCAAAAGGACCACTGGTATAGATATAAACCCTCTCAGATCAACAATTTATTCCATAGGATGATCCAGAGATTAAATTGCTTATATTACGACTAAATTTCCATTCCAAATGGTTGATATGGAGGATTGAATAAAATAATTAGGATTCAAGTTGAAGCCCAATGACTATAGGAAGACAAATTGGATACAATTGATTGCCAAGATAGGAAAAAAAAATTAACAGAGGGTTTCACAGATGGTTATCCTGGGCTGACAGACTGGTTATGCTCAAATATGTTCTGGAAGCTATCCTTGTATTATGGATGGATATAGCTTGGATCCCTAAAGGAATTATCAATATTATTCAGCAAAAATGTTCTTCTTATTTATGGCGTAGGGAAAAGGAAGGCTAGGTATTTTCTTGGATCAAATGGGAGCGAATTGTTGTGCCAAAGAGATGGGGTGGATGGGACTTGGAGGACCTTTACACATTCTCCAAAGCCTTGGCTGCCAAACCGGGTTGGAGGTTGATTACAACAAGCAACCTTTGGACATATATCATCATAAGTAAATACATCTACTCCCTGTCTCTCATTGATTGGATCTGCCTTGATAAAAAACACAAATCAAATATCTCCAACATTTGGAAAGTCGTCTTCCTTCAACATCATTGAATCGGGTCTGGCTTAGAGAATTGAATCTGTTCACCATGCCATCATCGACATCAATCCTTGGTATGGATGTGGAAATAGATATACTCTCCCCCAAGAGCTCATCCAATTATTATATAGAAAAGGGTTTAGAACAATCAACCAAATATAAAATCCATATAATAATCCATATGGGGACAAGGTTGGATGAAAACACATGAATTAAACATATGTGAACAATGGTATCCACACTGGAAGGATTATATCAATTCACTAAAATACTCTCATGTAGGGCTTATGGACAAGGATGAAGAGCTGATTTGGTTTTTTTCCAAATGAGGAGTGTACAATCCTAAATAAGGCTACCTAATAGAATTCAAGTGTAAGGAGTTGCACATAAAGTGTTGGTGGTGGAACAATGTATGGAAATTAAAAATCCCTCTTAAAAAAAACTTATATTCTGGTGCATTCTTACAAATAAGATACCTACTACAACAAACCTTAATAAAATATCCCTTCAAGGACCTACTTGGTGTGCAAATTTTCACAATGCGGATGAATCCATAGAGCATATATTCATCTCTTTTCTGACAACAACGAGCCTATGGAGTTTGGTATCCCAACTTGGTATCAACTATAGATGGCAGGGAGGATTGGCTAAGACTACGTGGCAGGATTGGTGTCAGCAACCAAAACCCATAAAATTGTGGAACCTTCTGAATCTCATATGTTGGGATATATGGATAGCAAGGAACAATCCGATATTCAAATATTGGGTGTATATTCCACAAAAAATCAGGGCCAATTTACTTACTATATATACACTCATCCCTAATGATATGCCATCTATGCAATCTTAAATAATCATAGCTAATAATATAGATCAATCATATACCTTTGATTGATGCATATATTAAAACTGGTGCTTATGCCATGGGAATCAAGATGTTGATAAAGATGAAGGAATATTTTTTTGAACCTTATTATAGGACATGGGCATATGTTACTGAATTAGCTTCTTTTGGTTTCAATAATGGTCTAAACATAAGGTGCCTATCGATGGTTTTATCTTCACAAGAATCAAAGGCATGGCAGATATTGTTAACTAAGCTATCAAATGCCCTCAATACATGAATTATTTAACTAAAAGAAGAAAATTTAAGCTTACCACTAGTGGGGATTCAGGCAGTGTTCTTGGGGGCACTTTAATTCAAATTGGAAAACACAAACCCTCCTAGTGTTGTAATGGATTATGACAGGGATAATTTTAAGGATGGAAAATTATCTTGAAGTTTAAAAAATTGGCGAATCTCACTAATCCCTAATATGCAAACTATAAAAATTTTATTGATGTATTTGTAAAATTATTCAAATTTATAATTATATTATATATATTTTCTATACAATTTTGGCTATTTTTAATGTAAAATAATTTTATATTGTAAAATTTCGGTGAATCATTTTTATAAAAAAATGGAAATTGGCGAATCTTTTTTTTGGGAAAACCATGGAAAATTAGCCCACCTGTGAATATTAGCCCCTAAAATTTTCCATGGGATTATGTTATCACTCAGAAAAAATGAAACATCATTTGACAAATTCTTAGAGGTTCATGCATCAAAGGCAGGGTCATATAATTCATTTTTCATTACTTGATTAAGGAAAATTTTAAATTTCTCTTATTATCTTATCCTAACGTCCAAAACTCACCCTCATTCAAATCTTTTCATGTCACATCAATCATTATTTTCTGACATTGTTCATTTCCCAAGTTTATAACACCGAAGAAGTCATTTTAGCCAAGAATCCCCACTTTTGTAGAAAAATACACAGAGAAAACACACTTTTCACTACGAAACTGTTAATACTTTCGTAGCGAAACTGCCCAGAAATACACTAGGTACACTATGAAAGTAAGGATTCCTATATTCTTGTCAAAACAACTGCTAGGTGTTAGTAAATGATTGAAAGGGATAGGGTAGATGCCATTCAAGTCAGTTAGGGTTAAGATCAAGGTACAATGGTCATGGCTGAAGCCATTATCACCATTTTAAGCATGTATGAGTCATCATTATGCCATGAGTTGTCATCGAACTTCAAAATCTTTCCAAATTAAGTCATTTGTCATTATCCATTCCCTCTTTGCATGATATTGAGCGCTGGAGAGCTATTTCACTGAGCCCAAGCTGTGGATGGTATTTTCAAAGGTTTGCGGTATCACTGATCAAGCGAGGCAGAGAAGACATTAAATAACCATGGTTGCAAAGAGGAATACAAAAAAAGGTGTCCAATTTCTTATATATGAGCCATCAGACATGAAACTGATAAATGAAGACCCAACAACTGCAGAAGTTTTCAGAAGAACAGGGTGTTTGCAGTTTTGCCAAAGATTGCAAGGATGCCATGTACAAGTTTTTGAAGAGTTTACCTTAAATTTCAATGGGACATCTACAAAAATGGGAATGTTGAACCTCACTATAACACCAGAAACCATTGCAGTAGCAACATGGATTCCAAGAGGAGAAGAAAAATGGTTCAAAGTTTTCAAATTCAACATGCAGGAATGTAAATAATTTATCAAGCCAGAAAATAGTGAGTTTGACCTTACAAATGCCATTCCAAGGAGCTGCATGAAAGATAATTTCTCAAAGCTAATACTTATCATTAAGAAATACTTCACTTGTGAAGGGAGATATCATAAAGTTTATTCTTACCACTTCAAGCTTCTTCTACATTTTTTTGGTAGAATATCTCTTGATCTACCTTTTTATTTATACAGAAGCTTAGCAAAAATGGCAGATAAAGTTCAAGCTAAAACTGAAGGGAGTGAAATCTCACTTTTTCATCATGGTTTAATAAAGTTGTTGGTTTTAGATGAGTTAAAAAGACTAGACATAGACTGGCCTTATTTTTTGTTTGTTAGTGGTTTTGAAGTGGATGCAATTACCCCTAAAAGAACTCCTAAACCTATAGGTATACCATCACCTTTAGTGGGAGAAAAAATCGAACCAGTAGGGGTAGAGCAAAGTGAACCAGTAATCATGGAAACAGAGCAGTTGCAGAAACTTGATACACCTACTATTTCAACTGCAAAACAAAATTCAACAATGAGAAAACCTACAAAACAAGAGCCAACTGTGAGTAAACATGGAAGCAAAAGGATTACAAGGAACCAAACAGTGGATAAAGGAAATTTAGAAAATATTCTACAAGCTATTGATATTGAAGAGACTCCCATAGTCCAAGCTGAGGATATAGAAGAGGGAGGAAAGAAGCTCAAGAAAGCTAAATCAGCAAAGAAGTTAGAGTTTGAAGGTGAAGATGCAGGTTTTACGTTTCAGGCTAGGAAACCCGTGACAAGACATGCTAGAAAAATTTTGGAAAGCAGAAAAGAATTTCATCCAGTCACTGACATTGTCCAACCACCACAAAAAATTATTTACCTTTCATCACCTGCAGAAGAAGACCCAGTCGTCAAGAAAAAGAAATGAAAGGAGAAAATTATTGAAAAAACTGAGTTTGAGGTCTTAAAGGAGAAATTGAAGCTAGAAAATCATGAAATAGTAGTCAAGAAGAAAGAGGAAAGGAAGCATAATGTCCAAAAAGTGCAGTTTGAGAAAATGAAAGATATTTTGGAAGAGCAGGTTGATAGTGTATCAAAGAATTTAGATGATACACAACAATTAATCAAATGGACTATGCCATTGAAGAAAGAAGTGAAGCATGTTAGAAGAATGAACCTGCACTTGAAATATACCAACAGAAAGATGAAGGACCAAGTTAAAGACCTCCAAGAGCAGTTAGAATTGATCCATGAGGAGATGGAGAAGAAGGGTTTAAAGATTACTGTAGTTGAGGAACCCATAGCTCAACTCATCATTAATGAAGAAGAAACACCTCAAGGGTCTTAAGTTGAGTTTGTTTATTTTTTGAGAGGTCAAGGGCATGTTGAAAACAAAAATTTTACAGCTGGAAGGTACCTTTTTGAAACAATTTCAAAATCTAGAAATTGCATACTTTTCCACAGTTTCGTAGCATTTCCTAGGCTTGAAGCCAGGAAAATGCTACGAAAATTTATGTAGCCTTATTTTTGCCTCAAACCGATTTTTGCAGCTTTCAAGGAGAGGAATTGGTAGTGATGATGTGTTAGGTCATGATGAACACCATGCAGGAGAAAAGAAGTAGGAATTTTGATTGCAAAGTCATTTTTTGTACGCTATGAAAGCACGCTACGAAACTGCCATGCTTTCGTAGCGAGCTGTTTTGAAGGTTTCTAAGCAAGTTTAAGAGAAATTTTGGACAGGTGGACACATTCAATAGGTCAAGGGACCTTGCCAGCAATCATCCATGACTTGAATACCATGAAAGGGAGACAACTTATCATTTTAAGACTGCGTTGAAGATAGGGCCCTGTTTTCCTAAAAAAATAGGGTTTGTTTCCATATGTTGAGGAGGGTATTTAAGATCTCAACTAGTGATGAGTTCTATCAAATCCTATTCGTACATGTGAAGCATTAGTTGTTAGATATGTAATTCTTTTAAGAGATAAGGTAGTTTGATGTAATAAATAGGATTTTGAGTCCTATTAGGAAAAGGATTGTTTTAGAGTGTAGCTGTCATTTTCGCATTAAAGCACATGTTTTCCTATTATGCAAGGTTTCATAGGAAGATTTCGATGAATCTAGCTAAGAGGCAGATCATCGATGATGTAATAAAGTCTATTAAAGGGCAGATTATCAAATTTGTAAAGGGTTGGAGACTTTTTGCGCTACTGCAACTTTATGTAATTTGAATGATATCAATAATATAGAGGAATTTTTCTTGACAGACCTGAGATTCTCATGGAGTTTTTAGTGCTTTTATGATCTATATTATTATGTGTACCACTTCCAGTGGATTTCATATTTATTACTTAGAATTCATATGTGTATGCTCTGACTTCCTTTATTGATGAAATGATTGTGTTGTTCTATGTTCCATGTGTGATTTTTCCTTTGCTAAAATCTCTTACCTACCTCAGCTTCCATGTCAAGAGACCTTACCATTGAAACTACTGATTTTTTGACTCCATAAGCCCAATGGTTGCAGACCTGTACCCTTTTCAACCTACACACATCACAATCAAGTTATTTTCCAAATAGAGTTAGCCATCTAGTTTCATCATTATCAAATATCACTAACCCCTTTGAGAGAGCCCTCTCAGACTGAAGAGGCTAAGCTTCATTCATAAGCTAGTTTGAAACAGTTACAAAAATTTGTCTGATTAGTAGCCAATCAAGTGCAATTTTGTGATAACAGATTATTTCACCACCTTCTCCAATTATGGAAAAAATGGTTGAGCCTAAGCATCGTCGTCTTTGTCTTCCTCCCAATGATGGTAATCTCTTGTCTGGAGATCCAGGCATGTTTATTCGAACTTTGGTTGGCAACGCATATTCGCCACCGCCGGAGGAGGTTTTGGGGAGGAATAAGCCTCCATCATTTAGAAGAATGGTTTTGATGGAAACCTTGTGGAAACATGGGTAGCATTCATGTATGTGGCATCAAATTATGTCTACCTCCTTCACTTCTAATCCTTCTTACACCCGACTTCACAACGGTTAGTTCACAATCCTTCACAGCTACCAATGAGAGTAAGAAGTCCACAATCAGGATGATATGCATCACACTCTTGAAATCCCCTTTAAATTGGATCATTGGACTACAATTAACAGGAAAAGGGAAAGAGGTCACTGTCTAGCATAAGGCTAATACTTCACAACGGGAAAGGTGTTAATTGGATCGTTGGACTACAATTAAAAGGAAAGGAGAAAGTGAACATTGTTCACCAAAAGGCTGATACTCTGCAGTGGTAAAGGGAACACCGTATAAAAATTTTTAATTTTTAATTTGAATTTATAAATATATTTATTTATTTTGTAATATTTCTGGTATTTCTATAATGTAATTTTTATGATATTATTTATTAAAAAAAAATGTTTATGGTATTTATATATTTCATATATATAGAGTAATACATATGTTGAATATTGAATATTGTACAAATCGATTACCCATCAGATATTCAACATACGTTCAATTGTCGTTGGATATTCTACTAAAGTATCATCGGATATATTATGATATGGGATTAAAAAAAACCAGTAGGGCGTCGAATTTTCATCCATATGTACTTGAAAATATCCATCAGTGTCAAATATATATCCATGGCTTGAAATTCAATCACCCATATACGTAAGTAGTCAACCTTAAGGTCAATCATCCTGTGATGCATGTGCATCACTAGCTACAATTCCACATATAGCTCTATGGGTTGAACTTTTCCTAGTAATGTGGATACATGTAGATGCCTTTCAGAATGGCCCAATCTGGCATTTTAGTTAAGGGCTCATGTGCACAAGTCATTGGTATTGAGTTCATGTTTAATTTAATACTTCATAGAAATGCTAATTGGACCTTGGTTCACTAGTGCAATAAACATAGTATTAATGCAAAGGTATAATTTACATCATCTAACATTTACTAACTATGATTCATATATATGATGAGATATTCTAATATGTGCAATATCTAATGTTAGGGCAATATCAAAATCCTCATAGGATTCAAAACAATTTCATAAAGTTCTAGTGTTGTGATGTTCATAATGTACATTCAAACTAGATAAACAACTTGATATACAAGTTAAAAACTAGTATCCTAAGTTTAATGGACATGACTCTAGTAATAAAAAATGTAGATATGCATGAAAAATTAAGTCTTCAACTAAAGGAAATCTGTATTCTACTAATTATCCAACAATTTTCCTTGAAGATATTCTTCATAATGTATTTGACCTAGATGAAAGCCCACTCACATCTTACTTCTCAATTATCTTGCCTGATCAGGGTAACAAGCTATAGGCACAAACCCATGACATTTTAAATTCCAAACCAATGTGACCTTGGTTTCCTAGGGACTCCCTCCCTTGAAAGGTTGATTTTCCATCTTGGGAAGTTGATCTACCTCCTAAAGACCCATGAGGAGTTGTCCTTTCAAGACATAGGATGTACACCACCAAAATAACAAAAAAATCATCTCTAAACAACCTTGGATTTGAGCTCCCATAGTCCATCATAGTACGCCATTAGTTCATTTAAGTAACTAGGTTTCCTTCCAGAAATTATTTCCCATATCCTTTAATGCATCATGTTAGGATAGTTTAGCTTTTTCGCTCTTATGTTCCCCTTGGGATACCTAGACAAGCCCTCTCAACCCTAACCACTTCTTAGAGGATATCATCTATCAATGCATCGACCTTTGAGGTGAATGTTGTTGTTGTGGTGGTTGTTGTTATTGTGGTTGTTGATTATTATTATTTTCAGGCACCTTTACTTTTCCTGTGATTTCATCAAGAAATGTGTATTCTCTTTTTTCTTTTTCCCGTTTCTTCTCCTACAACTAATACTTATACAAGACATTTTCACTGAATATTATATCTCTTCTCCTAATGACTTTTTGATTTTCATAATCATATAAGCGATAACCAAAATCATTAACACCATATCCAATAAAGGTACATTTCTTTGAATTTTCCTCAAGTTTTTCTCTATTTCTTTATTAATATGGACAAAGGCCTCACAACCAAAAGGCTTTAAAAAATAGTATTTTACCTTTTTACCTATCCATTCCTCCTCTGGAATACCACCATCCAAGGAAATTGAAGGCCCTCTATTTATTAGATAAACAACATCTACAACATCTACCCAAATTTGTAAAGATAAACATACATGCAATCTCATGCACCTTGCACGCTCCATGATTGTCTTGTTCATCCATTCTGACACACCATTTTCTTGTGGTGTTCTTCGAACTATATTCTCTCTGTGAATTCCATGCTCTAAAAAGTGCCTATTAAAATCTTTGCTACACTATTCACCTCCATTGTCTGATCTATTTCCTGTCTCAATCTCAACCAAAGCTTTCCAATATTTCTTGAAAGTATCAAATACATCATATTTATTCCGAATACATTAAATCCAAGTTTTTCTAGTTGCATTATCAATAAAAGTAACATAATAACAAGAGCCACCGAGAGATGATACCTGAGCAAGTCCCCATACATTTGTATGCACAAGCTCTAATTTTTCTCTCTTCTTTTCTTTCCCAACTTTAAGAAATCTAACTCTCTTATGTTTTCCATAAACACAATTCTCACAGAAATCCAAATCAGTATTATTCAAACCTGACAAAAAATTTCTTGAGTGAAGAATCTTCATCCCCTTATCACTCATGTGTCCGAGCCTATGATAACATAATGTTGCATCTGCTTCAGTGGAGATTAAAGAATTACCACTATTAGAAATACCATCGCATAAATACAATGTCCCAACCTTTTATCCTTTTGCTATTACCAAGGATCCTTTAGTGACCTTCCGGGTTTTATCTGTAAAATTCATCACACAACCTTCACCGCCTAACTGCCTTGTTGAAATCACATTTTTCTTCAGATCTAGAACATGCCTTACCTCCTTTAATAACCATTGGTTTCCATTCTTTTGTTCTGTTGGAATAGGGTCTCCTAACAAGCTGCGAAACTGGTCCATTTTGAATATTTTTTATTATATTTAGTCTAGCGCAGGGGTTTTGGGGTGGGTCAAAGCCCCGAATGCATTGTAATGGGTGAAAGGGTAAACTAGGGGTCCGAAAACCATGGTTTGCGGACCATAGGAAATTCTAGGCTAGATTTTTATAAATAGAGGAGTATTTTTTATTGTAAAGAACAATAAATGATGAGTTATTGATGCGATTTGTGGTTTAAGCTATCTGTTTGGGTTTTGGGGAAAGGACTCCTATTGGTTGTGTGCACGAAGATCCAAATCTAGCTTTGTGCAGACCCTACTGCTGTGTGCGCAGGTTGGGAAGGGAATTGTAAGGAAGAATTGATGAATGAATGAATAAGAAATATTGATAGAGAACTAAATCTGTGAGTACTCTTGTGCGAATTTTTGGTAGTTGTTGTATTGTGTATTTTCTGTCTTTAAGTTGCGAAGATTTGTGTAAGTGTGTTTTTGGATCTCGATCTATTCTATTATGGTTATGCATTGTTGTGTTACTGTCATAAAAGCATATAATTATAGAGCTAGCGCACGTAGATGCGAACAGAGACCTAATTAACCCTGCGCAGAGCAAGGTAATCTGGGAATTACAGGACCTAGCATAGCTCTTCTTGCCTTACCCATCCTTTCTCAAGGTGCAGAAACCTGGTTCTAGCACCCACCCATACTACTTCGGGTGAGACTTTTACCTGCGCAAGCAAGTCACTGCCGAAAGGGCCAGTAGTATAGGGGTTTGTTGGCAAACCTTGCACACCAAACTTGGGTCAGGAACCCTCAAGCCAAAAAATGGTTCTGTTGTCGGGACGAGAATAATTTTGAGAGAGGGATCAGGTAATGACAAGAGAATACTGGAAGCCTAAAAGAAAGGAGATCGAAGACTGGTTCGAAAGGCAGATCCAGGAGTTCGCAGTAAAAGAAAATCGCAGTGAGAAGTTAATAGAGGAAAGGTGGAAAAATAGGTATATCCATACAGAAAGCTAAGAAATATTCTTTGTGACATTTTCGATTCAGCTCCAAGAGTGGCTAGCTAGACTTGTATAATTCTAGAAGTACTGGAAGGACGAACGAGTCACTCAGTGGACCCCAGAGATGATCCAGCAGCTGGAAAAGACTGATAATACTATCACGCACACGGTAGATCACTGGGTGGATAGTGTGCTAGGAGGATTTGTGATAGAATTTTCCATTAATCAATTTGTCTCATACTTAGAGGCCGAATGACGATTCTTTAAGGGTTTTCGGGGAAATTTTCTAAGGACGTTACCATTGCTGACTAAGATATTACTATGTGAAAAGAGCATTATGTGTATTCATACTAACTGAATGACCTCGGATCTAGATGGGAGCACAACGCACTGTGGTAAATACTATCGGACCAACCTTGATGGAGGGACATCCGCCTATAATCTCTTGCAAGAACCAGTTGTGCAAAATCCCCCAGCTACACCGCCACCTAGGTTGCACAAAGGTAAGAATTCACCCATACCACCACCCCCCCTAGACAGTGATATGACTACGCACCTGAAACTACCTACCTTCAAGGGGGTAGGAAATGAGGATATGGACCGGTTTTGGTTCATGGCAGACTCCGTTTGGACTACACAGAATGTGGTGAGTGACACGGTAAAGAGGGTGAAGCTGTCGTTATCATTCGAGGATAGGGCCTTGGACTGGTATATGCGATACATTACCTAGAACGGGAGCGCATCCATTCAAGATATCAAAGACGCTCTGAAGCAATAGTTCTGAAAGTCGAAATCTTATTCCCAGTTGGTAGCGGATGTAAAGGACTTCAAACAAGGTACGTCTGAGTTAGTATGGGAGGCTGATCAGCGATTGAAGAAAGAAATCAGGGAAGGAGGATTCGAGTATGATGATAGACAGCATACGAAATGGTCGCTATGTTGTTACCTCACCTGCACATGCCAATGAGTCATCAGACCTTTGAGTCGTAGGAGAAAGCTGTGGAAATCGCTATGAAACTAGAAGCTGCCCCCCGAGAGGATACGTCAGCAGGGGTACAACAAATTCAGGAACAACTTAGGGCTATGCATATGGAAATACAGAACCTGCGAAAGGAGTGAGGAAAGGACGGTTGTGTAGATATTTGGTGCATACGATATTAGGTGTCTGTCCATACAAAGGATCAGTGCCCTCTACTAATGGATTACATGCAAGTGGGAGGACCTAGTCTGATACGCCCAGGAGCAAGTAGGGACCCTATTCTATCACGACCAGGGTCAAGCATACCTATGCTATGGTGTGACGATTGTCAGGTAGCAGGACTACATGATACGAACCATTGCCCTCGGCTAGGTGCATATGTCCCAGAACTGAAGCAACAATGGTGCATATTTTGCCGATTAGTGGGACACGATGAGCAGAATGGTTGTACATATGACTTAATGATGGATTGTGGGAACTTATATAGGGTACAATTGGACCCTGCGTCACCAAGAATTTCTGTGCACTTTGGAGGATCACCGGCCAAAGGCAGAGGAGGTCAGGGAGGAAGCGCAGGACGAGAACGTGGGAAGCTAATATGTTATAACTATGGGGAAATAGGACACTTTTCCAAAGAATGCCCAAATCCCACCAGGCCATCTTGCAAGTATTGTAGGCAGTTGGACCATGTGGTGGGGGATTGCCCAATTTTAATAGCCAAGATGCAGGAAAAACAACCCACCCCTACGCAGAATGTACAAAGAGTTAAAACTGAGCTAAGGAATATGAATCCAAGCGTAAAATTCATGACGTGCAGCGGGATGGTCACCCAGGGAGAAAAGGAGGAGCTTTCCCCTTAGGAAGGAGGGAATTTCAAAGAAAAACCACCACTAACAGGCCCCGCACAGCAGCTGACGCACCTTCAGATAGAAGAAGGAGTGGAGCCCATTTTGGAGGCATGTCTAAAGTTGCTACGAAACCTGCAGGATGTAGGAAATCTCCAAGCATTACTGAATACCTGTGAAACTTGGCCAAATCTGATCCTTGGGACCACAGATGTCCACAAACTATATAGCTATAGGAAACGCACCAGAAGATAAATGCGGTTGACTGCGTAGATCAGTGACTACGATATGGATCAGGTCATCTTAGATCTTGGATCGTATGCGAATGTATTACCAAATCAGACATGGAAACAAATGGGAGAGCCTAAATTAGAGTGGTCCACCATCCAGTTGTGAATGGAAAATCAACAAAAAATCATCCCTCTAGGTAGGCTGCCAAAAGTCATGGTTGACATCGCAAGGGTAAGGGTCCTAGCTAACTTTGAAGTAATAGAAATTGTGGAAGATGCAGATCCCTACCCTACGCTCCTTGGACTGTACTGGGCAATAGACATGGGGGGTGTCATAAATCTCAAGATGTGCAACATGGTGTTTGAAAACAAAGGTACGCGCATCATAGTGCCACTAGATCCAGCAAAAGGCGTGCGGTATACAGAGCCAACATGTGAGGAGGAGGAAATAGATCACATTTATAAATTGACCGCGTGGGATGAAGATTGGGTTAACCCCATGGACGAAGGAGTGCTCTGCTGGGAAAAGGATAGTGAATGTTTTTTCGACTCTCATGAGGAGCTGGAAAATTGGCAAGGTCGGTTGCACGAGGTTTCGGTGCTATGATGTCTTCGGACCACCAGGAATTTTTGTTGAATCTCGACCAAGTAAAGAGACCTGCCTTGCCATGAGGATGCAGGTGATAGTAAGAATATTGTTGAACCTAAAATTCCCATGGAATGCAGGCTAGGATCACTGCCACTAACATTGCGCGGAGCACCTGCGCAAGGGCCGGTATTCTTCACTTAGGAGAAGTATTGGATTAGGGTGATCCTGCACTTAGGGACCCCAGTTGCCAGATGGGCTCCAAGTTCAGTCGACCTAAACAGATACTTACTGACACACAACACTCAAGGAACCCTACCCGGACAGGCTCGCCTGGGTACCGCTGACCTAGGCGTGCATTCGATTCTAGACCTGCCTGAACCCATGTGCAATTGGGAGAATTTGCAAATGTCTTAAGTAACAATTAGCACGAGGAAGCATGACACGGCCCTATCATACAAGGATGTCCCAACCAAGGGCGAAGCCCATGGCTCGAGAAGATTGGTGGCCAACTTGTAGATTTGGTACCTGAACCATGACATGAAACACCTAGCATCGACCTTAATTCAGGGTACGCAAACGCCACTTAGGCGTCATCCACAGTCAGAAATTCCATGGAAGAGACCTCCGGCACGAATGACGACTGTCAACACATCCCAATTTGTTAAGAAAGGAACCTTACAAGTATGAAAAATAGGCGGCAGATCATCAATGCAACCATTTATGGTAAGATTGACCCGAATGATTGATGGTAAGTTTCACGAACGAGCTACTCCACCATTAAATAGCTCTGGACGGTGTCTGGTTGGCTGGATGACTTCGCAACAGGCTATTTATTTTCTCTACAACATGCTCCTGCTATCTGCGTACTGTTTTTTTGAGATCATTAACATTCTCTGGCACGTCAGTTTTCTTGTTACTAAGATGGAACCTAACCTGCCGAATGATACGTTCCCACGCTGCTCAATACCCGCAGACATCGTCTTGAGAGGGCCTAGGAATGTTGAGTCTAGTCAAAGGATTGAGCGTTGGTTTCCTACAAAAAGAATTGTCTGCGAGCCATGCACAGAGAGGCACCAGTACTGCGCAATAGGAATAACCAACCTTTGCACTCCGGGGACAACCGCGGGACCCAGCCGGATGGCCTTAGAAGATATAGCATAGAAGGGTATGTTAGTACCGCAGTCCCCCGCCCGTAGCATCACAGTCAGGTCACAACTGGTTATGTGCCAAGAAGGAACGCCGGGATACAGGGACATGTTGCGACTTCTCCGCAACTCCAGAGTACCACCTAGCAGAAGCAATGTGTGTTCATTCCTTCACACTGCCCTAGTTAACAATCATGATCCAATCACTGGGGACATCCAAATAGATTTGGTGCAGCTATATCGCACAACGCTACAAGGACTATACACTAAAGTGTTGCAAGAAGTTTTCCACCATGACCGAACTACACAATAATAGTACGACATACCTCTTGAAGTACGGGCCCAATGGATTGCATTGGTCACAGACGCAACGCATAGTATTCAGGAGCAGCTGACGCAGGGCGCACAATTGTTTGAAATAGCTACACAAATATGGACAGCAGTCCGGCACCATTCTATGCTTCAGCATATCCAGAAGGAATTACGGCAGGCGGAAGCTGCTCCGGACCAAGTCAGAGCTTCCTCACATTCCAACGTCTCTGTGCAGCGTCTAGCCGTCATGGATAATATTGAGAACCTTTGCCACACCAAGCATGTCATCTAAAAATGGTTGAAACCATGGGCCGACACCGCACTCCAACTCACCCAAGATGCTCAATCTGCCATTGCGCGCCTCCACCGGTTGTTAGAACGGGTTACCGCGGCCCTAGACTGCCCTACCTCTTTGAAACTTGTCAACATTGCATAGCACGCTGTGGCCCAAAGTCAGGAATTTCTCCCTCCGCTCGTCTGTGCTCTTGCTACCTTGCACACACAAATAGAAGTTGCACCACCGCAGTGACTCGGGACGAGTCACAAGATTGTGTTGGGGGACTGTTGGAACAGGGTCTCCTAACAAGCTGCGAAACTAGTCCATTTTGAATATTTTTTATTAGATTTAGTCTAGCGCAGGGGTTTTGGGGCGAGTCAAAATCCTGAATGCATTGTAATGGGTTAAAGGGTAAACTAGGGGTCCGAAAACCATGGTTTGTGAACCATAAGAAAGTCTAGGATGGATTGTTATAAATAGAGGAGTATTTTGTATTGTAAAGAACAAGAAATGATGAGCTATTGATGCAATTTGTGGTTTAAGCTATCTGTTTGGGTTTTTGGGAAAGGACTCCTACTGGTTGTGTGCGCAAAGATCCAAGTCCAGCTGTGTGCGGACCCTACTGCTATGTGCGCAGGTTGGGAAGGGAATTGTAAGGAAGAATTGATGAATGAATGAATAAGAAATATTGATAGAGAAATAAATCTGTGAGTACTCTTGTGTGAATTGTTGGTAATTTTTGTATTGTGTATTTTATGTCTTTAAGCTGCGAAGATCTTTGTAAGTGTGTTTCTGGATATGGATCTATTCTATTATGTTTATGCATTGCTGTGTTACTGTCATAAAAGCATATAATTATAGATCTAGCGCACGTGGATGCGAACAAAGACCTAATTAACCCTGCACATAGCAAGGCAATCTGGGAATTACAGGACCTAGCGTAGCTTTGCTTGCCTTACCCATCCATTCTCGAGGTGTGGAAACCTGGTTCCAGCACCCACCCATACTACTTCGGGTGAGACTTTGACCTGCGCAAGCAAATCACTGCCGAAAGGCCCAGTAGTATAGGGGTTTGTTGGCAAACCTTGCACACCGAACCTGGGTCAGGACCCCTAAAGCCAACATGCTCTGTTGAAATTGCAGCAAGATGATGGAGCTTAGTGAAATGAAGTCGCCTTCACTAAGTGGGCCCGCAGGCAAATTCTGGCGCAAAATCTATTTTTAGACTATGTCTATTTTTAGACATATGGAGCATGGTTCGGGGATTCCAGTTTGAGATTCTTGGAGCATTGTTCATGTTGGTAAAAATAGATGAGACTCTATTTTTAGGTCGAAGGCTATTTTTAGACTGCCTCTCCTAAAAATATGGAAGTCAAATATTATTTACCCTTAATAATATTTAGACTATAAACAACAGTTTACTCTCTTGGAGCACTTCAGTTCGAGCTACAGAAGTGGCTCATGCATCTGACAGAGGAATCACGTGGTTCCCAAGGGTTTTGATGGCATCATGCATGGTTGACTTCAGTTGGACTTCAGTGGCAGAAGTTTGGAGGAGTTAATGAGACAGATAGTGGAGTTGTGTTCTGTTTATTTTAGTTGAACTGATTGAGATTGGTTTAACTAGCTAATCAATTAGTTATGAGTGGAGTGAATTAAATATTATTTAATTCATTAATTAGTAACTCATTATTCAACTCAAGAACACATCAGTTCACTACAGTGCATGATCAGTTCAGTGGAGACCAGTGAAAGAGGTAGATGAAAGGGTGGAATTAGCTATCAGTGGCGACATCAGTTGTGCATGAGATTTGCACCACACTTGGAGGAATTGCCCATGATGATTGCGCTGTCAAGCCAAGGAGATTCGAACCTTGGATCTCTATATAGACAGGCCTGGATTGCGCAATAGAGGCAAGACAATTGGCGGTGAGTTTTGAACCAGTAACCTGTTCAAAACTGAGCTAGATTGTGGGTAACTGTATGAGAAAGTACTGAGTACTTGTGAGGAGTATTGTACTGAGTTTGTTACTTTATTTCTCCATTATAATATACACAATAGCTGCGGGGTTTTCAGCTATAAGCTTTCCCCATACATACTGTGTTAATGTGTATGATGATTTGATGTGTTATCGCTTGATTTTATTTCCGCATGTTTGATGATCTGATTGGAAGAGATTATGTGTTGCATATAAATTCGAATTGTATGTGATCAGGATAGTCTCGGTGGATAATTAATCATTATTCAGCAAATTTCTACATGGTATCGGAGCTATTGAAGTTCAGATTGATCATCAAAGTGATTACAAACTTATTTCGGTAGACAGAGTCTGCATGCGGGCCAGGTAGCCTCCGGATTCATCTTTCTTCGAAAAGTGAAAGGTCTGGTAAATGCCCCTTGCAGTCAATCTCTGTGCTAGAAATAATTTGTTCTCACAGATCTAGAGCGGTTGAGCTTTGAGGTGGAATTCGAATTTTGCGGCAGTTTTGTTTTCTTGGTGCCGGTGTTGAAAATGTCTTTCAACGGTTTGCGACTCGAATATGCTCTTGAAGGCAGTTCGAATTATGTTGCATGGAAGGATCACATGGAAGCAGTATTAGAAGATAATGGTCTGAAGGAGTTCGTAGATACGAATGTCCAAAAGCCCACTGATCCTGCTGAAGTCGAAGTATGGCAAAAGAAGATGGCGAAATGCGAAGGATCCTGTTGGAGGGCGTCAAGGATCATATTGTATCTAGCCTGCATGGAAAGGCTTCTCCATATTTAATGTGGAAAGCTTTGACGGATCTATTCCAGAGTAAGAGTGACCAAAGGAAGCTGGCGCTCAAAGATAAGCTTAGGAACATCAAGATGGAGAAGGGCGACAGTATCGCCAAATACCTCACGAAGTTCACTCAATGCAGAGATGAACTGGGAAGTGTGGGGGTTACTGTCGATGAAGAGGACATGGTCGACCTGGCTCTCCTTGGTCTTCCGAAGGCTTGGCACTCATATCAAGACAGCGTCAATGGTCGGGAGAAGCTGCCGGGATGGGAGCGCCTTTGGGCGGATCTCATGCAGGAGGAGATAAGGAGGACTACTCGAGATGGATCTTCATCAAAGGGAGCTGATGAAGAAAACTGCGCTTTGGTTTCCAAAGAAAATAAGGGGAAGGGTAAGAAAACTTTTCATTCCGGTGCAAAGGGCAAGAAGCAGGATATGGCAAAAGTGAAGTGTTTTCAATGCCATGATCACGGACATTATGCTACCAATTGTCCAAAGAAGAAGAAGAACAAGCAAGCGGGAAGATCTGCAGATGGAGAAGCTTTGGCTTCACAGTTCGAGCTTGACTTTTCACTGATTGCATGCTTGGTTTCAAGTGTGATGGGATCGGTGTGGTTCTTGGACAGCGGTGCGTCATTTCATATGACGGGAGATCTGGATTTGTTCTCAGATCTGGAGGACAAAGATTTGGGTGTGCACATCGAGATGGGCGATGATGGTAGATACAGTGCGACTGGTATCGGTACCATATCCTTTCAGAGGGAGTCTGGTAAACCCTTTGTACTGAAGGATGTCATGCATGTACCTGGATTGAAGAAGAACATGATTTCAGTAGCGATGTTGGAGGATAAGGGGTATGATGTGGTCTTCAGCGAAGGAAAAGCCTTCCTGCGCAGTAAGACTACTGGAGAGACCCGGAAGATAGGGATTCGAACCAAGAACCTTTATCAGTTGCAGGTAGATGGCTGCGCAGCTATGGCATGCAAGGCGGGAGAAGTGGTGAGCCGGGATGATGAGGGCGAACTGTGGCACAGGAGATTGGGCCACCTTCACCATGGAGCTTTGAAGATCCTGCAGTAGATTTCTACTAGGCTTCCTAAGGGCACTCTTGCGCAGTCAGATCAGTGCAAGGGGTGTACCTTAGGGAAGTATGTGAAAGCCACCTTTCACGAGAAGGATAGTCGTGCCACGACGATCCTTGAGAGAGTTCACACAGACGTGTGTGGTCCTTTCTCAGTTGCTTCGACAGCAAAGAACAAGTATTATGTGATCTTTGTTGATGATTTCTCTCAAAAGTGCTGGATCTTCTTCATGCAGAAGAAGAGCGATACATTCGCGAAGTTCTGTGAGTTTAAGGCACTGGTCGAGAAGGAGTCGGGGAAGAAGGTGATTGCTCTAAGGAGTGATAACGGTGGTGAATTCATCTCGCTGAATTCAAGGAGTTCTGCAGCGCAGAAGGGATTCGGAGAGAGCTCATCGCACCCCATAACCCACAGCAGAACGGGGTGGCTGAGCGGAAGAACAGAACGATCGTGGGTGCTGCACGGGCGATGTTGCATGATCAGGGCCTACCCCTTCACTTGTGGGCTGAGGCATGCAATACAGCAGTGTATGTGCAGAACCGTTGTCCTCACAAGGTTCTTGGTATGAGTACACCAGAGGAGGCTTATTCTGGCAAGAGGCCTGATATTTCCCATTTGCGGATTTTCGGATCTCCTGTCTACATGCATGTGACGAAGGATGCGAGAAGGAAGCTGGATCCAACTGCTGAAGTTGGAATATTTGTGGGGTACACCGATACACCTCACAACTATCGGGTGTATGTGCCAGACAGTCGCAAGACTGTTGTGCGACGGGATATAAAATTTCAGGAGGAGAAAGCCATGCAGTGTTCGCTTGAGAGGGAGCTACACTTGCATGCAGATGAGGAGCTGTTAGTTCCTAAGGAGGAGCTTCCGGACATGGATCAGCCATAAGAGGAGGTTCAGGAGGTGGAAGAAACCACCCATGCAGCGCCAACCATCAGAGGGCGCATGCGCACTACAGAAGCTGAGCGACTGGCTCGGGATGCAGAGAAGGTTGTAGGACCACCTACAGCACAGCGCAGACAGAGACAGTCACCGGATCGGTACACTGGATACATGGCTCTTGTGATTCAATGTGTTGTGACGGAGCCATCCTCTTTTGAGGAAGCCGTGGAGGAACCCGCATGGGTTGATGCCATGATCGAAGAATATGATTCGATCATCAGGAACAGTGCATGGGAGATTGTCCCAAGACCGGTTGGGAAATCAGTGGTGGGTTCGCGATGGATCTACAAAGTGAAGCAGGCGGCTGACGGGAGTGTGGAGAAGTACAAGGCGAGATTTGTCGCCCATGGCTTTTCACAGATCGAGGGGATTGACTATGAGGAGACCTTTGCACCTATCGCAAGGTACTCTTCCATACGGACGATCCTTGCTCTCTCAGCGCAGATGGGGTGGCACATTCATCAGATGGATGTGAAGACTGCGTTCCTCAATGGAGTTATTGAGGAGGAGGTGTACATAGAGCAGCCTGAAGGTTTCGAGATCTTCAGCAGTGAGTCGCATGTGTGCCGACTCAAGAGAGCACTGTACGGGCTGAAGCAAGCACCTCGTGCTTGGTACACTCGGATAGACAGCTACTTCACCGGCTTGGATTCTCCAAGAGTGAGGCGGATCCAAACCTGTACCAGATTGTGGTGGAGGGGAAGCTGTTGATCATCGTACTGTATGTAGATGATTTGATTTTGACTGGCGATGAGCAGTTGATACTTTCATGCAAGGAGGATCTTGCACAAGAGTTTGAGATGAAGGACTTGGGCATCCTTCATTATTTCCTGGGATTGGAGATTTGGCAGCGCAGCGGAGGACTGTTTGTTTCTCAGGGAAAGTATGCCCGGGAGATTCCGGAGAGGTTCAACATGCAAGGCTGCAAGCCTGTTGACACTCCTCTTCCTGGTGGTTGGAGGAAGGAGGATGCTACTTCAGCGGAGGTAGTGGATGCCACTGTCTATCGACAGTTGGTGGGGTCGCTTATGTATCTGGTCAATACACAACCCGATATATGCTATGCAGTTAACCAGCTTTCGCAAGCTATGGTTAAGCCTACCAAGCTCTTTTGGAAGGCAGGCAAGCATGTATTGTTCTATATTAGAAGCACATCAGGATATGGTCTATGGTACAGACAGGAGGATGGAGCGAAGCTTTTTGGCTTCACTGATGCAGATTGGGCAGGGAGTCCAACTGACCAGAAGAGCACATTTGGAGGAGTTTTCAGCATTGGGTCGATAGCAGTTTCCTGGTACAGCAGGAAGCAGAGATCCGTGGTACTCAGTTCAGTAGAGGCCGAGTACATGGCAGCTAGCTTGGCTGCATGCGAGGCTATTTGGATGAGGAAGATCCTCGCAGGATTGTTCAGGTTGCATTTGGAGCCTACAGTGATCTACTGTGATAACCAGAGTTGCATCAAGCTCTCGGCTAATCTAGTATTTCATGATAGGTCCAAACACATCGACATCAGGTACCATCATATCATAGATTGTGTTCAGTGGAGAATCATGATGCTTTCATATGTTCCCACGGAGGATCAGGATGCCGACATCCTGACGAAGGCGCTCACCAAGAGCAAGTTCGAATTCCACAGAGGCAGGATAGGGGTTGCAGATAATCCATATCTTGCTGAGAGGGAGTGTTTAAAATGCAGCAAGATGATGGAGCTTAGTGAAATGAAGTCGCCTTCACTAAGTGGGCCCGCAGGCAAATTCTGGCGCAAAATCTATTTTTAGACTATGTCTATTTTTAGACATATGGAGCATGGTTCGGGGATTCCAGTTTGAGATTCTTGGAGCATTGGTCATGTTGGTAAAAATAGATGGTACTCTATTTTTTAGGTCAAAGAGGTCGAAGTCTATTTTTAGACTGCCTCTCCTAAAATAGGGAAGTCAAATATTATTCACCCTTAATAATATTTAGACTATAAACTTCAGTTTATTCTCTTGGAGCACTTCAGTTCGAGCTACAGAAGTGGCTCATGCATCTAACAGAGGAATTACGATATTCCTAGGGTTTGATGGCATCATGCATGGTTGACTTCAGTTGGACTTCAGTGGCAGAAGTTTGGAGGAGTTAATGAGACAGATAGTGGAGTTGTGTTCTGTTTATTTTAGTTGAACTGATTGAGATTAGTTTAACTAGCTAATAAATTAGTTATGAGTGGAGTGAATTAAAGATTATTTAATTCATTAATTAGTAACTCATTATTCAACTCAAGAACACATCAGTTCACTACAGTGCATGATCAGTTCAGTGGAGACCAGTGAAAGAGATAGATGAAAGGGTGGAGTTAGCTATCAGTGGCGACATCAGTTGTGCATGAGTTTTGCACCACACTTGGAGGATTTGTCCATGACAATTGCGCAGTCAAGCCAAGGAGATTTGAACCTTGGATATCTATATAGACAGGCCTGGATTGCGCAATAGAGGCAAGGCAATTGGCAATTAGTTTTGAACCAACAACCTGTTCAAAACTGAGCTAGATTGTGGGTAACTATATGAGAAAGTACTGAGTACTTGTGAGGAGTATTGTACCGAGTTTGTTACTTGATTTCTCCATTATAATATACACAATAGCTGCGGGGTTTTCAGCTATAAGCTTTCCCCATACATACTGTGTTAATGTGTATGATGATTTGATGTGTTATCGCTTGATTTTATTTCCGCATGTTTGATGATCTGAGTGGAAGAGATTATGTGTTGCATATAAATTCGAATTGTATGTGATCAGGATAGTCTCGGTGGATAATTAATCATTATTCAGCAAATTTCTACATGTTCTACAATAACTTTACCCATTCCAACGATTGTATAGGGTTTATCATCACCCACACAAACCTGTCCAAAATATCCTTGAACATAGTCATGCAAATGTTTCTTATCGGCTTTGGCATGGAATCAGGCCCCTGAATCTACCACCAAGGCATCAATAACATTTTCTAAAGAAAGAATCAAAGCATCTTGCAACACATCACCGGTCACATTCGCTTCATGATTATTTTCTTGTAGTGTGTCTCCTTCTTGTCCCTTCTGAGACTTACAATATTTCTTCATGTGTCCTTTCTGTTGGGGTCCAATAATAATAGAATTCATAATTTTTGAATTGACTTTGATTAGTCTTGTAAATATGTACATAACTTGCTTTCTGCAAGTTGTTTTCCCATATTTGAAAAATAAAAAATGAAAAGAGAGTAAAAGTCCTAAAAGAAATATGAAAGGACTTGAAAAGAAAATATAAAAAAGAATAAAAATGGACCACAAAAGAAAAAAGAGATAAGAATAAGACATGAAAGTGATGCAAGTTAAAATTCCACTACTTTTAATTTTTCTACAAAAATAATGATTATGTGCAGCTTGTTCAAAATGCCATAATCTGTAAGGTTGTGGAGGCAGCGTAGTGGTAAAGTCGGCCTCGTAATGACGGACCGGTCTTGTGTTCGATCCCGAGCAAGGTCGTAGCTCGTCATGCGAGTAGTTAGTCTAAACCGGGCCAAGCCCACTACCTTTTAGAGGAATCATCGGAGGCTCTGCAACTCCTCGGTGCTAGGGTTTCTAGATCTACTGCAACGGCATTGCCCCCCGGCTTTCCTCTCGGCAGTTTTCCCATAAGCTAAAGCGTTCCCCAATCCTCGTAGTCGTTGTTCTCGCTTCATGGATAAGTCACCGGGGGGGGGGGGGATTCTTCAGCCTCCCCCACTGTCACTGCGACAGTAACCCATCAGTTTTTGACCGACACAAATCCACCTTGCTCTGATTCTGCACAGGGCCCAGTCACGGACAAAGAACCACAAGTCAATGATGCGCATAAGAACCCCACTGGGCAAGATCCGGGAGGGCAAGCAGACAAAAAGGTGGGTGCGGAGAATAGTACGCCCCTCCCCAAAATGACCTCAGCCACCTGCAAGCCAGTCGCATTTGAACGCCCCAAAATCGAACTTCCAAGCCACCGTATTAATGGCCAGATACAATATATGAAGGACCATGCGTTGATAGGCAAATTTGTCGGTTTCTGGCCCACGGAGAAGGCCCTACATGGATGGATCAAGTCAAAATGGAAGCCAAAGGGTTAGGTCACACTCCAACTAGGGCCCAAAGGGTTTTTTACTGCCATTTTCAACTATCTGGAGGACAAGAACCGGGTCATGGATGAGGGTCCCTACTTCTTCAACGCCTCTGGGCTCTATCTGAGGGACTGGGTCGAAAGATTTAACCTGGATAAAGAGGATTTCAATTGGGCACCAGTCTGGATTAGACTATATTCTCTGCCTCTGGAATAGTGGGATGAAGAGTCCCTAAAAGAAATTGGAAATTGCCTCGGAGAATTCATTAAAATTGCTGAGGAGACCAAGCTCAAGCGATACACCTCCTATGCCAGAATCTGTGTCTTCATGCACCTTGCAAACGCCCTCCCCGACTCGGTAAGTCTCTTCCACGATGATTTCGAATGGGTACAGTCCATTGACTATGAACATGTCCCATTCAGATGTAGGAAATGCCATACCCACGGCCACCTCTTTCGCGATTGCCCGCTGAACATGCCTCCTAGAAAACCCGTGGATGCTCCCTCAGCCCCTGATGTAGAGGGGTTCACAAAATTCCAAAATAGGTGGCGCCACAACAAGAAAACCCCACCCACATCCCCCAAAATTTCCCTCCTAACTTCTGATCCCCCCTCCACCAGCAACAGCTTTGAAATCCTAACCACCCCTGACTCCATTACCCCCCAAACGGAATCCACCCCCCATCCTCTGCCTAACTCGAAACCTGAGTCTACCCTAGGTCCCTCTGTCGACATGGAGATAGTAAATGACGGGGAAACTGCAAGCCGAATCAGTCTTATGGAGGACGAATTAGAGATGGTGGACATTGGAGAACTGGATATCTTCACTCTGGAGCAAGCCTGCAAAAAAAGGGCGTATGATCAGATCTCTGAAAAACAAATAGAGAGCCTAACGGCGGCCCTTTCCCGGGCTCAGCAGCACCAAAATCCCTTGGCATTCAGCAGGGAAGCCCATGGGATGGCAAGAAACTCTTCAAAGACTCGAAGAAAAGAGGTAGGAAAACTGACCTTCAAAGGAAAATCCTCCTCGGAGAAATGCTCATGGAATCTGGTAGGTATCCCAAGCTTACCAAGTTTTTCTCACCACGTGAAGACTGTTCCCAATGAAGCTAGTCTCGTGGAATGTTATGGGTCTCAATGGCCCCTCAAAACTTCGAATGATCAAGAACTTGATAAGAATGGAAAAACCACAAGTCTTCTTCCTGCAGGAAACAAAATGTACAGGTAACATGCTAGGCACCATTCTCTCTAAGGCCTGGCCCGGTTGTCATTCGGTCGCAGTCGACACCTCCGGAGCATCAGGAGGCCTTGCTATTGCTTGGGATCCACGATCTGTTTCAATAAGTGACGCTCATGCAGCTCACAACCTAATCCAGGCTTCCTTTCACATTCTTGGCAACAACCTACATGGACTCCTGTCCAATGTCTACTTCCCTCAGGACGCTGCTAGGAAAATCGCTCTGCTCAACACGGTCGAACTCCTCAACTCTACCAGATCTCACCCTCTCTGGATCATTGGAGGTGACTTTAACATGATAACCAGCCTAGATGAGAAAAGAGGTGGACGCGCAAAGCTTGAGGCAGATAGCTCCCACTTCAAGGACTTCATTCAGCGGAACTGGCTCATTGATATCCCCTTTGCAAATGGCCTCCACACTTGGAACAATAAAAGATCAGGTTCGCAGCAAATCGCCTCCAGACTGGATCACTTCCTCCTTTCTGACAATTCTATTCACATTGGGGGGGACTTCCAAACTTCAATCTTGCCTTATGTAGGTTCTGATCACTGGCCCATAGCTCTCCAATGGTCCAGGACAGGGGACTCCATCAAACAACCATTTCGTTTCGAAGCATTCTGGCTCACTCACCCAGGCTTCAAGGAAATGGTCCATTCTGCCTGGAAATATTTCTCCCCTCCCCTAGGTTCCAAGATGTTCTAGTTCCAGCAGCATCTCAAAGATCTTAAGGCCCGACTCAAAGTTTGGAACCACTCCACCTTCGGCAACATTTTTCAGCAGCAACAGCACCTTGAACAGGAAATGGAAAACCTCTAGTTGCACATCATTCGAGAGGGACGCAATGAAATGATGGACATGAAAGAGAAAAGCCTACTTAAACAGCTGGAGGAAAGAAGACAGCAAGAGGAAATTTTCTGGAAGAAAAAATCTAGAATCAGGTGGTTAAAGGAAGGGGAACGTAATACCAAGTTCTTTCATAGCTCTACCATCCAACGCAGAATGGGCAATAACATTGGTTTTCTCCTCAATCAAGAGGGAGAGCGACTGGAAGACCATCAATCAATCGAGACGGAATTGGTCTCTCACTTCAGATCGGTTCTGCAAGAAGACCAAATCGGCAAGCAGCCTGCAATTACTGAAGTGCTGCAACACATTCCTAAACTCATAACGGAGGAGCACAATCAACTCTTACTGCGACCTGTCACTCTGCTGGAGGTGGAACAAGCTGTGGCCCAAAACAAAGAAGGTAAGGCTCCAGGACCTGATGGATTCACCTCCAATTTCTTCTCTCACTTCTGGGACCTCATCAAAAATGACGTCTGGCAATTAGTCGAAAAATCCAAATCCATGCACTGGCTCCTTCCGTCTCTCAATGCCACTTTTTTAATGCTGGTCCCCAAGGAGCACCAAGCTGCCACGCCTGAAAAATTTTGGCCCATTGCACTCTGCAATGTCATCTACAAAATCATCTCCAAGGTCATCGCCAACAGGCTCAAGCCGCTGCTCCCTCTGCTAATTTCACCTGAGCAAACAGGGTACGTGGAGGGTCACCAAATCTTGGACGGCATAATTCTCACTCATGAGGTCATCCACTCATTTAAGCACACCAAAAAGCCAGGTATGCTCTTGAAGATTGATCTTTCTAAAGCTTTTGACAAATTAAACTGGAAGTACATTCATTAGATGTTAGCAGCTTATGGTTTCAGTCCTTTCTGGATCAGATGGGTCATGAGTTTGATCTCTTCTTCTTTCTTCTCGATTCTTGTTAATGGCATTCCCTCCCACCCCTTCTCCCCCTCCCGCGGCATCCGCCAAGGTGATCCTCTGTCTCCCTTCCTCTTTGTCCTTATGGCTGAGGGTCTGAGTCGATCCATTCATCATGCTCTTCATAGTCAGCGTCTAAGAGGCATCTCTGTCCATGGCGGCCCTACCATCACCCACCAGCAATTCGTGGAAGATAATATGCTCTTCGGTCATCCCTCGGCCCAAGAGGCCTCCACCCTTAAGAGCCTCCTGGATTTGTTTGCTAAAGCTTCAGGCATGATGGTCAATGCTTCCAAATCCCAGATCTTCTTCTTCAACACTGCCCCTTCCATTCAGCTTCGCATTGCCCGAATCCTAGGATTATTCATTGCTAAGCTGCCTACTAATTATCTTGGAGCCCCCCTGATTGATTCAGTCCTCAAACACTCGGCTTGGCAAAACCTCCTGGACAAGATTGAGGCCAGACTTTCATCTTGGACTTTTCGTTCTCTGAACCTCCCCAGTAGACTCACTCTGGTCAAGTCAGTTTTACAATCCATGCCCATTTACCTCTTCTCTATTTTGGCCGCCCCCAAATGGGCTCTCAAGAAAATTTAATCTCTTCAGCGGAAATTTTTATGGGGTGCCTCTGGAGAGAACAGAAAATGGGCCTTGGTCAAGTGGACTACGATCTGTCGTCCTAAGCATGCCGACGGCCTGGGTCTCCGTGATCCTCAACATAGCAATGCCATCTTGGGAGCTAAGGTTTGGTGGCAATGGCTTTCTTCCCCCTTCCGCCCCTGGGCAAAGCTATGGACTGCCAAATATGCCCACCACAGACCCACCTCTGAGCTCATTCGACTCTCAGAAGCGGCTGAAGGTTCTCAAATTTGGAATGCCGTGAAACAACACCGCCTCCTCATCCAAGATCACAGCTTCTGGGAGGTTTGCGATGGCCGCTCAGCTCGCTTATGGACTGATGCTTGGAAACAGCAGCCTAAACTGATTACCACCATTCAGCCGCCTATTTAGCCGGACCAAATCATAGCTCTAGAGGCCACAGTCCATCAGTTCTAGGAGGAGAATCACGCTCAAGGATACAGGCAATGGAAATCAGCTGACTCCTGTCTCAATCATCTGTAGGAACAATCACATGTAGCCCTAGATTCGGAACTTACAAACAGGAAAATCTGATACTCAGCTAAGCAGGACATCCTTCGTTGGGGCCATACCCCAAAGGGAAATTTCACCACTCAGGAAGCCTACGCCTTGCTTACCCGCAATACTGATCCTATCGATCCCATTTGGAAAGATCTTTGGCTGCCGCCTTTATGGCCGAAGGTCTCCCTGTTCTTATGGCTCCTTTGTCACAAAAGAATCCTCACCTGGGATAACCTTCTGAAGCGAGGCTTTGTTGGGCCATCCCGATGCCCTAATTGCAACAGTCAAGAGGAAACCATACATCATCTTATGCTTACTTGCCCCCTTGTTGCTTTCTTTTGGGACACCCTCAACACTAAATGCAGGAGGGATGGCAGGAGCTTTGAGGATCTAAACTCTATCATTCGCAACTGGACAGTAGCGCCCTACAAATCTGCGCTGCTCAACACTCTTTGGCGACTCATACCTGGGCTCACTTTGTGGATTATTTGGAAGGAAAGGAACAAAAGGATCTTCAAGGACCAATGCACTCCGCCAAAAATCCTTTGGAACACCCTCTGCAGCAACCTTCAAGAAACCATGGCGCTTCAGAATTGGAACCAGGATGACCTCCCAACCTTGCCAATTGAACTTCAAATTTGGGAAAGTTGGCAACTCAAGCTCAAGCTTGATCGGATCCCAGCTTGCACTAAGGGCCCTCCGCGAATCACTCACGACACCTGGGTCCCCCCCCCCAGAAGGCTGTCTAAAGCTCAATTTCGATGGCGCCTCCAAAGGCAATCTAGGGCAAGCTAGGTTCGGAGGAATATTTCAGGACCACCAAGGCTCCCCTTTACTCATTTGTTATGGCTTGATAGGCTGGGACTCCAATAATTCCGCTGAGCTGGAAGGACTTTGGCAGGGTCTGCAGTTAGCACAGCAACACAATTTCTTTCCCCTTGGAATTGAGGGAGACTCACAAATTCTTATCAACATGGTCCACAAATTGCTTTTAGGTTCTCATCCTACTAAGGTGGCCAACATTTGGAGACTCTTGGCTAGGCTTGAGCTCATTGTTGGATGGGTCCAGGAGCACAGAGTCATCTGTCTCAAGCATACCAAAAGGACGGGTAACAAAGTTGCTGACCTTCTGGCCAATAAAGGTGCTAAGAGTGCCCAAACTCTTTCGGCAGGGCCCCTTTCAAGCTTCAATGATAGTGAACTTATTCAGGATTGCACTCTGTTGGTGCGCCAAGACTGTGACCACCTGGATGCGGGTGTTTAACTCTGATTTGATGGGCATGACCGAGGAAAGCAGCGCATGGCTTGCCCACATGGCCACCTGCAGTCAGCACTCATGCTTCATTTATGTTACACTGTCAAGCGCCCCTTCCAAAGCCGTCACCCTACGCAGCATTTATGCCAGGGGGGTGGCCAAGAGTACCAGTTTCATAACTCGCCTTGGCTTGGCTCATCATCCCCATTACGCAATTCAGTGTTTGGGTTCTTGGTGCGGGTTATTTTCAATTTGCAGGTTTTCATGCCGATGCTCTTCAGGCCAGTGGCTTCTCGGTGCTCTCAGGACACCGAACTGTCAAGTCGACGCACCTCCGTGGGTCAAAGATGTCATTTGGGTTGTTGTTTCGATTTACTTCCTGACTTACATTGGTCTCACAGTCCATTTTTCCCACTTCTCTCAGTTTCTTCGCCTGGCTACTTGGACCCCTCCTTCCCTCTGCTGTCTTCTGTTTGCCAAATTTATCCTCCTCGCCATTGTGCCACCATGCCAAGACTTCAGCAGAGACTACGGTGTCGCCGAGGCAGTTCCCGGGGCCGAGTCTCCAGCAAACACCGCTCTCCCTCCTCCAGCTCTCCATCATCCTCCTCGGACAGCTTCCGGAGCCGCTCTCCCCCTGTACGTTCTCGTCGTGGTAGAGGCCGTGGTAGGCGCTCAACCTCTTCCCCTCTGCGAGGTTCTGCCATCTCCAGGCCACCTATGGCACCCCGCCCAGCTGTATCAGCCACTCTCCATAGCCCCTCCACTGCAATTTTTCATTACCGCTGTGAGTCTAATCGACCCTTGGTTATCTCTACCATCACTGTGTCTTTTAAAGAAATTCATGGAGCCCCCCCGGATCCCCCCCCCTGTGCTGCTCCCTGTCCATCCGCAAGCACTCCCGTCTTCCTCGCATATCCCTCAGACCGTGGGAAAAAGTGTCACCCACAATGCTGGAGAAAGCTGCTCGAATGTTCATCAGGAAGTGGGTTTGCAGGCTACTGGTTGTGAGGCGGGAGTTCAGGCACTTCAAAGCGGTCCAAGCCACAACGACGAGAATGATGGATGGTGCAGAATTGAGGAAGAATCTCCCTCAGGTGACTATGGTCTCTAGCGTCTACGTCCTGGTCCATGTAACTCTGCTCAATCTCCATGAATTTTTGCTGTTTCTAGTCACTACAAGTTTTGATATGTCCATGCTGCTTGCCTCTGTCGAGGCAATTTTAGAACTTCTGTCAGGTCGGTTCTTGTCTAATTTTGCATGTCAAGGCTGGTTTCCTCTGTTGAGGCAGCACTCAAACGATCTAAGAGCCGGTTTCCCTTTGAGGGCGGTTCATTTCTTGTTATTTTGCTGACTGTTTGCCTATGAAGGCCTTGTAATCGCTGTATATTATGTTTCACTAATAGAATTAGATTTACTGAGAAAAAAAAAATGCCATAATCCATAATGAGTTAAATAGTTTAATCTTAACTTTTTCATGCTTTGAATTTCATTTTTATAAATAGAGAATAAATATCTTTCAAATAGTTTAAACTTGAAAAATAAGTAGATATTTAGAGAATAAATGAGGAGCTCAACAGTTTAATCCGAGCCCTCAGATGAAATAAGGTTAGAATTAGATAGTTTATGCTTTAAAAGAAAATGGATTTAGGGTTGCAAGCTCAAATGCACCCATGAAAATAATGAAAAAATGGTAGAATAAATGATGGGTAGGTAGAAATCAGTTTTGCAAGGCATGTAATAAAACGTCATCTGAAATATTACTAATTTCCCCTCCCCCCCAATGTTCCAGTATTCAAAACCTTCGGTTAACGTGGCTCAAATCATTTCTCTTACTTCTGTTGGGACCAGACCCAAGGCTTAATGAGTGATTGGTTAAAGTACTGGATTCCCTTCATGAAAGCCCATTTCCTCAACATATTCACCCTTTTCCAATTTCCTAAGTAAAACACATTCTTTGCTTAGAGAAAGTAAAATCCCCCCTTTATTAATTTCATTTCATCCAAAAACACTCAAATAACCCATAAAATACAATTTATCCTAAGTTTAAGTGTAAATATTTAATGGTACAATCATTGTGTTCAAAAAAATTTATATTACACTTTAATTAGTTTATTTTGTGCATTCCGCTCTTTCATTTCATATTAATTCTAACATAATGTATTAAATCCTTTTAAATTACCCCTTCCCGCATATATATCAATTCATTTATTAAAATATCCCAAACCCACTTTTATATACGTTAACCTATGGTTATAAATATCCACGTGATATATTACCCCGCCTATCCCCATAGATTAAAAAAACATTATATAATAAAACCTGCCCCATGGTTATAAAACATATGCTAAACCCTTATTTTCTATGTAAATACATACCCTGCCTATCATATTAATACATTGGTTTTACATTTAAAACTATGTTTTAAACGTTAAAACTAACCCCACTACATAATAAAAAGCCCGGGACCCATGCCCATATGCATAGCAACTCCATCAACCGATCTTCGTTGTTCGCACACCTAATCCTAGATCTGATGATCCAGATACGATATCGCAAATCCAATAACACAGTCATTAATCATTTTAAGATTTTTGAAATAGACTACTTCACTATACTCTCTCCCCTCCACATGATGCTTCATAATTGGATCGAATTCGATTCAATCAAACCGCTTACCACCCTGAGCATATGCGATAACCACTAGTGGTTTCTCCCTCTAGTGCCAAAACCACCCATCCTATGATTTTACCACCATTCAATGCTTAACCTGCTTTAAACCTAAAACATTATAAAACTTCATATGCACGCAGTTAAGCCCTTTTTATGCATTCTATGTGCGTTTACATCCTCAATACTAAAGAAACACTCTCTATACACCATTTGCATGCCAAAGAACCAGAAAAACCATTGAAGTTGCTGCCAAGACCACTGAAAACATCCAGTTTACTTCCAAAGACTTCCACATCCATGAAAAACCTCTCTGACACCTCAGAAACAGTTTAAAGATCAAATACCTGCAAAAACAGATATTCTTCGAAGAAAAACAACCTTCCTATCATTTGAAAAAGAGTTTTCTGAGAAATTAAGCCTTAAAAATCTATTTTCCTATAGAAAGACCCCTATTTTTACCTGCAAAGAACGGATTCACTGTAAAACTCTGAAAAACCCCAGTTTTGATACTATATTTGGTTTTAAATAAAAATTGAATATATTTAGCCTTAGCAGACCTTAAAATAACTTCTAATCTATCTAGAAACCTTTTGCAAATAATCCCAATATTTCTGTGCCTGATTTGAACCATTTTTTAGTCCAGTTATCCAAAAAAGAAAAGAAACCCTTGTGTACCACTTCCTGAACCTGCAAAGATTCTGAAGATCAGTCTTGAAGATAAATTTGAAGGTTTAAACCAAAAGAAAGCCAGTTTATACATTTTTCTATTCCATAAACCTTTGTTAAACCAAAAATACCTTCTGTAAACAAATTAAGCTTACAGAAGAGTACAAAAAGGTCTAAATATAGATTTTCAAGCATCGAGAAGGTCTAAAAATGTCAAAATCAAACCCAGCAATGACTTCCAAAACCACTGTTGTTGTAAACCCTATACAACCTCCTGTTGTAGATATTGATCATACACCCTTAGCTGATGTGGATTACAAAATAGTTGATCCAGTGATAGAATTTAATCTTTTAGAACTCCACTGCTGGAGTCTTGAAAAATGATTAGAGCAAGGAGATGAAGTTTAGAATTGGGAGTCAAATCTACCCAAGTATGTAGTTCCACATACTCATCAATATCTAGAAGTCATTAGGCTATGTCAATCCTATTATTCACCTGAACAAAGAGCCATGGTTAATGCTAATAAAGAAATATTGTTTACCATTACTACAGAGTCTATTAGTCTAATGCTTCAGCTCAAACCAGATCCCAATGTGGTTCCATTATCCATAGAATCACTCACAAAGCTCTATATTTAGTTAGATATTCCTAAGAGGTTTCAGATTTTCCAAAATTTCATGCCTGCCTATGCTGAAATCCAAAAGATAAACCCTCCTTATTCTACTTCAAAATTTCCTGAAGGGTCAAGGCATGTCATCTCTATGTTATCCTGCATCCTAGGTTATTTTACTAATGAGCATACAGATGAGTCAATTCTAGGCTTTCTATCCACTTTTGTGCCAGGTCAACCTCCTTTTGTTATCTACAATTATGTTGAATAGATAGCTGATAATATCCATGATCACCTTGTGAAATTTCCCACTGAATAAGTTTTCAGATACTCATCCATCCTTCCTCTTTCACATGTTCCTTTATTTCCAAGCAGAAAAATTCCATATAAACCTTCAGAAATTGGATATAGAAGGGAATCCTCTATCATACATCTTTTAGACATCTTTAATCAGAAAAGAATCAAAATAATTCACTTATGTGGATTTTATATATTGTTTGGTTCATCCTTTGATAAACATCTTGACAAAAAGTGTGCAACCAAGAGTCAATGATGAGATAAAGAAAATATTATAGCTGTCAGAACAAAGTAGAACTGGAGGTTGGTACTTATATCAGAACCATACAGAGATCTGAGTTTTTGGGTCAAATATTTTACCCTATAAACTACATAAGTATTTTCCAATGAGAATTTTTTCCTTGGAGTACATAAGGAAAATTCTAAATTCAGATTCAATCAACTTCTTAGCTGCCAAAAAGAAGACCCAATTTAAGTTGAAGAACTAGGTAGGACCTTTTATTTGCAATCATAGGGATGCAGGAATAGAGGTAGCAAAACAATTGCTGGAGTACAAATTTTAAGAAAGTTTCTTATGGAATTATGATCCTCAGGGAATTTTAAGTAAAATAAGGGTAAAATACAAATTGACCCCTTATATACAAGATAAAAGGCCAAAAATTGAACAGTTTTCTAATCAAGCAGAGTGGCTAGAAAATACCTTGATAGAAGCAGTTAAACAGAGTGATACTAGTCACACCTTGAAAACTGTAAATCAAGAAGATAAAGATGCTAAAAAAAACAGGGAATAATGTACCTACACTGCTGAAACAACAACTGAGACTAGGTTTAAACTTAGATATAGTAAAAAGCCTAAGCTCAATCCAGTGAACAAGGAAAAAGAGACAATTGAAATTTTAGAAGAAGAAAACACATAGAAGAACACAAACGTTGTTACAGTCATTATAAATGAGCAGGAAAAGGATACTACAAATACTCAGACAGTTGAAAGACAGAAGAACATGGAGGCATCATCATCACAGCAAGATGAAAGTACAAGTTTGGATATTAAAGAGAAATACAAGGAAATCAAAGCTAAGAATGAAGAAATAAAGAATGAGATTTATTCACAATATTTAAAGCAAACTGTAGGAAGTCAGAACATATTATTATCAGCCTTTTATTACACCAATAAGATATTTCTTATGACAATGCTACAACCAACAGTGCCTAAGCCTACAACAATAGCAGACTACAAGAAAGTTGATCTTGAAGTACCTGTTGATATCATTCATCCATTAGATCAAATTGAGTTTCATAAGCAGAGTTCTGAAATGATTTATTCTACTATATCTAAGGAAATGAGCGCTCAGAAACTTCAGAACACTATAGCCAATTTGAGAGATCAAATCAGGATTCAGAAATCTTCTTCTCTTATCAAGGATGCTAGAATAAAGTCCTTAGAAGAATTGGTAATTGAAGTGGGTTATAACCCAGCAAATGTAAAAGCTGTAGAAGAAATGATAAAGAAGAAAAATGATGACATAGTAGCAATCAGAAAACGATTGAAACTTCCTCCAGCAGAACATCCACAGACTAAAGAGATGTTGCAAGAGGCAAATCAGAAAGATGAGATGATGAGCCTCATTCTTCACATGATAGCATAGATTAAAGAAATGGAGATAGAAATGGACAAGCTTGTCCAAGAGAAAGAAACAACTAAAATTCATAATCCTCCTCCCACAGTCATACCTATGGTAACTACTACAGTTCCATCAACCTTAGTAGAGGAATTAGCGCCAAAAGCCCCATTGGCAACAGCTGTGCCAGTGACATCTTATACTACCTCAGCTACAGAATCATCTACATCAGCAGTGCAGCAAACAAATGAAGCCAATAAACTCATTCAAGCCATGGAGTAAATGTCAATTAAAACCAATGAGATCAATAGGTTGAAGAAAGTGATTGAAAATCTGGAAGACACTAAGAAGCTAGCCCAAATTAATGCCAAAACTCTGAAACAAAGGGCTAACAGGTTAAATGTTGAGTTGAAGAACTTACAAAAGGATTTAACCTTGAAAGAACCTATGTCATATGTGAAGAATCAACTACGGACTAAAATCATTGAATCCATCAATGATGTTTGGCCATCAATACAGGTAATTTATGAGGAAAAGGATTTACTAAAGGCAGCTCAAGAGGAAATTCATAAAATAAAAGATGAACTAGGTGCCAAACCTGAAGAGGCCCTAGAAATAATCAAATTTCTCAACAGTAAGAACAAACAAGAATTGGATGAGATATAAATTACTAACAGAACAGAGACAATCCTTGAAATAAGAAAAGTAATTTCAAAGAAAAATTTGATGAAGCAGCTAGAAGAAAAGTGTGGAAACATGAACATAGCCATAACTAAATTTATGGTTAAATTTGAGATCTTGAGGAAAAAAGGTTTGCCAAACATCCTTGTTCTTAATGATAAATTTATGCCACAAGAAGACTACAACAAAAAGATAAGAAATCATGCAAAATATCAAGTAAATAAAACAGAAGGACAAGGAATTCCTATAGGAAAGGTTCTACATAAAAGCTTTGAAGACTTGTTTTATCTACTGCATGAGATAAAACACTTATTTGTATTCAAACCAACATTTGCTAGATAAACAGAGGCAGAAGAGTACTTTAGGAAGTTGAAAAATATCAAAATTCCTGATGAAAATTTTTGGGAAAAACTCATTGACTTACTGTAAAAGTCAAATTGCAGAGAAGAGGATAAAAAACAGTTTGTTGTTTTTACACAGTGAAAACAGAATTTATAGCAGTGAGACAATTAAAAAAGTGATAAAAGAGTATCATATGGTAAAGAATATCATATGAGAATATAACACTTCAAAACATATTAAAAGATCTTTGTCAGCATTAGAAACAACAAGACAGCGAGCTGGACCTAATCCAAAACAACATTTCTATTTTATTTAGATAAATAGAACAACTTGCTAGTTGTTAACTAGCTATCACTATATTGTTGTAAAAAATATTTTATTTTCCTTAGAAAATTCCTATGAGTATTCTAGGATATTTTTTAAACATTTTTGTATAAATAATTCAACCTTTGAAGTATTATTGTGGAATAAATTGTTGAATATTTCTATATTCAATATTTCTGTACCTGAAGGCTTTTTGTAGAAAGTTCAAGTAGCAGACTGGATCAAATCATAAAGCATCATATTTCAGGATTCAGGTGATGAGCTATTGAAGTGAAGTGTTTATCTTCTTATGTTTTACATGCATCCCTATATGTGTTCTAACTTGTAATGATTACAGGATTTGTTAAAAGAACCGTGTCTTTAACTATTTATCATTTCTATGTTTTCTGCTGATTTCTAGAGTAGGGAACCCTTAATTTCTCCCTCTTTCGAATTACCTCTGTCTTCTCCTTCCTTATCCGGATCAAAGAATTCTTAATTGCTCTTTATCCCGATCAAACCACTTCACCAATCAGCCTTCCAAGATCTTCAATGACTTGTCTATCTTGCCCTGAAAATATTTGACTTTTTGGACTTGATCCTAGTCCTGTCTGCTTGACATTTGACTCCTTTTCCCAATGGACAAACATATCTATCACTATCCATCTCATTAAGTGATTTTTTCTCACCAAACCAAACCAAATCAAATATCAAAACCAATTTGCACAATCATAACTAGCCTAATATCAAATAATTAAAACAAAGTTAAATCTTATAGAGAGAGACTTCTTTGAACTCTAGGAAGGCTAGATACTAGAGTTTAAAAGTTGGTATGTGGTTACCTCTAATGTTCTTTGAACTTTAAATCAAAATCTCACAACTTAAAAATTATTAGAGTGATAACATACTGGCGACTCCGCTGGGGAACTAACCAATCCTCAGTCTTAAAATAGATCTTAAAGGTAATATTTTTCATTATCCTTTTACCTTAAAGACTGTTTTATAAGTTGTGAGTATTATTTTATAAAAAACTGTAATTATGGCTTCTAGAAAAATATACTATATCAAGTCAAGCCCAGATCCTAAACATGTCGTTATAGTAGACAATCCAACGGAATTGGAAAAAAGAATAAACAAGTAGGAGATTTAGGTATTAAAGTTTCCTTAGTGAAAGAAAATTATCTTCCAAAACAGTTATCAACTATACAAGACATAGAGTTTGACTTAAATTTTGAACGTTCCTTATTCAGAAATAAATCAAGAAGTGACTTAAATAGTGCTGTTATAGAACTTGAATTTATTTTATTTCTTGAAAAAAAATAGGAAACTGTCTCAGTAGATTCTGAATCAAAGATATTTGAATTTTATGATAAACTATATGAAATAAATGCTACTATTCTTAAGGAAATAGAGGAACCTCTTCTTCAACATTCAGTTGAATTAGCTGCTTTATCAAAATATACACCTAAGCCATCTACTTCTCAGTTAGATAGCCATCTTTTAGAATCTGCAGGTTCATCTCTTTATACCAATACATCATCTATTAGTTCCACCACCCTTCAGTCAATAGATCCATTTATCCCTAAACAACCATTCCAACCTAGATTATTATTTCCATCTTCCACCACCTCAACTCCATCCACTAGTTTATCTTCTGCATTTTCAAATACATCATTCTCATTTCCAAGTGGTTCTTCATATATCCCAGTTTCATCTTCTGCCATCCCAACTTCACCTTTTAGTTATTCAACTAAATTTTCTAGT
The DNA here is from genome assembly GCA_034641835.2 of Pinus albicaulis. Classification (NCBI taxonomy): domain Eukaryota; kingdom Viridiplantae; phylum Streptophyta; class Pinopsida; order Pinales; family Pinaceae; genus Pinus; species Pinus albicaulis. Next base: position 16,714,793 of record CM076581.1, on the reverse strand, counting down.
ACATCATCTTACATTCCAATCTCATCAGCCACTTCTTTAACTCCATCAACAAGTACTTCTAGTTCTGCCCCAAGTACTTCCAACTTACCTCCTAGCTAAGCTATAATTCAAGCCATGGCTGCTAGGTATGCTCCCTTGGTCCTTCTAGCAAAGTTACATGATATGCCTTAGGATTACCAGAGTAAAATACCTCAATTTGATGCTACCACTCATTAAACTGCCCAACATCACATTAATAAGATGGCATATTATTTTGAGCTTCATGAAATAGATGATTTTGATGTATAAATGAGACTCTTTGCTCAAACATTAACAAGGGAAGTTAAAAAATGGTTTAAAGGTCTTAATCCTGGTAGTATAGCTGATTTAGTAGTCTTTCATATATTATTTTTGAATAAATGGGAAAATAAGAAAAATCCACTCCAAATATTATTTGAATTTGATGCTATGAAAAGAGCTCCTAATGAACAGTCCAAGACTATTGCACTAGATACAACAATGTTTATAATTCAATCCCAGCTAATCTCAAACCCACTCCAAACTCTGTCCTACTCAAATTCCCTGATGGATTTGATACAAAAATGACAATGAATTAAGAGAGAGAAATGATGATACTTTAGAAAGAATGCAAACAAATGATGTTAATGTAGAAGTAAATATTTTGGCTAGAAAAGCTAGATTGAAGAATGAGAGGAGAGTAACCATAAAAGAAGGGACATCTAGTTTAGATGGAAAAATATATCAATTAGCTAAAACTTTAGAGAGAATGATGGATAGATTAGACAATATAGAAATAAGACCACAATGGGATAACCAACAGAAAATCAGAAATCCTAACTTCAGGAAAAATACGAACACAGGAAAATATAAAGAATCAGCCCCTGATCAGACAATAAGACCTCCATTTTAAGAGAACTATACTGAAATTTATCAACAAAAGAAGACACCATAAATATAATGGGTATAATTGATGATAACACCATCTTTCTCACACAAGAAGATCAAGAGTTATTTGAAATGCAACAACTTCAATTAGATTCAGGTGAATCATTTGACTACAAACAAGGTTATGATTTTTCTATAAATGAAGTACATAAGAAATATAACCTTAGACATAAGGTTATATAGAACCTTCTACTACGAAAAATTCTCAAACACAGAATAAGAAAACAGTAGAAGCTCCCACTACAAAAGTTCTGCAAATTCTCCCTAGGGAAAAAAAGAAAAACTTTAATTCATCCCAAAAAGTTTCTAGCCCCAAAATTTCACCCAGTCCCAATATTGTTGATATAACAGATGAGGCTGTCCAAACATCAATAGATTCACAAAAATATGCAGATGTTAAAACACCTAATTTTGTGAAAACATCAATTTTAGATTCCAAAACATGCAATGCTGATAAAAAATCAGCAGATCCAAAAGCTACCACTGCCAAAACAACTTCTAATAATTCAAAATCTAAAAAAAAACATCTACTACTTCTCAAACCATTCCTAAAAAGAAAACTAACAGTAGTAAGACACAAGAAACTCAAACAGAAAATGAAAATATAATTGTAGAAAAACAAGACAAACCTACTCAAACTACAATTACTAAAGAAGAGTTAATTCAGCTTAGTAAATCACAACCCTCATTCAATATACAAGCTAAAATTGCAAAATTAAAATACCAATTCCTTTGACAGAATTGGTAAAACATGATTTGTATAAAACAAATGTCACTGAAACCTTAAACATGAATGATGGAGAAGACTCAGTAAACTTAAGTGATGATCAACTAGAGTTGATTTTTGGTCCTGATGTTAATGGAAAACACCTAGATGGAGCATTTCCACCGTTTTACATTAGCTTAACTGTTCATGATCAAATATTACACAATGCAATGTTAGATTAAGGGGCTTCACACAATCTAATGCCAAAATCAATAATGGAAACCCTAAACTTAGACATCACAAGGCCTTACAAAGATCTCTTTTCATTTGATTCAAGAAAAGTGAAATGTTTAGGATTGATTAAAGATTTGTGTGTCACATTAGTTTAATATCCTGGTAAAAGTATACTCATGGAAATTTCAGTAGCTAATATCCCACCCAAGTATGGAATGCTCTTATCTCGCTCATGGGGAGCCAAATTACAGGGATCTCTACAATTGGACATGACATATGCTACCATATCATTTTTTAGCCAAACAAAGAAACTATATAGGGACACATTGATGAAATACATGGTGAGTAGTGTAGAAAGACCAAGAAATTACCCAATTTGCACTACATCTACTGACCTAGATTCATTCATCTTATGTAACTCTGAAACTGATAATGAAATCAAAACTGAACTAAAAGACGAAAGGAAAACACCAGATAGTGACAATATATTTCATGAATCATTATGGCATTTAGATTTCGATGGTTCAGTCAATAAACTAGGAGTAGGAGCAGGATTTTGGATAACTAATATGGAAAATAATCATGCAGAAGGCCATGCTTTCAGACTAAATTTTAAATGTACCAATAATATGGATGAATATGAAGCTCTCATTTTAGGACTGCAGATTATCAGAAATTTAGGAGGTAAAATAATATCAATTATGGGAGATTCGGAGTTAATTGTAAAATAGATAAATGAAAAATATTTTGTTTATAATCCAAGATTAAGTCGATATAGATAAATTGTGTTAGAGTTTATAGATGAACTGTTGGAATGCAATTTGTCTGCAATACCAAGAAAACAAAACATACAGGCTCACTCCTTAGCAACTTTTGCTAGTACCCGTAATCTGCCATTTCAGCCAAATCATGGGTATACTGCAGAAGTAAAACATAGACCAATAATTCGAGATAATCTTAAATATTGGAAAATTTTCTCACAAGATCAACAGATTTACCATTTTATGAACAATGAAGGTGAATTTCAGAATTGTAAAATAGACACGGACTGTACATTAGATCAGAATTTAGATAGTGAAATTGATTTGAATAATATAGATGTAAATAATGTAAAGTTTGCTAGACCTACTAAATTTAGTCAATCGGACATAGATAAATTAGAGAAAGTAGAAATTAAAGAGATAGTTGATGATGAATCTGATATTTTGAACTTAAAAGATAACTTTTTACCAAAAGGTTTAACCCCTTTAGAAGATTTATTTGACTCAAATGATGTTGCAAGAAAACCCAAAATGGAGCCACTTGGATCTGATATTGAGGAATGTAACATAGGTACAAAGTTAAAAAATAAGATGATTAAACTTTCCAAAGCTTTAACTCAGCAAGAAAAAGAAAAATACATAGCTCTTTTTAAGGAATTTCAGGATGTTTTTTCCTTGAGTTATGAGGACTTAAAATCCTATGACACCGGTATAATACAACGTAAAATACCTAGGTGAGTGAAAAATACATACCTATGGTTCTAAAAACCCAGGTGACCTATCCTGCTTCCCCATAGGTTAAAACATATTATATATAATATTACCCGTGCTTCGCTTTTACACTTTCATATCCCTTATTTATTGTGTAAATCCATATTACACATATCCCGCTAATACATTATGTTTATACGTTTAAACTACGTTGAAACATATTAACCCAATCCCGTTGCATTATAATTTCTTGGGCCCCACACCCCATCCGTCAAGCAACTTCATCACTAAATCACGACCGTTCGCATATCTTCCTCCAGATCCAACGAACCACATGTCATATCACATTTTTAATAGCGCGGTCAATAATCCATTTCGGATTTGCGAAATGGGTGGTTTAGTCTTACTCTCTCTCCTCCACTTGTCCACTGTTCATTTGATCATATCCATTCGCATAAAACCGTTAACCACTTTTCTCTTATGCGATAAACTGCTTACCTGTTGACTCTACAATGCGAAAATGACTTGCCCACCCCTGCACAAATGCGTTAAATCATTCCTCTACTGCAATAAACCATTGTTTCACTCTACGCTAAATGCAATTAAAATCATGAACCATTGTGGTAATATCTCCGTAATTTGAAAAAAACATACTCACTCTGTTCTGTGGTAAACTATTATAACCCCGCACCAACATGTTAAGCTATTTAAATTTCAGAACCCATCTCTACTCTTATTCCCACACCTCTGTGAAATTGCGAGAAACCCTTGCTATGGCTAGAACTCATTTCACTGTATTACCTGTTCCCTAAAGTCATTACTGGATTCCCTTCCAACTTGTGTTTTATTAACAAATTGTTTGATTTTGCTGGTTATTCTCATAATAGAAAATTGGGCCAACTGTTTCAATACTAGTTGACAAACTTGTTTGCTCCAAATTCTCAGATTTTAATTCAAAAAATTTCATTTAACAAACAGTTTGTATACAAAGAAAGAATTAAATCAAAGTCGGATAAAGACCAAAAATATGAAATTACACAGTGAACGGTAAAAGTAAAGTAATAATTCAGAGTGACAGTGAAAATAGAACATTCAAAGAGCATCACAGTTAAAGTGTATCAAATAAAATTCAGAGTGAAATTCATATCAGAAAAAACAATGCAGTCAAGTTAAAACAGTAAAAGTAAACATGGAGGTAGTAATAGTTAAACAGAGATGGAAATACTTTCAACAATGAAGTTTATCCAAAGTGAAAGTAAAAACAGTTAAAAAAATTGTAAGGTTAAAAGATGAAAACAGAGCGAGAAGGGACATTTTCTAGAAATTTCATGTTTAAGTCGTGATCAAATCCCTTTTCCTAATGTAAAACACCTTTTTGCTTAGGGAAAGTAAAAACTCCCCTAACTAATCTCATTTCACACAAAAACATTCAAAAAACCCAAAAATACTATTTATCCTAAGTATTAAGTGTAAATGTTTAAAATGGGACCATCATTGTGCTCAAATTCTTATTTTACACTTGGCTTAGTTTATTTATATGTATTTCGACTCACATTCATTTTCATATTAGCATTTAAATTTAATATATTAATTCCTTAGTAGTTATATTAATTCATTTATTTAAATACCCTGAAACCCACTTTATAATATTAACCTATGGTTCTAAAAACCCACGTGACTTATCCCGCTTCCCCATAGGTTAAAACGTATTATATATAATATTACCCGCACTTCGCTTTTACACTTGCATATCCCTTATTTGCTGTGTAAATCCATATTACACATATCCCACTAATACATTATGTTTATACGTTTAAACTATGTTTAAACATATTAACCCAATCCCACTGCATATAATTTCCTGGGCCCCACGCCCCACGCCCCATCCGTCAAGCAACTTCATCACTAAATCACGACCGTTCGCATATCTTCCTCTAGATCCGACGAACCACATGTCATATCACATTTTTAACAACGCAGTCGATAATCCAGTTCGAATTTGTGAAATGGGTGGTTTAGGCTTACTCTCTCTCCTCCATGCGTCCACTTTTCATTTGATCGCATCCATTCTCATAAAACTGTTAACCACTTTTCTCCTATGAGATAAACCTCTTACCTGTTGACTCCGCGATGCGAAAACAACTTGCCCACCCCTGCACAAATGTGTTAAATCATTCTTCTACTGCGATAAACCATTGTTTCATTCTGCGCTAAAGGCAATAAAACAATGCAATGAAAATCATGAACCATTGTGGTAATATCTCCACCATTTGCAAAAAAAATACTCACTCTGCTCTGTGGTAAACTATTATAACCTCGCACCAACGTGTTAAGCTATTTAAAGTTCGGAACCCATCTCTACCCTTATCCCCACACCTCTGTGAAATTGAGAGAAACCCCTGCTATGGCTAGAACTCCTTTCACTTTATTTCCTTTTCCCTAAAGTCATTACTGGCTTCCCTTCTGACTTGTGTTTTATTAACAAATTGTTTTATTTTTGCAAGTTATTCTCAGAATAGAAAATTGGGCCAATAGTTTCAATACTAGTTGACAAACTTGTTTGCTCCAAATTCTCAGACTTTAATTCAAAAAACTTCATTCAACAAACAGTTTGTATATAAAGAAAGAACTAAATCAAAGTCAGAGAGATCAGAAAGATGAAATTACACAATGAATGGTAAAATTAAAGTAAGAATTCACAGTGACAGTGAAAACAGAACAGTCAAAGAGCATCACAGTTAAAGTGTATCAAATAAAAGTCAGAGTGAAAGTCAAATCATAAAAAACAAAGCAGTCAAGGTAAAACAGTAAAAGTAAACATGGAGGCAGTAATAGTTAAAACAGAGATGGAAATACTTTCAACAATGAAGTTTATCCAAAGTAAAAGTAAAAACAGTTAAAATAACAGTAAGGTTAAAAGATGAAAACATAGCAGGAATGGACATTTTCTAGATATTTCCTGTTTAAGTCATGATAAAATCCCTTTTCCTAATGTAAAACACCCTTTTGCTTAGGGAAAGTAAAAAATCCCCTAACTAATCTCATTTCACACAAAAACATTCAAAAAACCCAAAAATACTATTTATCCTAAGTATTAAGTGTACATGTTTAAAATGGGACCATCATTGTGCTAAAATGCTTATTTTACACTTGGCTTAGTTTATTTATATGTATTTCCACTCACATTCATTTTCATATTAACATTTAAATTTAATATATTAATTCCTTATAAAATTCCCCCCCTAGTAGTTATATTAATTCATTTATTTAAATACCCTAAAACCCACTTTATAATATTAACATATAGTTCTAAAAACCCACGTGACTTATCCCACTTCCCCATAGGTTAAAACGTATTATAGATAATATTACCCGCACTTCGCTTTTACACTTGCATATCCATTATTTGTTGTGTAAATCCATATTACACATATCCCGCTAATACATTATGTTTATACGTTTAAACATATTAACCCAATCCCGCTACATATAATTTCCTGGGCCTCACGCCCCATCTGTCAAGCAACTTTATAATATTAACCTATGGTTATAAAAACCCACGTGACTTATCCCGCTTCCCCATAGGTTAAAACATATTATAGATAATATTACCCGCACTTCGCTTTTACACTTGCATATCCATTATTTGTTGTGTAAATCCATATTACACATATCCTGCTAATACATTATGTTCATATGTTTAAACTCTTTTAAACATATTAACCCAATCCAGTTGCATATAATTTCCTGGGCCCCACGCCCCATCTGTCAAGCAACTTCATCACTAAATCATGACCGTTTGCATATCTTCCTCTAGATCCGACGAACCACATGTCATATCGCATTTTTAACAGCACGGTCGATAATCCATTTTGGATTTATGAAATGGGTGGTTTAGTCTTATTGTCTCTCCTCCACGCATCCACTTTTCATTTGATCGCATCCATTCGCATAAAACCATTAACCACTTTTCTCCTATGCGATAAACTGCTTACATGTTGACTCTGCGATGCGAAAAAGACTTTCCCACCCCTGCATAAATTCGCAAAATCATTCCTCTACCGCGATAAACCATTGTTTCACTCTGCGCTAAAGGCAATAAAACAATGCAATGAAAATCATGAACCATTGTGGTAATATCTCCACCATTTGAAAAAAACATCCTCGCACCAACTTGTTAAGCTATTTAAAGTTCAGAACCCATCTCTACCCTTATTCCCACACCTCTGTGAAATTGTGAGAAACCCCTGCTATGGCTAGAACTCCTTTCACTGTATTTCCTGTTTCCTAAAGTCATTACTGGCTTCCCTTCTGACTTGTGTTTTATTAACAAATTGTATGATTTTTGCAGGTTATTCTCAAAATAGAAATTGGGCCAACATTTTAAATACTAGTTGACAAACTTGTTTGCTCCAAATTCTCATATTTTAATTCAAAAAACTTCATTCAAAAAACAGTTTGTATATAAAGAAAGAATTAAATCAAAGTCAGAGATAGATCAGAAAGATGAAATTACACAGTGAATGGTAAAAGTAAAGTAATAATTCACAGTGACAAGGAAAACAGAACAGTTAAAGTGTATCAGATAAAAGTTAGAGTGAAAGTCAAATCAGAAAAAACAAAGCAGTCAAGGTAAAACAGTAAAAGTAAACATGGAGGCAGTAATAGTTAAAAAAATATGGAAATACTTTCAACAATGAATTTTATCCAAAGTGAAAGTAAAAATAGTTAAAAGAACAGTAAGGTTAAAAGATGAAAACATAGTAGGAAGGGACATTTTCTAGAAATTTCCTGTTTAAGTGATGATAAAATCCCTTTTCCTAATGTAAAACACCTTTTTTCTTAGGGAAAGTAAAAACTCCCCTAACTAATCTCATTTCACACAAAAACATTCAAAAAACCCAAAAATACTATTTATCCTAAGTATTAAGTGTAAATGTTTAAAATGGGACCATCATTGTGCTCAAATACTTATTTTACACTTGGCTTAGTTTATTTATATGTATTTCCACTCACATTCATTTTCATATTAATATTTAAATTTAATATATTAATTCCTTATAAAATTCCCCCCCCACAATAGTTATATTAATTCATTTATTTAAATACCCCGAAGCCCACTTTATAATATTAACTTCTGGTTCTAAAAACCCATGTGACTTATCCCGCTTCCCCATAGGTTAAAACGTATTATATATAATATTACCCGCACTTCGCTTTTACACTTGCATATCCCTTATTTGTTGTGTAAATCCATATTACACATATCCCACTAATACATTATGTTTATACATTTAAAATAAGTTTAAACATATTAACCCAATCCCACTCCATATAATTTCCTGGGCCCCACACCCCATCTGTCAAGCAACTTCATCACTAAATCACAACCGTTCGCATATCTTCCTCCAGATCCAACGAACCACATGTCATATCGCATTTTTAATAGCGTGGGCAATAATCCATTTTGGATTTGCAAAATGGGTGGTTTAGTCTTACTCTCTCTCCTCCACATGTCCACTTTTCATTTGATCGCATCCATTCGCATAAAACCGTTAACCACTTTTCTCCTATGCGATAAACCACTTACCTGTTGACTCCATGATGAAAAAACGACTTGCCCACCCCTTCACAAATGTGTTAAATCATTCCTCTACTGCGATAAACCATTGTTTCACTATGTGCTAAAGGAAATAAAACAATGCAATGAAAATCATGAACCATTGTGGTAATATCTCCACCATTTGCAAAAAACATACTCACTCTACTCTATGGTAAACTATTATAACCTCACACCAACGTGCTAAGCTATTTAAAGTTCAGAACCCATATCTACCCTTATTCCCATACCTCTGTGAAATTGCAAGAAACCCCTGCTATGGCTAGAACTCCTTTCACTGTATTCCCTGTTCCCTAAAGTGATTACTGGCTTCCCTTCCGACTTGTGTTTTATTAACAAATTTCTTGATTTTTGCAGGTTATTCTGAGAATATAAAATTGGGCCAACAGTTTCAATACTAGTTGACAAACTTGTTTGCTTCAAATTCTCAAATTTTATTTCAAAAAACTTCATTCAACAAACAGTTTGTATACAAAGAAAGAATTAAATCAAAGTCAGAGAGAGATCAAAAATATGAAATTACAAAGTGAATGACAAAAATAAAGTAAGAATTCACAGTGACAATGAAAACAGAACAATCAAAGAGCATCACAGTTAAAGTGTATCAGATAAAAATCAGAGTGAAAGTCAAATCAGAAAAAACAAAGTAGTCAAGGTAAAACAGTAAAAATAAACATGGAGGCATCAATATTTAAACAGAGATGAAAATACTTTCAACAATGAATTTTATCCAAAGTGAAAGTAAAAAGAGTAAAAGAACAATAAGGTTAAAATATGAAAAGAGAGTAGGAAGGGACATTTTCTAGAAATTTCCTGTTTAAGTCAGTTTTGTAGAGACTAGTGTGGCCAACAAAAGATGAATTTTTCAAATATGGAGGTGGTTTATGTTTCTAACAGGCCAATCTAAAAAAAACTATCTCACTTTCGTATACAGGTATTAAAGAGTGAGAGATAAATGCACATCTTCATAACCTATTGTTTAGATTGTGCGAAATTCTGTTTTACACATCGTTTTGCAGAGCCTATTGTGAAAAATTGGAGCAGAATTTTAGGAAACTAAGAAAGTTTTATCTCAAAAACATATTTATAAACAATAAACTCTTTCACAGTTTACATATATAGCTTGGATTGAGATATAAAAAGGTATCATGAGACCCTAATTTTGCAGAATTTCTGGGGCAAAATGCACAAAGGAAGGAGATAGTTAGTGACTTGGAAGCCTCATCATCAACTAAAGAGTTGCTATCAAATTCGAATTTTTCTTCTTTGTCACCATCAATCCATAAATATAATGCCCAATAGATTCATTAGTTTTGAGTGTCCTTTATTTAAGTTTTATTTATGTAATATAATTTGAGATATTTGTAAACCAATCTTGATATTTTTTCAAGATATTCTAGTTTAGTTTTTGTATAAATACTTCATCATTTGAAGTATTGAGGGTCGAATAAATTGTTGAAGATTTATATAGTCGATATTTTTGTACCTAAAGGGATTTGGTACCGAGTTTCAAGTCAGCAAGCTGGATCAAATCAATAAAGCATCATATTTCGGGATTCATGTGTTGGGCCAACTTAAGTGAAGTAATTTCTACTGTTATTTGTTAAATCTTCTTATGTTTTCCATTCATACAAACATGTGTTCTAAATTTTAATCTAAAATCAGGAAATTATATATCAAAATTTGTTAATAGCACTATGTTATTTATTGTTTTTCATTTTAATGTTTTATGCTAATTTCCAGAGTATGGAAACCTTAATTGCTCCCTCTTTCAAATGACCTCTACATTCTTCACTCCTTATCCGGATCAAAGAATCCTTGATTTCTCTTTATCCATATTAAACCACTTCACCAATCAGCCTCAAAGATCTTAAGTGACTCTGCTATCTTGCCCCAAAAATATTTGACTTTAGACTTTGATCCTGACCTATTTTCTTGACACATTGACTCCATTTGCCCAATGGAAAAACAGATTCATCACTATCCATCTCATTAAGTGATTTTTCCCACCAAACCAAACCAAATATCAAAGCCAACTTGTCCTATATAACTAGCCTAAAATCAAAAATAAAAAACAAAGTTAAATCTTATAGAGAGAGCCCTCTCTAAGCATTAGGAAGGTTGGATCCTAAGGCTTAAAAGTAGGTTTGTGGTTACCTCGGTGAGTTCTTTCTTTAACCTTGAGAAATTATTGAGTGATAACACAATCCACAAGGATAGTGCTAAGTAGATTCATTAGTTTTGAATTTCCTATGTTTGAGTTATATTTATGTAATACAGTTGGAGATATTTGTAAGAAATCTTGATATTTTTTCAAGATATTTCAATTTAGAATTTGTATAAATACTTCATCATTTGAAGTAATAGAGGTTCGATTTTGTAACCAGGAACCTCACCATTTAGGGTGATGTAGTCCACTAAGTTCAAGTGACTATTTTCATTAATAAAAGAGTAGTTGTTTTAGGATTCATGTGCCATACCTACTAGTGAATTTTTCCTTATTGTATATGTGCTTTCCTTTGTTTCCATCTTATTGTTTTCTTAATTCTGAATTGTCTAACGAGAGTGTTACTGAAGAATATGTTGAGATCATACACTCTGCCTTTAACTGTTAGTAATATACATGTTTTATTCTGATATCCAGATTATGGAATTCTTCATTGCTTCCTGATTTCGATTGACATCTTTCATTATCCGGTTTAGAGGATCCTTCATTGCCCTCTTTTCCCAATTTTTTTCTCTCATTTTGATATCCGGATCTGAGAACCCTTAATTTCTCTCTAATCCTGATTGTCACCATCCAAATCTAAAGGATCCAGTAGAAATTTCTATCTTTCCCTGTTCCACTTAAGCTTGATACTTCTGCAAATTGATCACCCAAGCCTCTTTGACTCCATTTCCCAATGGCCTTCCTCTGCATTTCCAACCTAACCAATTCAAAAACTCACGCTTTATTTATTAACTAGCCTAATATCTATTTCAAATAAAGCTAAATCATACATAGATAGCCCTCTTTGAGTTTAGGAGGGCTAGATCCTAAACTCCAAAGCAGGTTTGTGGTTACCTCGGTGATTTCTTTCTTTAGCCTTGAGAAATTACGGAGTGATAACACCTGTCTAGACTTCAGGAAAACTGAGATCATCTCGCAGCTATGGGAGTAACTCCTCGATCCATAGAGATGGTCAGACTTACCTTAAATTCACATTCGGAATACTATCATGTATTTTTCCAGAGCATCCTAGGATTCAGGAAAATAGAATTTTTCGGGTTGGGAATCGATGTGGGCAGTTCTTCAGCAAGAAGAGTTGAGGAGAGATTTACTCAAGTGTCAACTTGAGAGCATCTGTAGCAGTGGTTCAAAGGTAAATACAAAGTAGGATGAGAATGCAACCCTTGTGTCAAAGGGACATCAAGAGTAGCAAAGGAGGAAGAAGGATCTTTCAAATATCAAATGCTATCAGTGTGGAAATATGGGAAATTATGCCACACAGTTTCCTCTCAGAAATAAGAACAAGGATGAGAAGCATGATCCTCAGGTCATAGAAAAAAATATAGAGGAGGAGGAGTTTGCTATGATTTCTCATATACCTCTATGAGTGAGGTGGTTTTGTTTGGATCTATAGTCCCAAAGATATACAAGTTGGGCAAGATCCTTGAGGAGTCCACCTCTCGAATCATCACCTTGCTACGAGAGCCCAAAACAACAGTAGCAGGATGGACTAGTGCCAGTTGGGGCAGAGGAGTGCTAAAGTGAAAATGTAGTGGTTACGAGTGCCAGCATCTGAGCAACACATAGCAGTGTTGCAGCAACGCAGAGGGACGTAGTGCAGAGTAGCAACTTTAGAGAGGCAGCATAGAGGCTAGCATCTTTTAGATCTTCATCTCCGAGATGTAGTATACTTGGCCAATTTTGGATGTTTTTCAGCTACATAAAGAAACTATGATGCAGTGCAGTAGTAGTTGGCAGTGGCAGAGTCATCAAAAACAAGACTGCAAAATTCAAAGGGAGTTGCAGTACAAATGTAGTGTTGACAGTGGCAGTGTCAGTAGCAGTACAGAAGCAGCGTTTGCGCAGAGTTAATGGACAACACTGTCAGACATTAGCAACACAGAGGGAGATGCTTTAGGGTCATAACAGTATGCAGCAGGGCATATTGTTGGATCACATTCCTCGCTAAGAGGGACTGTTGATTTTGGGTACCATCAGATGTGATCTAAGTCTAAATTGTTTTGGAGAGGCTTAGAAACATGTATTCCAGATAACCCTGTTACACTAAAAATTTTCACCATGAAATTTAGTTGTCTATATGGGTTCATCATTACCTATATTATGCTCTCTTAGAGGTCCAAAACCATAAATTTCCTAAACCAAGTCTTTGAATTAGAGAAAAGCTCATAAAAACCTTAAAAATCCTAACTCTGCACTTTTCCTAGTCCTTACCTGTGGTACCACGATTTCATGCTCTATAAACTGTGGCACATCTCGTACATTCTACTTAATCAAATTGCGGACCCTTGTAAAAGGTAAAATGAAAAGAAAAGTAAGTTCTAGAAGCCCATCTGGTCGAATATTCTCCCAGCTAGGGCCTTCTAGAAGTGTTATCTCGTCGCGCTTCGCCCCTTCCATTCATGAACCTTTATCCCTTCATAAATGGAGCTATCCCTTAGTTTTTGGAGCTAAAATCCCATGATGAGAGGGCTTTATCCCTTCCTTTTTGGAGCTGAAACTACCTCCCTTCTGATATAAATGGAGACCATGTTTCAGTCTCAAGGGTACGTACTTCTTAGCTTGTAGAAGAGAATTGCTAAAGAAATTATTCTCTCCACATTTGGCATCAATGGCATGAGAAATATTATATACTCATAGCCATAGTCTTATGTTGATTCAGAGAGTTGGAGTCTTTTCAAACTGAAGAAAACTATTGTTCGGGACCCCGGAAGAAACTGTATGACATCAAGGCGACAAGGTTTTAAGGTTACTTTTTATTATACAAGTTAATACAAATGGATTCTATTTTCTCATTAAGTTGTTCGTGTATCTATTGAGTAATTTAATTATTGGATTCCTTGATCACTGAGATAGATTAGTGTTTTCTAAATTATTATACCTTGCAGGTGATTTTAATCCTTTTTCTTGTCTTTGAATACAGGTCCTACATGCTGAATTGACCTCTTTTAGAGCGACTAGATTGAATATTACAGCAAGCGTTGGACTTCAGGTAGGAGCATCTCTTCTTACTTAGTTATTTAATACTTTTGAATCACAAATGGTCTAGAGAAAATGGTTTTCATTTGGATGTTTGTTTCTAGATATCCTTAGGATACTAGGGAGATCGCTCTTGTCCGCAAGAGGGATTTTCCCGCATAACAAAATGGCGACTCCACTGGGGAAAATGAACTTAGTTTTCTTTTCTATTTTTGAGTTTGACTTTTGAAGAGATTTTCTGATTTTGATTAGTTCACACTGGGTTAGGTAAATTATTTCTTAGAATCCCTGAAAAGAAGATCTGAATTTTTATTTTTTCTATATGTTTTCTGGCCTCCACAATTTTTGTTTAAAAACAGTGCGGTAACCTCCGCATTTTTAGTGTAAAAACAGTGCGGTACCGCACTTTTTTGTATTAAAACTTGCGGACTTACGGAAAGTTTTTGAAAAATTAAAGATTCTATTTTCTTGAACCAGATTACTAGATTCTTAGTGTTTTCCCAAACTTGTTTTGACTGTCAAAAGCCTTGTGTGTGAATTTCTTTCACCAACTTTTACATCTCATCAATCTACGTTAAGTTAATTGGGTGTTTTGTGTTTCTTTTTGAGAAATTATTAATTTGGTTTCCTTTGGTCATTACTTCGAGGTTTGTCTCAGTCTCTTAACAATTTTTCATCTTTTTGTTTTTGTTTTTGAAAAAAAATTCCCCCCTCATTGTGTCTAAGTGTTAATCGCCTTTGAGTGTTTTTATTTTTGATCTTTGAAAATCTCACCCAATTTTCTTTACTTGCACTTGATTGGTTCCTTAGATTACATTAGTGAAGGAGAATACTCTTGTTTTTCTTTTGTTGATTTGGAATCATCTTGTGTTTGAGAATTCTCTTGCATAGATTACATTTGCATAGTTAGAATTCTCATTTTCAGAATATGAATGAAAAATGTGCATAGATTACATTTGCATACTTTTCAAGTGAATTGTGCATAGATTACAACTACATAGTTTACATTCTGGAAAAATCAATCGTAGATTTAGATCATTTTCTTTGATTTTAATTTACTTGTTTTTATGCTTGTTTTAAAAAACATACAAAAAAAAATTGGAATTGAAAAGCATTAGTTTTTCTTCATAAAATTAGTGCATTAGAGAATTTGTTATATTTTCTCTTATTTATCAATCTTTGCATTGTTGGAAGTGAATGGAACATCTTTCCTTACTTTAATTAGGATTCATCGAATTGAAAAGATTAAATTATCATATTCGATTGCATTCAGTTTTGGGTCAGGTCATAACACCATTGATTTCATATCCATTTACCCTTTGAGTAATAACAGCCCAAATATCACAGTGCTTAATTAGATTTCATCTAGAAATTTTTACGTTTTCTAAGGCTCGTTTCACCAATCTAGCTTAGGCTAGTGCTTTGGAATAGGTTGTAGTTAACTTTCCAAAGCAACTAAACAAACAATTAGTAAATCTTGTGGTAAGGAAAAATTCCAATTATTGCAATTGTGCTCTAGGAAGCTCATCTTAAAAGAGTCAAGCACGAGAACATGTCGGAACCAGTGAGGTAATCATACCTATCTCATTGGGAAATATAGAAGACGTATTGAAAATGGTAAACCTAGGATAGACCATTGTCGAGGAGCCTGGGGTCAATTGTTGGTAAACCTTGGATTATATCAAGTAGCCTTCAAGGGGATTGAGCTTTGATACTCTGCCCTTGTGTGTATATCGGATCGTATATTGTTCCCCCAGGTGCAATTGTCTCAGTTGGTGACCTTAGTGGCCGTAATATTTAGGATTTTCCCAAGGTGATGGTGGAGGGAAGGTCCCACTGTACCTGGAACAGACGTTGACTAGACTCACTTGGACTTTCCGGAGGGTACTCTTCACTTCGAGATGGCATAGTGGAGATACTTTCACTGGTCTGTTTCATTAAGCAAGTTGTCGAGGTAACTATTCCAACCACCATTTCTGCATTAAAATTCTATGATGTTGGATTTCATCACCAACTAGTGTTTTTAGTGCAGGAATCTATTGTTTGTGTGTGGTTTGACTCGTAGATTTGATAGCGCTTGTTCATATATTTGTTTTTACTTTTTAGAGACCTTAGGTGTGAATTGTGAATTTTAATTGTTAGGTGTGAATTCTGAATTTTAATTGTTATGTGTGAATTATGAATTGTGAATATTTTAAAATTGTTAATAAAATTCACTGAAGTTGAATCTGATGGCAACTGTTCCAAAATTTACCAACCAAGGAACCCCTCTTAACGAGAATCCTAGTACTTTTCCTTGCTTTGGAAATGTTGGTCCTCCTTATATGGCTACATTTTCATTACCTGGATTTACAATAGGTTTACCAGTATGGTTATTTTCAACTTCGTTGGCCTCAAATACTCCAATTGTTCCACCTCAACCGGATGCTTCACTTCAACAAAGTTCACCATCTCAACATCACCAACCTCATGTTGACCCCTTACCTTCTTCGCCAACTATGTCTTCCCCCCTTTCTTCCTTTT
The DNA here is from genome assembly GCA_034641835.2 of Pinus albicaulis. Lineage (NCBI taxonomy): Eukaryota > Viridiplantae > Streptophyta > Pinopsida > Pinales > Pinaceae > Pinus > Pinus albicaulis. Next base: position 16,698,087 of record CM076581.1, on the reverse strand, counting down.
CGCTTGGTAAAATCCTTGACGCTAGTAACCAGGCGACTAAGAAGAAGAAGAAAGGGAAGAAGAAGAAGAAGAAAGATAAGAAAGAAGTCAACCAACCAATCATGGCTGTAAGTGTTAGTAGTGTTGAGGAAACCTCCAACATGCATCACAAACCCAAGTTCCCTTGCAAGCTTTGTAAGGGTGACCATTTGAACATGATGTTCTTATCCCTATTGAGTCCCTTGACATGTGTTCCTTCCAGATAACTATTCTTCCATCTGATGAAGACCTCTTGGAAGCCATGATCGAGGAGTGTCCCTTGACATGTGTTTCTTCCAGTTGGAAGCCATGACAAGGTCACCTTGAGGAGAGTTTCTTTTACTGTGTCAACCTCGTTAAAAAATGAAACATGTCTTGAAGCATAGTTCATTTTCTTGTGTCAATCTCGTTAAAAAATGAAACAATTTTCCATAAGGATAGTTCCCTTTACTGTGTCAACCTTGTTAAAAAAAGAAAAAATTTTCCATGAGGATAGTTCCCTTTACTTTGTCAACCTCGTTAAAAAAAGAAACAATTTTCCATGAGGATAGTTCCCTTTACTGTGTCAACCTCATTAAAAAATGAAACAGATACCATGAGGATGGTTCTTTTCCTTTGTCAACCTCATTAAAAAATGAAATAGATTCCCCATGAGGAAAGTTTATTTTACTGTGTTAACCTCATTAAAAAAATGAATCAGTGGGTTTTGAGGATAGTTCCCTTTACTGTGTCAACCTCGTTAAAAAATGAAACAGGTCACCTTGAGGATAGTTCCTTTTACTGTGTTAACCTCGTTACAAAATGAATCAGGCGATGAGCATAGTTCTTTTCCTATGTCAAGCTCGTTAAAAAATGAAACAAATCCTCTCCTAATTGAGTCAAGTCTTTGATTAGATCTCGTAATTGTTAAGTCGAGTCTTTCCTCTAATCTCGTAAATGAACCTTCATTACATCCACCTATTAGTAACCAGTATTCTACTTAGTTGAATGCAATGAATTTTGGGGGGCATATGCTCTAGTAAGTTACCCTTGGGGGGCATTAAAACCATTTACAAGCACAATTTCCCACGTTGCAAGCTTGTGTAAAAATGAAACCACTCTCAAGCATAGTTTTCTCTTTGTTTCAAGCTTGTGTAAAAATGAAACAAACCTATCTCAAGCATCGTTTTCCTACGTTTCAAGCTTTTGTAAAAATGAAACAACTCTCAAGCATATTTTTCCTACGTTTCAAGCTTTTGTAAAAATGAAACCACTCTCAAGCATAGTTTTCATATGTTTCAAGCTTGTGTAAAAATGAAACCACTCTCAAGCATAGTTTTCTCTGTTTCAAGCTTGTGTAAAAATGAAACCACTTTTAAGCATAATTTTTCCTATGTTTCAAGATTGTATAAAAATGAAACCTATCTTGAGTCCATTTCGGTTATTATTTTCAAGACTCATTAAACTCATGAAAATCCCAAGATTAATTTTCTATCTTTCATTCTCGTAAAACACATGAAATGCCGATTTATTTCCGTCTTTTCCTGCTCGTAAATTAAATTGAAAGTCGGCCAATTAAGTACACTTTTATCACTTTTTCGAGCTCTTGAAAATTACGAAAAATCGAAACTCTGGAGTTCTCTTTTAAGCCCTTTTCAGACTCTCTAAACATGAAAATATCGTTGAGTACTTGACTATTCGAACTCGTTAAAGGAAATTAACATTCGTCTCTTCAGTATAAGTTTACCCCTTTTCCGGAATAAAATGGACTATTTACAAAAAAGGTATACGTTAGCTAATCATGGTCAATAGAGTTCTCTCATGCATTATTTTATCCTTTTTTGAGCTTGAGAAACTAAATTTATGAAAAAATACACCCACAAAGTTTTCTTAAGTTTTTATTCTGACTCCCTAAAAATGAAAAACATCGAGTTTCACCTATACTGGACTCGTTAAAACTTAACAGTAAAGGACCTGTAAATTATAAACAGGAATGAACCACTCCTTCTTAGGGTTTGATTTTAATACTAAGTTGGACTCATCTGAAGGATGAGCTTATATAATAAGAAAATGTTATCCTCCTCAAGCTTGTCAACAATAAAGAGGTACTTGCCAGAAATGGTGGGGGAAAAGAGAGAAAATGAATCCAGTTGTCACACTTCGTTTCAAAAAGTTGTATACCACTCTTGAACACAACACTTTTATCACATTCATATTTGGGTTGGGAAAATCCTTTGTCCAAGCAGTTAATCAAACCAGATTGAAAGTCTTCAACCGGTTTATGGGTATTATCTTTAGGTCAATCGTTACCATCTGCAGTGTTGTTATGTGTTCAAGAGATCAGTTAAATAAACCTATTACACCATTTTTTTGTCATCTAACATACTATCATTAGATGGACCCAAGTACACCATGTAAGACCAATTTTACCCTAAGTAAAATTTCTTTCACTATGTAAAATAACTTAATAAAACACATTTATTAGGTTGTTTATGGTCTAAATAGGAAACCCCAAAGGGAAATATTAAACAAACCTATATTTGTTTGATTTTCCTCATGGAATAATTAATTAAACAATAATTTAATTATTATTCCTGGTCATGTTTAACCCAAAACAAAGAAATTAATTAGATAAATCCTTATTTATCTTATTATTTTCTAGGAATAATTGTTTAAATCTTATTTAAATAATATTCCTTGTTAAATATGACTAAATCACCCATAAATAATTAAGTAAATCATTATTTATTTGATTATCTTTCAACCACTTCCTTAAAATGATAAATAAATCATTTTTTTATTTATTATTCACAAATAAAGGGATTTGACCCAAGTCAAATACTTTTTCCCTCCAACAAATATAATAAAATATTCCATAAAAGGTGGATCTAGATTTGGTTAACATTATTTTAATCATGCACCAAGATCTAGAATGACCCAATATTTTGTTATAAATAGGAGGGTTTTTCCTACCATTCTTCACCTTTTGTTGCCTGTTAGATCACTCTGGATCTATACACTTGGTCACATTCTACATTATTTGTTGTGTGAGCACCCTTTGAGTTCTATCTTTGTCTCTACTCGCATTGACCATCCCTGAGTCAGTCCTTGCTATATATTTCTTCAAAACTTGATCTAATGGTTTCGTGTCGTGGGCTTTCCTACGATGGGTCACTTTCTATCGATGACAACTTATCATCTAGAAAGTTGATCTAGAATCCTATCAATACCTTCGGATCTACATACCCTAATGGAATTTTTCTCGCCTTCGACGATGTGTTCTACTGTCATCAATTCTAGATCGAATGATTCCGTGAAGTGTTCGACTGCAAAATATTCATTCACATTTCAGGGATTGTACTGAGTACTTTGAGAGCCATTGTCATTATTGGTGGTTTCTCTCACACTTGTTAACAGTTCACAACATTGACTGGTAATCAAGTGGTTTCTACCATGTTCGACTTCGACACAATCAATCGCATGGATAGAATCGTACTAGTTCGAGAAGCAGAAATCAAGAACCTGGATCTATTTTCCACCATCCAGGCTGGGAGGAGTTTTATTATTCATGATACAGTAGACTACTTATGACAGATGGTTGCATCCATGTTGTGTCTACTATTGATTTAATTTTAAAATCACTAATGTACCAAAACATTTTGTTAGTTTTGATTTGAGTATGGGAATGCCTACCTCACCGATGATATATATATATGTGTGTGTGTGTGTGTGTGTGTGTGTGTGTGTGTGTGTGTTTGCATTGAATTTTTTTACAGGTATCGACCGGTATGGCTGCAACCCAATCCTCAGAATGATAAAGAACTTCACTCTTCAGAACTACTTCAGACTTCGTGCTTTAGGAGGCAATCTATTACACTAAAATTTGTCACCATGACATTTAGTTGTCTATATGGGTTCATCATTACCTATATTATGCTCCCTTAGAAGTCCAAAACCATAAAGTTCCTAAATAAAGTCTTGGAATTGCGAAAAAGCTCATTAAAACCCTAAAAAGCCTAACTTCACACTTTTCCAAGTTCGTACCTGTGGTACCACGGTTTCTTGCTCTATAACCTGCGGCACATCCAGCACGTTCTTCTTACTAAAACTACAGACCCCCGTAAAAGGTAAAATAAAAGAGAAAATAAGTTCTAGAAGCCCAGCTAGTCAAATATTCTCCCAACTAGAGGCTTCTAGAAGTGTTATCTGGTCGAGCTTCGCCCCTTCCATTGATTAACCTTTATCCCTTCATAAATGGATCTATCCCTTGGTTTTTGGAGCTGAAATCCCATTATGAGATGGATTTATCCCTTCCGTTTTGGAACTGAAACTACCTCCCTTTTGCTATAAATTGAGGCCATGTTTCAGTCTCAAGGGTACGTACTTCTTAGCTTGTAGAAGAGAATTGCTGAAGAAATTATTCTCTCCACATTTGGCATCATTGGCATGAGAAAGATTACATACTCATAGTCATAGTCTTATGCTGATTCAGAGAGTTGGAGTCTTGTCAAACTGAGGAAAATGGCTATTCGGGACCCCGAAAGAACCTGTATGACATCAAGGCGACAAGGTTGTAAGGTTACTTCTTATTATACAAGTTAATACAAATGGATTTTGTTTTGTCATTAAGTTGTTCATGTATCTATTGAGTAATTTAATTCTTGGATTCCTTGATCATTGAGATCGATTAGTGTTTTCTGAATTATCTTGCAGGTGCTTTTAATCCTTTTTCTTGTCTTTGAATGCAGGTCCTACATGCTGAATTGACCTCTTTTAGAGTGACTGGATTGAAGATTATAGCAAGCGTTGGACTTTAGGTAGGAGCATCTATTCTTACTTAGTTATTTAATAATTTTGAGTCACAAATGATATAGAGAAAATGGTTTGCATTTGGATGTTTGTTTCTAGATATCCTTAGGATACTAGGGAGATCGCTCTTGTTCGCAAGAGGGATTTGTCCACATAATAAACCCAAAAATCGTTTGGTGAAATTCTACTCGGATTGTATTCTATAGAAATAATTAATTATTTTTAAAGGACCCTAAGTATAAACTTAGGAAAATAAAATAATTAAAGTGTATTAATAGAATATGAGTTAGAATGATCTAGAATATATGGATCAATCAAAAGTTAATCTTAACCGTTGATTAGAGATCTAATCTGGGCCGTTGAAGTTTGAATGAGAAGATTATAAGAAGGATTTGAAGGGTCATTTGGAAATTACATTTTGGAGACACAAAGGATCTAAAGGTCAAATTTTTCTGACGTAGCGGTGCTCGAAAGAAAACCATATCTAAGTGATTCTTGATTCTAGTGAGGGGTAGTAGATCCAATTGGATTATTTCCTCGGCCAGAGAGTACATAACAGCATAAATAGAGAGAGCCACAACATCAACGTTGAGCCAATGACACGGTTCCTACGCAAAGCAAGAAGGGAAGTCATTTTCCTGCTCAGGAGACAACATAGAGCTAGTGTCAAATCATAGAGAGATTTTTTGGAGGCCAGAAGGCTTCAATTTCTAGCTAGCAGTGAGACCAGTGTAGAGGAAGAGGCCTACCACAATTCTGATGTAGATACTACACAGAGGCAGCGTAAGGAAGTCCAACCTTGGTGCAGATTAGTGCCAGTTTTCCATGGAGGAGTGAGGCTTGTCTCACGAGATATCTTCTGTTAGTTTCTCTATATGATTTGGCAGTCTCGTTAATCATGGATTTGTACTCAGAATTTACTACATAATAACATAAACTCTTAGACCTTCTGCACCAGTTTTCCCGCATTGGGTTTTTCTAGGGGCATTAATCTAAAAATAATTGTGTCGAATGGTTATGTGATCTATGTGTGTTCATATTTGTTTCTGCACTTGTATTTCTTCCGAATTTTAATTATGTAGGTTGTAGTAAATGGATTTTGATATTTACTTGTAGAACACAGTAAATAATTTGTTAAGTAAATAAAAAATATAAGACTTTGCATCAGTTGCTACAGTAGGATACCTTAGTTTGAAGAAATTTTCATAGCATAGTGTGTCAAATTTTAAAAGAGATGTAATACACTCCAAATCATATTGCATTGAATGTTCCAAAAGTGCAAAAATTATTGCACCGAAATTTAGAAAGGATGAGGCATAAGATGAATGTTTCGCGTTGATATTTATAATATGTGTAACACGAGGTGTTGTGCATGGAAAGTTAAAATGAGTGCAACACATGGATTTTGTGAGAGATTGATAAGAAACTTTCGAGCTTCATTTGTTTGACATTTCAAGAATAACATGTTAAAAGAATAAATTATTACTTCTTGGATGCATATGTCCATCACATGCCTAGGCCTTGGGTTCATCAAAATTTATAATGTATTGTGGATCCATGACCATTTGTGATCGAGCTTCTTCGAAGTATCTAAAATTCTCAAGCATGGAGATTGGGTGTGGACATTGGTTTCAAGAGGATTCACTTTATGAGCACCTTAGGTAGTGACATTTACACATGGGATATTGAATATAATCCTAGTCGATGGTGAGGCTAAATGTTCATATTCAAAATGCACATTCTCTCAAATGCAAGTATATTTTCCATTGAATTTTTAGTAGAGGTGAAGATGGAGCTATTTATATCTTTGAGAATTTATCTCCCCATCATAGCATGAGTCATTCTCAGGACGATGTTGTTGTTAATGATAAACCAATTGATTCATGAGTTCTTCATTCTTGCTTGCCTTATTCACTCGCATTTGGGGATCCATGGAGTGTCTCTACATATAGGAATGACAAACTTCAATCGATGTACAAAAGCTACTAATCATCAACAAGGGAAGAAAACTCATTCTTTTCAAGGATGTATATAATGGTTGAAGGTAGAAAGTAGTTGGATAAACAATTTGAACTCCTAATCAATAGTTACACACAAGAAACTATTCAAATCCTAAGGATATAATCAAAACTGCAACTTGGCCACCAAGAAACTATTCATGTTTTTAATGAAACCAAACTGCCACTTGGTCGGCAAGCCAAAAGAGGGCATTTATTTTTTAAACTATTATAAATGTTGGAAACTCTAAGAATATAAGAATTTTGGCTAGGGAATATTTCAAGTAATATTGTTGAAGCTTGGTGAGAATGAAGAACTCTATGGTTTTCACATGCGCTCCTCTTCCCTCCGCCTTCGTCGTGTTGCAACTCAGCCCTGAGGCCCATGCTAACCAGAAACCAGATGCAGCATAGTCAATTCACAAGTTGCACCTTGAGGGCATCATACCTGTTGGATGGGCCAAGATGATGGGTGTCTGGCTTATAGAAGCTCTGCACTCTCAGTCGTAGACATGGATGTGAATCTCCATGATTTGAATACTGGTAGATCCCACGCAGTTCGGATCAGGTAGAATCCCATCCCCAATGCGACACAATTGGATTCTTGCTTGATGTGGAGCAATGAGAAGACCATCAATTGTTGCGGCTTGCCCCTGCAGGTCATCAACTCATCGTCACATTGAACGAACCTCATGCTTTGGTTCGAGGACGATCTCTATGCCAAGGGAAAAGGAAAATGGTGTAGCAGTGAGTCAGAAAAGTTCGACACTTTGGCCCCTCAGATGTGTTCTAGTGGTCAGGGATCCCCTGTTTTCCTATCCCCCTCCTTTCAGATACATATTTCTCTTCTATCAAGAAAAACAATGCTTTTATGGGTTCATTCAACATATCTGGTGAAATACCTCTCGCATGCCCTGGAGCTCCAACTGGGAATCCCTTTCGCCTCTCAGCGACTTATATATGGAGGTAAACAACTTGAGACCTCTCTTCCACTCTCATTCTATAATATTGAAAAGGATGCCACAGTGGTTTTATCCCTACATTTGTGAGGAGGGGAAGTTGGGCAACCTTCTTCCACTCAAGCCTTCTCTTACAAGGATTTTGTCCATGCACAACCTCCTGAGAAGGCTGCTCAACCCATGGAGGCCCCTAAGCCTTTTGTGGTGTATAAATTGGAGGACCTGCCATCGGTGGAAATTTCCCACCCGAAACTTGATAACAAGTTCCAATGATATGCAGAATCTGTCATTATTTTCCGATTTAATGAACTATGGCCTCGCACAGAAGATCTATACCAATGGATTCACTCCACTTGGACCAATAATAGCAAGGTTTTCTTCTTCTCAAAGGGTTTCTTCATAGTTGTGTTGTATTTTGATGAGGACTATCGAAAAGCCTTAACCGGTGGTCCATGGTTTTGGGGAAAAGCAGGGTTATTCCTCACCCCCTGGTTCCCAGAGTTCAACCCTTCCACAACCGTCATCACTAAGCTTCCCATTTGGGTCAGGCTTCCAAATTTACCTACCCATCTATGGAACTCATCTGTCTTCCAAGGAATCGGAAATACTCTGGTTCGCTTTCTGGCTACGGATCCCTCTAGGGGGGAGAAAGGCATATACACGTATGGAAGAATCTGTGCTGAATTTGACTTAAGAAAAGGTCTTCCCGATCAAATCAATCTCAAAGTGGGTGTCTTCCTTTGGACTCAGACCTTGGATTATGAGAACATTGTGTTCCGATGTCATCACTGCCACCAAATAGGGCATCTTCATAACTCCTGCACCATTTTCCTTGCCCAAAAGAAGAAAGGAATTCACAAATCGAAATCCAAAAGTTGGAAACCATGTGATCCGCCCCCCATGGATGACATTGATTCCTTCAAGTCGGATGAGGATGAGATTGAAGTTGATGAGGAGACAACAATATAGAAGAAGGAAACAAACTCAACAGGCCCTGAGGGGCCCAATTCTACCTCGAATTCTCAGAAATGAACTCATGAGTTTGCCTCCTTCGACTTGAATAAGGAGACTCTTCCTTTGATCATCAACAATGTTCAAGTGGTTTTAGCCCACCCGCCCCATGATAGTTGGGTCAAAGTTTCAAAAAAGAAAGGAAAGAAATGTCGTATTGAGGATAGTGCCCATTTTGGGTAAATTCTTGTGTTTGTTTCTCATGGTTCCCATGTCTCTCTTCTTGTTACTCTATGTTTCTCTCTTGGTTATGATTTGGGACCGAGGTTGACTTTTCATTACCGACTTCCCCGCTATCTAGTCTCTCTTGCTTGTAACTCCATTTGTACAATATGCTTTTAATAGAATTAGTCTTATTTAGAAAAAAAAAATATTGTTGAAACTTATAATGAGGAGAAGCCAGTTTTTTCCAAGCCATTTTGTGGAGAATTTTAGTTCATGTAGAGGATTATGCTACTTTTCCTTAGCATAAGGGTTGTGTAATAATGTACCTCATATTGCAGTCTATTTTTGTGTGTAATTTTTGCATCCATATCTATTTTTGTTCTTTGGAAATGTTTGTTTGAATCTATGAACATAGGACTATAGATGATTGTTTAATGGTATACTTTTTTTGATTTGCAATCATTGCACTGAGAGGGGCATTATACAACCTAATAAGACAAGGATGTGTAATTCCTTCGATGCTTAACCTAGAATTGAGATATGTCCCTTTTAAAATGAAAATACAATAAAGGAAATTTCAGCTTAAACGTTCCCATGAAATTTTCATGTAATTTCCATGTCATAATACGTAAACCAATCAAAATCCTTTAAATTTAAAACGAGGTAGATGTAAATATTTAGGAGGGAAAAGAAGAAAAATTATAAAATAAAATTTAAAAAAAGTAGTTTTTTTCTTTTTCCTTCAAAATTTGTAACGCTTATTTTATTATTTTTCCTTAGGAGGTTACCTTTAAGCTGAATAATTAAAAAACATTATGAACATCACTCTCACTATGCTCACCCTATTCAATCTGAAAAATATTTCGATATCCATATTAAGTAACATAATTTTATTGTCAATTCAGTTTATCTTGGGCAGTTAAGAGGAACAAGTGAGATCCTCCCCACCCAAGTTCAATTCCTAAAAATGACATGATGAACTTTGACGTAATGGACTGAATATGTAACCCATGTTCTGGGATATCTTATAAGTGACATGATGAACTTTCACGTAATGGATTGAATCATGTTCAATTCCATGATGAAATTTGATGCAATAGACTCATATACGATATCTTATAAGTGACATGATGAACTTTGAATATGTAAAAAAAATAAAATTGATGCAATAGACTCATATGGGATATCTTATAAGTGACATGAAAAAATTAACATAATTTTATTGTTAATAGCTTTTTAGAGTAAACACTTCACCCATTGTAATGGAAAAAGAAATGTATATGAATGAAGCAAGTCATAAAAATTGGAAAATGTTTTATTGTTGTAAAAAATAAAATAAAATAATAAAAATAAAAGAAAAATGAGTTAGCCTTTAAAAATGAAATAAAAATGTAACTATTATGTATTTATAGAAAATTAACGGTGGTCAAGGAGGTTGATTGTTGCATTGGAAAAAATACAAAGATTGGAAAATGTTTTATGATTGTAAAAAATATAATGAATAAAAAAATGAGTTAGCCATTGAAAAATAAATGAAAGAAATGTAATTATTATTATGTTAATTGGCGTGCTTATTTTGGAATAGGGGGTTTAGAATTTTAATTTAAGTATTAGGCTGATAGTATGGATGCTATAAATAAATTTTATGTGGATAGTAAGGTTTTAACTTTTCACAAAATATTCTAAAATATTCTTAGTAAGTATTGACAAATGAAAGGTTGAAATTTATCTCAAAAGTAGTTATTCAATTTCTACCATTTTAATTAAATTACTTAACTAACACATCCATATAAATTGAATGGATAGTAAAGACTCATAGACATCAATCCATAATAATCAGGGAAATCCTACTTCATGATACATATCACATTGCTGAGATTAAATCAATCATAAAAATTAACTAAATTTTGATTTTACTTTAAATTATTATTATTGTTATTAATAAAAATAATTAATGTATTTTGTGAGAAATTGATGAGAAATTTTGGAGCTTCATTTGTGAAGAGATTAATGAGAAATTTTCGAGCTTCATTTGTTTGACATTTCAAGAATAACATGTTAAAAGAATAAATTATTACTTCTTGGATGCATATGTCCATCACATGCCTAGGCCTTGGCTTCATCAAAATTTATAATGGATTGTGGATCCATGACCATTTGTGATCGAGCTTCTTCGAAGTATCTAAAATTCTCAAGCATGGAGATTGGGTGTGGACATTGGTTTCAAGAGGATTCACTTTGTGAGCACCTTAGGTAGTGAAATTTACACATGGGATATTGAATATAATCCTAGTCGATGGTGAGGCTAAATGTTCATATTAAAAATGCACATTCTCTCGAATGCAAGTATTTTTTCCATTTATTTTTTAGTAGAGGTGAAATGGAGCTATTTATATCTTTGAGAATTGTTCTCCCCATCATAGCATGAGTCATTCTCAGGACGATGTTGTTGTTAATGATAAACCAATTGATTCATGAGTTCCTCATTCTTGCTTGGCTTATTCACTCGCATTTGGGGATCCATGGAGTGTCTCTACATATAGGAATGACAAACTTCAATCGATGTACAAAAGCTACTAATCATCAACAAGGGAAGAAAACTCATTCTTTTCAAGGATGTATATAATGGTTGAAGGTAGAAAGTAGTTGGATAAACAATTTGAACTCCTAATCAATAGTTACACACAAGAAACTATTCAAATCCTAAGGATATAATCAAAACTGCAACTTGGCCACCAAGAAACTATTCATGTTTTTAATGAAACCAAACTGCCACTTGGTCGGCAAGCCAAAAGAGGGCATTTATTTTTTAAACTATTATAAATGTTGGAAACTCTAAGAATATAAGAATTTTGGCTAGGGAATATTTCAAGTAATATTGTTGAAGCTTGGTGAGAATGAAGAACTCTATGGTTTTCACATGCGCTCCTCTTCCCTCCGCCTTCGTCGTGTTGCAACTCAGCCCTGAGGCCCATGCTAACCAGAAACCAGATGCAGCATAGTCAATTCACAAGTTGCACCTTGAGGGCATCATACCTGTTGGATGGGCCAAGATGATGGGTGTCTGGCTTATAGAAGCTCTGCACTCTCAGTCGTAGACATGGATGTGAATCTCCATGATTTGAATACTGGTAGATCCCACGCAGTTCGGATCAGGTAGAATCCCATCCCCAATGCGACACAATTGGATTCTTGCTTGATGTGGAGCAATGAGAAGACCATCAATTGTTGCGGCTTGCCCCTGCAGGTCATCAACTCATCGTCACATTGAACGAACCTCATGCTTTGGTTCGAGGACGATCTCTATGCCAAGGGAAAAGGAAAATGGTGTAGCAGTGAGTCAGAAAAGTTCGACACTTTGGCCCCTCAGATGTGTTCTAGTGGTCAGGGATCCCCTGTTTTCCTATCCCCCTCCTTTCAGATACATATTTCTCTTCTATCAAGAAAAACAATGCTTTTATGGGTTCATTCAACATATCTGGTGAAATACCTCTCGCATGCCCTGGAGCTCCAACTGGGAATCCCTTTCGCCTCTCAGCGACTTATATATGGAGGTAAACAACTTGAGACCTCTCTTCCACTCTCATTCTATAATATTGAAAAGGATGCCACAGTGGTTTTATCCCTACATTTGTGAGGAGGGGAAGTTGGGCAACCTTCTTCCACTCAAGCCTTCTCTTACAAGGATTTTGTCCATGCACAACCTCCTGAGAAGGCTGCTCAACCCATGGAGGCCCCTAAGCCTTTTGTGGTGTATAAATTGGAGGACCTGCCATCGGTGGAAATTTCCCACCCGAAACTTGATAACAAGTTCCAATGATATGCAGAATCTGTCATTATTTTCCGATTTAATGAACTATGGCCTCGCACAGAAGATCTATACCAATGGATTCACTCCACTTGGACCAATAATAGCAAGGTTTTCTTCTTCTCAAAGGGTTTCTTCATAGTTGTGTTGTATTTTGATGAGGACTATCGAAAAGCCTTAACCGGTGGTCCATGGTTTTGGGGAAAAGCAGGGTTATTCCTCACCCCCTGGTTCCCAGAGTTCAACCCTTCCACAACCGTCATCACTAAGCTTCCCATTTGGGTCAGGCTTCCAAATTTACCTACCCATCTATGGAACTCATCTGTCTTCCAAGGAATCGGAAATACTCTGGTTCGCTTTCTGGCTACGGATCCCTCTAGGGGGGAGAAAGGCATATACACGTATGGAAGAATCTGTGCTGAATTTGACTTAAGAAAAGGTCTTCCCGATCAAATCAATCTCAAAGTGGGTGTCTTCCTTTGGACTCAGACCTTGGATTATGAGAACATTGTGTTCCGATGTCATCACTGCCACCAAATAGGGCATCTTCATAACTCCTGCACCATTTTCCTTGCCCAAAAGAAGAAAGGAATTCACAAATCGAAATCCAAAAGTTGGAAACCATGTGATCCGCCCCCCATGGATGACATTGATTCCTTCAAGTCGGATGAGGATGAGATTGAAGTTGATGAGGAGACAACAATATAGAAGAAGGAAACAAACTCAACAGGCCCTGAGGGGCCCAATTCTACCTCGAATTCTCAGAAATGAACTCATGAGTTTGCCTCCTTCGACTTGAATAAGGAGACTCTTCCTTTGATCATCAACAATGTTCAAGTGGTTTTAGCCCACCCGCCCCATGATAGTTGGGTCAAAGTTTCAAAAAAGAAAGGAAAGAAATGTCGTATTGAGGATAGTGCCCATTTTGGGTAAATTCTTGTGTTTGTTTCTCATGGTTCCCATGTCTCTCTTCTTGTTACTCTATGTTTCTCTCTTGGCTATGATTCGGGACCGAGGTTGACTGTTCATTACCGGCTTCCCCGCTATCTAGTCTCTCTTGCTTGTAACTCCATTTGTACAATATGCTTTTAATAGAATTAGTCTTATTTAGAAAAAAATATATATTGTTGAAAGTTATAATGAGGAGAAGCCAGTTTTTTCCAAGCCATTTTGTGGAGAATTGTAGTTCATGTAGAGGATTATGCTACTTTTCCTTAACATAATGGTTGTGTAACAATGTACCTCACATTGCAGTCTATTTTTATGTGTAATTTTTGTATCCATATCTATTTTTGTTCTGTAGAAATGTTTGTTTGAATCTATGAACATAGGACTATAGATGATTGTTTAATGGTAGACTTTTTTGGATTTGCAATCATTGCACTGAGAGGGGCATTATACAACCCAATAAGACAAGGATGTGTAATTCCTTGGATGCTTAACCTGGAATTGAGATATGTCCCTTTTAAAATGAAAATACAATAGAGGAAATTTCAGCTTAAACGTTCCCATGAAATTTTCATGTAATTTCCATGTCATAATACGTAAACCAATCAAAATATTTTAAATTTAAAAAGAGGTAGATGTAAATATTTAGGAGGGAAAAGAAGAAAAACTATAAAATACAATTAAAAAATAGAAGTTTTTTTTCTTTTTTCCTTCAAAATTTATAACACTTATTTTATTATTTTTCCTTAGGAGGTTACTTTTAAGCTGAATAATTAAAAAACATTATGAACATCACTCTCACTATGCTCACCCTATTCAATCTGAAGGATATTTGTTCTTTGATATTACAACCTAGTATGAAGATGTGTAATTCCTTATATACTTAACATAGAGTTGACATGTGGTATTTAGAAAAAATATTAATAAAAAAAAAATATTTCTCTCAGCCATAAATAAAATATTTGGATATCCATATTAAGTAACATAATTTTATTGTCAATTCAGTTTATCTTGGGCGGTTAAGAGGAACAATTGAGATCCTCCCCTCCCAAGTTCAATTCCTAAACTTATAAGTGACATGATGAACTTTAACGATAGGATATCTTATAAGTGACATGATGAACTTTGAATATGTAAAAAAAAGAAATTTGATACAATAGTCTCATATGGGATATCTTATAAGTGACATGAAAAAATTAACATAATTTTATTGTTAATAGCTTTTTAGAGTAAACACTTCATGCATTGTAATGGAAAAAGAAATGTATATGAATGAAGCAAGTCATAAAAATTGGAAAATGTTTTATGGTCGTAAAAAATATAATAAAATAATAAAAATAAAAGAAAAATGAGTTAGCTTTAAAAATGAAATAAAAATGTAACTATTATGTATTTATAGAAAATTAAGGGTGGTCAAGGAAGTTGATCGTTGCATTGAAAAAAATACAAAGACTGGAAAATGTTTTATGATTGGAAAAAATATAATGAATAAAAAAATGAGTTAGCCATTAAAAAATAAATGAAAGAAATGGAATTATTATTATGTTAATTGGCGTGTTTATATTGGAATAGGGGATTTAGAATTTTAATTTAAATATTAGGCCAATAGTATGGATGTTATAAATAAATATTAGGTGGATAGTAGGGTTTTCACTTTTCACAAAATATTCGAAAATATTCTTAGTAGTATTCACAAATCAAAGATTGAAATTTATCTCAAAAGTAGTTATTCAATTTCTACCATTTTAATTAAATTACTTAACTAACACATCCATATAAATTGAATGGATAGTAAAGACTCATAGACATCAATCCATAATAATCATGGAAACTCTTACTTCATGATACATATCACATTGCTGAGATTAAATCAATCATAAAAATTAACTAAATTTTGATTTTATTTTAAATTATTATTATTGTTATTAATAAAAAGAATTAATGTATAAGTTAAAGATATTTACATCCTCCACATTACTATGGAGATTTTTATTCTATAACTAAATTTTATTATAATACATACGGGTTATCAATATTATATGTCCAAAAAACTGTAATTATTTTCATATGCACTTCATATCACAGTCGGTCGATTTATTAAAAAGATAGAAAAGACATAACTAATTTTAAGATAAATCTCAACCTTTGTTAAAATTCTTTTTATAATTAATAATAACAATAATAATTTTGATTTTGAGAAAATATCATAATACTTTTCAATTTTAACTTTTTGATCAGATTCTAACTGTGAGAGTTACAACACCTTTTAAAGGTTTAAATATTTACTAATTTCACTGCTGGGGATTTTGACCAATGACAGAATGCTAGCTGCAGTAACCAATCTATTTTGTTTTCTCCTCTGCTGGGTTCAAAAAAAATTGGGATGACATAGAAAGTTTATTAGTTTTAACTTCGTAATTGTCAGAAATTTGATTTTAATTAAACTATTTGTTTTCTGAAAACACTTTACAACAGCGATTATGATATTTAATTAATTTAAAAATATATTTTAAATAATAAAATATCACAATCTCAACCAAAACAAAACTGTATCACCAAATTCCTTAAAAAAAAAAAATGAAATCATGGCCAACATATTGAGCTCAATATCATGACGTGAGGTTCTTGAAACCATCCTTATCTTGATTGCGCTTCGAAGGTACGCATCAAAATCAACCCAAAAACCATTCTCAAAGGAAAGAACCCTGTTTCAACCATAATTTTACAGGAGCAGTTTACTCCAACCATCCGTGGAAAATAGTTTTGAATTTGTTAAAACCTGTTATAAATATAAGATATGTTTGACTTAATCACTAGTTAATATCCATGTTAACGTAGAGTTGTTTCAGTAATGCATTAATTCCCTTGAGGTTTGTCATTACACAGTTTTATGTATGGCATGGTGGTTAATTCTATTATATTTTCTTTAATTTAATTGGGGAATTGGTGATTTTTTTGAGTTTTTGGTATTGGAATTTGATTGAAAAATTGAGGTGAAATTTTGATTTGTGTTATTTAAGCTTGTTTTTTGACTGTATATATGGATTTAGCACTTTGAAAAATCCCCAAAACACTTAGTTTGTGAGGATTACCCATCAAACTTGTGATTTCCATAAATTCTTACCGGATTTAAAAAAAAATTGATAAATCCACCAAAAAATATTTCCAAAAAATCGCACTAAAAACAACTCCCTTTATTATCAAATTTAAAATTTACCATTATACCAAAATCCAACTCCTGAACCCTTAAAATTACTTTAAGTGAAAGGTTAGTCCATGATTCCAACCCACCCAATAATTGAATTTGTATTTGTATTTGTGCTTCCTGTTTGTTTGTATTTGTCTTATTGTCTTAAAGTTGAAGAACACATGGTGAAACTTGACAGGTTGAACAACAAAGGGAGGCCAATTGGTGGTGGTCAATGATCCCAGAGCTGGTAATCATCTGACAATTGTACGGAGCACATGGGTGGAACAAAATTTATTGCAAAAAACACATCATGTCAATGTGGTATAGAGCTGTCAAACTGACAGGTAGAATGCACGGAATGTGTACATTGGGTAGGAGGACATTGTTGCCTCGCATCTTTAATTTAAAGTCTTCTTGTACAACACAACTCATGCATGATTCCTCGCCCTGGCCCTCAGCGTTTGGCTGCTGTATTGTCATTATTGACAGTGCATGCAAACCACTTTCTTATCTAATATGACCAGAAACAAAAGTCTAAATAAAAATACCTAAAATCTCAAAACAAATATCCCTTAACAACATTTAATCTTCATAAACTGACTTTAACCCCTACCAACTACAACTTGAACAATTGACTTTCTTGCTAGGTCATGTCATGTATATCTTTCTTTCAGATATTAGTATATATTTCTTTCAGATATTAATAGTTGATTTTTCCAATGTCAATCCTTATGAATTTATGAAGCCGCCTAAAAAGGGACCCCGCTAATAAAATCAAGAGAAGGAAGATAACATAAAGAATACTTATATAGACTAGAAGGAAATATCCAATTAGAACTCTAGCACTTAGTGATATACTTGGGATTTCAAGGGATCACCCAACTTTTACGGTTTCGACTTGGTCAACTTGGAATTTCAAGTTCATGTGGCCTTTTTTAGAAGAAGCTAGAGAAATGGGACTCAAATGAACTCTTATTTTGGATTCTTATCCTCTAGGATATTATAGTTAGAGATATTGGCATGATGTGACATTTTGCTTTATGATTCTAGTTTTATCAACTTGTAATTTGGTAATTTGGAGCTCATATGATCCTTTGTCTTTAATCATTTTTTTGTGATTGTGATCCTATGGGATTTGATTGATTATTTATTCACTCTCTCACTACTACATGCCTTTACTTAGGTATAATAACTTCCCTACAATTATATCTAATAAATTATTTCAAAATAGGGAGAATTTATTTCATATTTCCATATACATTGTAAAAAACAATAAAATCACTGAAAACTATTAAAAATAATGCAATGAACAACTTAATCAAAATTTATCGATTTTGCAAACATTGGGTTCTATACAATATAATACTGAAATCAATTTAGTCAATATAATATTCCTAAATTAGCCATGAGCTAGTTGGAATATTAATTTTTGTTTTTGCTTTCTTGTTGATGAATAATAGGATATGGAGATCCATAAATCTCCTTAATATGAATAAAATCAATTCCAATGTGAAAGGAAGACATCTTGGCAGCTTAATTGAGCACCCTTAGGTGTGAAAAGGGGCTGGAACATCTTGACTGGTTCAACTTTGACCAAATCAACAGCATTGTCATGGAGTAGTGGCATTCAATGAGGGACAATGCAGTTTTAGATGGAGACTCTTTGCATGGAAGTAGTGTCATAAATGAATGGGGCTTAGGGTTAGAAAGCTCATCAATTATAAAAGGAAGAGGATGGCAGCCATATTTGAATATGTTGATGTTATGATATGTTTATGTTTTGATTATATGATCTGTTTAGACATATTATCTTTCTTCAGTTGTTTAGCTAAGATAGTAGTGTTGTTTAGCACTTGTTCCTGATCGGGAATCCCACCTCTTTCCTTGAGAGGCCTCATAGGAAGAGATTTGCACTACATTTCCACATCCAGGTTTGCTTCAATATTTTGGTACAACGCAGTTTCTGTTGAGAGATGTGTTGAGTTGCATGGTGTAGCAGTGGAGGGTTGTATTGGGTGTTTTCTGAGCTAATTTTGTAGTGGAGGAAGGCTCCTTCCCATTGGAGGATCAGTAAGGAAGCCCCTTAGGCTTTATTGACATATTTGGCAGCAGACCAAGGTGATTTTATCCCCTACAGTGCAGTTTCAATCCAGATCTGCATTATTCTAGTGAGTTGTTGCAGGGGTAAGTTCAGTGCTCCATTTGGAGTGTTTTCTTTCCATTGAAGGGATCAACCCTTCATTGAGAGAGTCTTTTGGAGGAGTTCTTTCAGATCTACATCAGATTCAACCACCTCCTTTGATGTGCTTCAGTTGCAGTGAATCTTCAGCCCTAGGGCTTTAGATCCACCATTTATATTTTGTGTATTTCCGGAAACCCTTCCTGAGTTGTCTTGGAAAAGTGTATGGGAGCATAGATCTCCATTTTTGGCCTTGTATGAGCATGATATTTTCATATCCATTTATTTATATGTCCCAACTGCAGTCTTAGTCACTAAAACTTCGTTGTGCTTGCTTCAATACTTTGTGCAGCAGTATATTACATGTATTGGGTGCATTTTGGCATTGGAGGCTTCTTTTGCCTATCTTGAGGGGTTTACCGTTTGATCCCTAATATCTTGTACTTATTTATTGTTGTTATACATAATACCATGGATCTATCATTTGGCTCACATGTAATGTGTTAATACTTGCTGCTATTTCCATTATTATGAGCTATATTCCTACTTGTCCCATTTGGGAAGATTACAGTCAACAACTTAAAGCTAAAGGAAACATCTTTAATGCATCCTATTCATCCTTGTGATTTTGACTTATTACTATTATTATGTTGAATATTTTACTTCAAATGTATACCTTATAACATAGAAACATAGAAGGAAGCATTGAAATTAATACAACATAGGAAATTACTTAATAATTGCATGTCTCAATTAACGAATCTTAAGGAGGGGAATACATAAAGCATAGTTCAAATCAATCCATAGTAGGAAGGGGTTTCTAAACTAATGCATTAAAAGAATGAAGTGAACATTTTTTTTGAGGAAAGTAAAAACCAACAACCTTATATTAAATAAAATGATGTTTACATATAACATGAATAATGCATATGAGCTAGTATCATTCCCATATTACAAATGCTTGAAATCAAGATACAGGGTGCACAAGCCCCTCAAAGAAACCTCATAGAGAGCACTAGATATAGCCCAACAACGGGCAATCACTCATCATTCTAGAAACACCAAAAGATACTTTGACTTACATGATAACGCATCGATAGATACTCTAACATGAAATATAAACAACACCGAAAGATATTCTCATGCCCAGCCATAACATAATATCATTGGAAGATACTTTGACCGACTGGAACATAATATCGCTGGAAGATTGTCATGTCCCCAATTTTTGTGAGTGAAAAATTCTCTAATGAGTTTTTCTAATTTTGAAGATATTAAATAAAAAGAGAAAATGTTATTTTGTGGGAGAAAAGAAGAAACTATTATTTTAATAGAGAATGGTGAAAAGTAATATTTTAATGGAGAATGGAAAAAAAATTACTATTTTGTTGGAATGGCGGAAAATTGTTATTTTATTCAAATGGTGGCAAAAAGTGGAAAATAGCCCCCACAAATAAAATAATAAGGAAAAAAAGGAGGATCTATAAGCTAGAGGTAGACTCCATGTAGAATGTTTTTTTCTAAGTTGGTTTAATCTATTGATATAGAACATAATGTACAATGCGAGACATATCTCTGGGCTACAAAGCTAACCAGCACCGGAGGGAGTCTTAATAAAAAACAAAAAACAAAAACTAGACCGCCCTTATAGGGGAAACCGGCCCCAAAGATGCCGCCCATAATTTGGAAACCAGCATTGACAGAGTTACACAAAAACCAGAGTTTACAAAAATAGCCATTATTGTCACAACGTTTCCAGTCCATGTGTCTAAGCATGCAGTAAATCATTGAAAAAACCAAAAAGAGGTAAGGAGACCTGTCAACAGGCTAGTTGTCGGTGTGTGAGGGAGGAGTCTCCTCCACAATTGGGTAGCTGTAGTCATCATCCACATCTTCATATTTTTCCTTGGAATGCTGGGCAATGTTATCCAAAGAGGAAGTGGAGTTTTTATCCTGTGTTTGCTTGTCCGAGTGTGAAGAGCTTTGGTTGCCATTGTCATCGTTGTTGGAGGTCTCCGAACCAGTTTTGACAAGGAGGGCCGAAGATTTTCTGGAGACCTGAGGAGGCCTTACAGAAATCGTGGACTTCCTCCTATGCTTACTGGAGCCAAAGGCATTTATTTCACGCTGCTCCTCCTGGAACACTACCGAGATGGTGGCTATAATTATGGGCTTGTCCATGGAGATGTTGAAGTGAAAATGAGCTACATTGCCAGCCGGAGGCTGAGAGCTGGAGACATCATGGCTAGAAAGGGGCGGACGGGAGCCAACTCCTCTCCCACCACCCCGACTGAACCTCATGTGATTCCTCCGCGGCATACTGGCTGAATGGGAAGACAAAGAGACCTCGTGAGAGGACAAAGAGGCCGAGTGGGAAGATGATGAAGGTGAACTAGCAGGTGAATGTGAGAGACCGGAAAGCGAGCTTTGAGAATAAGCATAGCGACCTGGTTTGGAGGAGGGAGAGTGAAAAGGAGAGGTTCGAGGCGAGCACGACACAGGGATGGCGTCAAAGGGAAAATGAAGGCAGAAATGAGCACAAGGAAGAGATTCTGGCTGGGCAAAGGGAGGGCTAGCACCAGTCGACTGGTTGGTGAGCTGGATTCAGAGATGCAACAGAGAGAATGAGCTCGAGAAGGCATACAAAGAAGTACTAGGAATGGGGAAATGCATCTCCATTGAATTATGCATCGGGCAAATATCAGTAGAGTGATGGCGGAATGAGCAAGCTTTGAATGCCCGACGTCGATACCCAAGGGCCTTTAAGGCCTTGGTACCATGCTCAGAGGTGGGCAGGTGGCTTGGCCAGATGTCTTGCCATGGGCCAACCACCATATTGTTTTCATTGAACACCCACATCCAGGAATGTGAAGTCCTTATGCACCGGTTGAGTGTAGTCATGAATGAGAGTGGCATCATTGATACTGTTGAGAGAGCCCTTAAAAAGGGGGAGATTATGTTCCACTCCCTTATTAGCTAGGCGATCCACAACCGTATTTGCAGTGTGTCGGATATGCTTGAAAGAGATGGCCTGAAAAGTTTTGATCCATTGTTCAATTTTTTCTAATATTGTCAAGAGATGCTAGCTGGTAGAAACTTTGGAGGCAGGGGTGCCTAGCAGGAGTTAGGTGGTTGCTTCAATGAGGATCTGAGAGTCTCCTTCTACTTCCAGGGGGAAGAGGTTTTCTTCTTTTGCAATAAGGAGACCCTGCCATAAGCCTTCTAGCTCAGTGGAATTTTTGGAGTCCCGTCCAATAGAGCCAAAGTATATTCTAAGAGTGTTGCCTGATGCATCCCGAAAAATACCTCCAAAGCCCGCCGCTCCAAGGTTACCTTTAGAGGCACCATCAAAGTTCATCTTGATAATGTTGTTGTGGGGAGGAGACCAAGAACTGGGAGATTCAGGATGGGTGGATGGAACAGAAGTGGGGTGGTGAAGAAGGGGAATGGATAGATGCTAGTTCTCCCATATAATACTCTCGGGAAGGGTGGAGGGAATGTCAGATTCTTGCCAAGACTAGAGAGCAATGGTTTCTTGAAGGTTGTTGCAGAGGTTCATCCAAAGGATATCCTGGGGGTGCTTTCATCTTTGAAAATTCTTTTATTATGTTCTTTCCAGACAGTCCACAGAATGAAACCAGGGAGGAGTTACCATAGAATGTTGAGAAGATTGTTGTTGAAAGGTTCAAAGGGCCAATGTCGAATGATGTTAATGACAACTCCCCTGGTTCTACCAGTTCTTCTGCAACATATCTCTATTTTTTCCCATAAGGAGTTAGCAATGGTGCAAGAGTCCAATAAGTGTGGCATGTCTTCTGCATGGTAGAACAATTGGGACAGCGAGATGGCCTAATGAATCCTATTTTGAGGAGATTTTCCCATGTGAGTAGCCTCTTCTTGCTAAGGAGCCAAAGGAAAGTAGATATTTTGGGCTAGATGCCTGGCCGCCAAAATTTAGTCCAGAGAATGTCCTTTTATACCTGCGCAGTATGGAACAGCAAGTAATAGGCCTCTTTGGTGGTGAAGGATCCGCGAGGAGTATGCCCCCATCTTAACTTATCTTCTTGGATTGAAAATTGGATTTTCCTGCAGTTTAGCTCTTGGTCAATTTCCTCATAAGTTTCATCCTGCTAGTTCACTTGCCATTGAGCTGCCGAAATCCATCGATGATAGCCTTAACTGGGTTGATGATGCCAAAATAAATTAACTTGATTGTTCTCTGTTTGTTGTAGAATAACTTGCCATTTCGGTTTTTGAAAAATATTCGCCAATGCTGGCAACTGTTGCCATGAGTCTTCCCAAAGTCTGGCGGAGGTGCCAGAGTTGATCTCCCAAAAGCTATGGGCTTGTATAAAGGCACTATGTTGTTTTGCAGAGTTCCATATGAGGGAGCCAGAGGTCTCTGGGGAGAGTCTGATAAGATCTGTTGAAGGTCTATCGTTTGCATATTTGGCCACCCAAAGTCGGGCCCAAGGTGTATGAGGCTTGGAGAGCCATTGCCACCATATTTGCACCCCCATCGCGGTGTTGTTGTGTAGTGGATCTCTTATACCTAGACCACCTTCAATTTTGGAAACACAAAAATCTGTCCATTTTACAAGCGCCCATTTTCTGTTTAGCCCTATAGAACCCCAACGAAAATTTCGTTGTAGATTTCTGATCTGCTTTAGGACCCACTTGGGGGCTGCAAGAACAGACAAAAGATATAAAGGCATAGATTGGAGGATGGCTTTGATGAGAACAAGTCTACTGGAAATGTTGAGCGATCTATAGGTCCAAGAGGAAAGACGGGCCTCAAGTTTATCTAGGAGCTCTTTCTAGGAGGAGTGTTTGATTGTAGAATCGAAGAGCAGATCTCTGAGGTATTTGGATGGGAGAACTGCTATAGAGAAGCCTAGGAGACGGGCTATGTTGTGTTGAGTGGGAACAGGGATGTTGAAGAAAAATATTTGGGATTTTCCAGCATTTATGGTGGTACCAGAGGCTTCCGAGAAGGTGTCCAGCAGTGATTTGAGAGAGCTAGCTTCTTGAACAGAGGGTTGGCCAAACATCATGTTGTCATCAAAAAATTGTTGATGGGTTAATTTCTGGCGGTCATAAAGGGAGAAACCTCTGAGAGTATATTTGGAGGTGGCATAATGAATGAGACGGCCCAACCTCTCTACCATGAGAACAAAGATGAAGGGGGAAAGGGGATCCCCTTGACGAATGCCACGAGTGGAAGAAAAGGGAGTAGAGGGATTACCATTGAGCAGGATGGAGTACCTAGGGGTGGAAATGAGATACATGATCCATCGGGTCCACGTAGGACTGAATCCAAAAGCAAGAAGCATTTGATTAATGTACTCCCAGCTTAATTTATCAAATGCTTTAGAGAGGTCAAGTTTTAAAAGCATACCTGCCCTCTTGAGGTGTTTCAAAGAATGGATAACTTTGTGAGTGAGTATGATACCATCGAGAATTTGGCGACCTTCAACATATCCAGTCTGTTCTGGTGAGATGAGCAGTGGGAGCAGTGGTTTGAGTCTATTGGCAGTGAATTTGGAGATAAGTTTGTAAATGACATTACAAAGAGAAATGGGCCTGTATTTGTTAGGAGCACTAGATTTTTCCTCCTTGGGAATTAAGGCGAGGAAGGTTGTATTAAGAGACGGTAGAATCCAATGAAGAGTCCTAGATTCTTCGACTAAATCCTAAACTTCCAATTTTATCTGCTCCCAGAAGAAGTGAAAGAAGTTTGTTGTGAAGCCATCGGGGCCTGGGGATTTGTCATATTTGAGTTGTGCCATAGCCTGCTGTACTTCATGAAGAGAGACTGGTTCAAGTAACATAGAGTTATGTTCCTCTGTGATTAGCCTAGGGATATGCTGAGTGACCCTGTTTATGGCTAACTTTTTGTCTCCAGTCGGTTCCTGGAGAATGTTTTGAAAGTGGCAAAGGAATTCCCGTTCTATGTCCTCCTGTTCTTCAAGACGCTCCCCCTGACTATTGTGGAGGAAGGCTATGTTTTTCTGCATCCTTCTTTGAATGGTGGAACAATCAAAAAATCTGGTGTTTTTCTCCCCTTCCTTAAGCCAGTGAATCCGAGACTTTTGACGCCAAAGGATTTCCTCTTAACGATGCCACTCCTCCAGTTTTGTGAGAAGGGTCCTTTCTAGAGCTTCGTAAGTATCAGATCTACCTTCCTTGATGATGCATTGTTGTAACTCACCCATTTTCTGTTCAAGTTCTTTCTGGTGAGAAAAGATGTTTCCAAAGCTGATTTGATTCCATTTTTTGAGTTTGAATTTGAGGTGTTTGAGCTTCTGCTGGAACTAGAACATTTTGGATCCCTCAGGAGGGTGGAAACCATTCCAGCAAGTGATTACCATCTCTTTGAATTTTGGGTGGCTGAGCTAGAAGGATTCAAAGCAGAATGATCTTTTGTTGGCTTTTCCTGGGTGGGACCATTGCAGGAGAATTGGCCAATGATCAGATCCATCCAGAGGAAAAATTGAGGTGTGAAAATCCCCTCCTAAATGGATAAAATTGTCTAAGATGAGGAAGCGATCCAATCTGGAGGCTATTTTTCGTGGGCCACTTCTTTTATTAGTACAAGTATGTACACCATCGGAGAAAGAGAGGTCTATCAACCAATTGTTTTGTATAAAGTCTTTGAAGCAAGCGTTGTCCATCTCAAGTCTGATTCCGCCTCCCACTCTTTCCTCCAACTTGGTAATCATATTGAAGTCTCCTCGCAAATCCAAAGAGGATGGATTCTAGAGGAGTTGAGGGCGGCAATTGTGGAGAGGAGGGCAATTTTATGCTGTGGGTCTTGAGGAGAGTAAACATTGGTGAGGTGCCCATGAGAATTGGAGCCAACCAAGTGGAAGGTGGCTTGTATGAAATTATGGTTAGCATTAAAGTCAGACAGGGAGATAAGTTGGGGGTTTCAAATAATGGCTAACACTCCTGAGGCTCCAGAGGCGTCAATGGATACTGATATGCAACCCATCCAAGTTTTGGTGAGTATGGAATCCAGAATTCTATTGTTACATTTTGTCTCCTGGAGGAAGACTATCTTTGTCTTGTATTGATGTATCATATCTTTAATCATTCAGTGTTTGGAGGGGCTATTTAGCCCTCATACATTCCATGAGATTAGTTTCATTAGGAAATTTGGGGGATTGACCGATAGAACTTAGTCAGCTTGGGATACCTCCCAGATTCCACAAGCATTTATCCTACTATGATTGTTCTTTGCAGATCTGTCTTGCGCCCTCTCTTTTTTGACTCTTTAATTATCTTTTTGCCATCCCAATGACTACCGTTCTGAATTCCTAAAGAGTTGTTTTGTTGCACACGAAAGAATACAACTTCAAGGCTGTCAATTTGCCTCTTGGGAATCTTTTCATAATCCTTTTGATGGCAAGCAAGCTCCAAGGCCAGAATTTCCAGTCGCCAAGATCAATGCTTTCAGGTTCCTCTTCCATATAAGTAGGCTTATTCTTGTCATCTTTGGATTCATTTGACTAAGAGGTAGAGGGGAGATTGCCATCTATTTCCATCTGAGAATTTTTAATGACAATGGCTTTGTCCTTGTTGGACAAGGGGGGGGAGCGTGTGGCAAAGAAAGAGATAGGGACGTGGGTAAATTTTGAGGCAAGGGTTTGGGGTCAGGAATGTCAGAGATCGGGATATTTGAGGAGGGTTGTGAGGGGCCTCCTTCTGAGGAAGCGTGGTTGGTGAGGATTTCAAAGATGTTGTTGGTGGAGGGAATGTTAGGAGTTGAGGGCGTTGCAGAGGGTTTTTAGTGTGCTTCTTTTGACTGGAGACTATGGTGAAGCCTTCTGCATCTGTGTTTTTCGAAGAAGGGGCAGGTTTAGGAGGGGTGTTCAGAGGGAAATCTCTGAAAATATGGTCGTGTTCATGACACTTTCTGCAATGAAATGGAACATGTTCATAATCTATAGTTTGTATCCATTAAAAATCATCATGGAAGAGGCTTACTGAGTCGGCGAGGGCTTTGGCGAGCATGGAAAATTTTAGGGGCTAATATTCGCAGGTGAGCTAATTTTCCATGCTTTTTCCAAAAAAAAGATTCGTTAATTCCCATTTTTTTTTAAAATTGATTCGCCCAAGTTTTATAGTATAAAAATATTTTACCCTAAAAATAGCCAAAAAATTATATATACTAATATAAAATGATTACAAAACTAAATATTTTTACAAAAATAACATAAAAAATTTTAAAATTCACATATTGTGGACTACTAAGATTCGCCAAGTTTTTAAACTTTAAGATAAATGTCCATCCTTAAAATTTTCCTGTTGGCGAGATGCATGTAGACACAGATCCTCGCATAAGAAGTGTATCATCTAAGCTTGGTTTCTTTCGCGATCTTGATGAATTCCCCTAATCCATTGCCAATGTCTTTAATGGTTTCCTCATCCCAGTATTCCAAGGGTAAGGAATACATGCGAATCCAAACTGGTGCCCAGTTGAAATCTTCCTTATCTGGGTTAAATCTTTCAATCCAATCACGGAGATATAGGCCTGCAGAGTTAAAAAAATATGGGCCTCCATCAAAAATACGATTCCTGTCCTCCAAACAGTTGAAAACGGCTGTGAAGAATCCTTTTGGGCCCAACTGCAATGTGACATGCCCCTTGGGCTTCCATTTTGAGGCAATCCATCCCTGAAGCGCTTTTTCAGTTGGCCAGAGGCCTATAAACTTGCCATTGAGGGCATGATCCTTCATGAACTGAATATGCCCATTGATGTGATGTCCTGGGAGATCTATTTTGATACGGTTTGCTGCTATCGGAATGCATGTAGCAAAGGAGACTTTTGGCTATGCATCTGAAGCGCTCTGGGAGTCCTGCTTGTCTTTTTGCGCCTCGTTGGAGTTCATTTTCCCTTATGCTGTGTCAGTGGAAGGTATTTGAGTGGAAATGGTCGGACTGGAAGTGTCAGAGGGTGGAGTAATAGGGGGGGGAGGATCCCACCCCTCCCAAAGGAACTGCCATGTGAAGAGGTCAGAGTCGGCCAGTCGATGTGCGCAACATGGTAATACCGGGTCGCCGAGAGAACATAGAGGTGCCTGAGAGTCTCTGTTGCAGGGTTACAAAAAAACTAAGCCTGAGCGTCCAGACTCCATGTAGAATTATAAAAGGAGGAGGAAATCAATTGCAAATCATTCTATCTTATCATTTCTATTTGACATCTAAATGTGAGTTCTCTTGAGTTTTTCAGCCAAGGAAATTAGTGCTGCTTAGCACAAGGGATTTCCAGGCAGAAATTCCACCTCTATCTTTAGAGAAATTTGAATGCCTTCATAGTGAGGCTTTGGGGGATTCTATTTCAGGACTTCCCTTGAAATTTATTAATAAAATTCACACAAAAAATTGTTATTTCTAGGTGCGGAAGACAATCCCGAGAGGTTATTTGGAGCAACATATTTCTATTTATAGATTTTAGGTATTTGCAGGAGATTTTATATTGGTTAGAGGAGGACTTTGGAACCATTTTTCAAACTTGTTCATGTATCTTTTAGCTGGGCTAGATTTTCTCTTATAGAGCCTGCACATGGGTTGCAGAACAAATTTTTTGTCGATGTTTGGTGTTGGTGCTTGCCGGGTGTTTTTAATTTGGAGTAATAGCTATTTGCCGAAGGATATTTGTGCACAATCACTCAACCATTTTCCAGAGAGTTTTATAATTTCTCTGCAGTTCCTCTTTTGTTGGGTGCAAAATTGTGTAGCTGGAAATTCAGTCTATTTTGGGCAATCTGGGTCAGCTAGAATTATCCCAAATGATTTTTGGGTTTTGTTGGTTTGGGTGTGAGAAGCCTAAAGCCAATTTTATAGAATTTTTTAGGCAGTATTCGAGCCAGAATCATGCATTATTATTGTAAGGCATATTTTAATTTAGTTGGGCATTTTGCATCGCATTGTGAGTTTGATTTTGGCTTGGAGTTAAGCCAAGCCATTTCTAAGTTTTTATGGGTTTGGTGTGAGAAGCTACATGTTAAATTTTCATAATTTTTTGAGTATTTTTTAGGGCATAAATTTCAATTCCTCTCCTACAACAGCAGCAGTAGCAACAATATCTTATGGGTAATTCACACTTTTTGGGGCTTGCAAGATCAGCTAGAATTGGCCCAATATTTTTCTGGGTTTGGTATATTTTGGTGAGAGAATTCTCTAGTTAATTTGGTCGAATTTTTGGAGCAGATTTGAGGGCATAAATATTAGTTCACCTTTAGTAGCATCAATAGTATAATTTCTAGTCAGTAATTCACAGGTGCAACATATTTATTTCCAATTCTATTTTAGAGGCCTGATTTATTATGGAAACAAATCCTCTGTGGCTATAAATACAACTATCTCTATCAATATATTTCTATGTAATTGCTCCAGTAAAGAAATAAATCTTCTCAATTCTCCATTTCTTATGTTATTTGCAATTGTGGAATTTCTGGGTTTATCTGGATATGTTATTTTATTTTTACCGCAATTTCATGGTTCTTGTTCTGCAATTGCTTGGATAAATTATGGTAGAAATTTTTGAGCAATTCCCCAAGAAAATTAAGAAAAATTATAAACCGAGACATTACAGTGGTATCAAAACATGATCTTGGCCAGATGTAGGGAAACTAGCAAGATCCTAGAGGTGTAGGCATGCATGCACAATTATTGGTGAAATTTATGGACATTACAATGACACAAAAGGGGAGGAGTACATAAGGAATCATGGAGGAGATCCTAAAAAAAAAATGAGGAGATGATAAAGATGTTATCCCAATTGTGTATTAGAAAGGAAATAAAACCAAGCTATCCTCATCCTTATAACAACGTACTAGAGGTACACATGCCACAAGAATGAAGCCACTTACACCATGAAGGAGAAGTTAGCAGAATCTGGGTACCAGACCCCCTCAAGAGTAGTGGACAAGATGAGAGCAATTATATGATGTGACTAGGAGGAGATCTTACTTCATATTGTGGGACCTAGGGTGCAAGTACACTAATAGCGAGCCTAAGGAGGAGGTTGAGCAGGAGACTAAGGGCACATAGGATTGTGAGGAGCACGTGGATACACCTAGTGTGACACAAGAGCCACCCTTATTGGAGTTTCCTTGGGTAGCCCCAGTTGACACATTGGTGGAGACATTTGAGGATACACCCATTAATGAGGTGTCAATGGACACAGAGGTACATGTTAGAAAATAAAAAAGGAAGAAATATTTTCTTATTCTTGATAATTACTTGTGATGTTTCTTGTTATTATGATTCTTTATATCTTATTTCTTTTATTTCATCAAGCAATTACCAAAGCAGCAACATATAAAACAATAGGCACCAGATGTAGGCACTGTGCCTAGGAAAAACCCCCCTTGAGGGGAAAACCCAGTCAAGAAATTCTTCCCTTCAATAGTATTCTTTGAGACTCTTCACCCTAGACAAAGACCAGACATTCCCTCCACACTAAGTCAGCCTCCAGAATTTTGACCCCTTTCTAGTAACTTCGACTAGGCAGAAGCTTCCAGGAACAGGAAGCTTCCAACAACAGTGAAACTTGGAAGAATTCGATCTCCCAATATACGACACGAAACAGTGAGAGAGAGGCACCAAAATTTCGATTTTATTCTTCTCCTTAGACTTCCCCAAATTCACACTTATTTTGGCTTCCCTGCAACAAATTTTTTACTTTTCCCAGTTACTAGAGATATCGAACTTCTTATGAAAGAGTGTGTTCCAAATGAATTCGATTTTCTTGTATTTATAGGCTCCATGTGAGGTCCAATCAGGATCATTGGGCTGACTTAATCTCTTATAGGCCGACTTGGTGTGGAGGATACATAAATCATATTTGACTCAATACTAAACCTTTTTACATGATTCAAAAGCTCACGAAGGGTCTATTTAAAATTTAAATGGCTCTGTTGACTTAGAATAAAACCTAGAAGTTTTCAATGGGGATTTTGACCTAAAACATGGTGACCCAAGCATGAAACTCATGCTTTAATAAGTCACAATAATAATAATAATATTTTTTTTCTTTATTCTTTGACAATTATATTACAAGATGACTCAAATACATTAAATGAAGACCGAACTTAGTTACATTTTCCAACACTCCCTCTTAACTAAGGAGGTATTCATCATATACAAATACAATGGAAGATCTCATACTATATGAACTGTTATCACCCAAAATTTTTCAAAACATCATTGTGTCAACTTTTCTTTTGGTCATGATTTCAAGGAGGTCTTAGATAGGTTTTGAGTCATTTCATGATTGAAAGGGTAAGTAATAGGCTTAGAGTCTCAAAAGTGTCATTTTCATATCCAAATAAAGTTTGACAACCTTATTCCATGGTTTAAAGGTCTCATATTCTTTTTAGAAGCCATATCTTAAACCCTTCGAAAAGTTTTCTGAAATTAGCCACAAAATCACACTTTCATAGCGCAGCCAGTGTAAAAAACCAGTTTTGTGCTATGAAAGCACTACTACTTTCGTAGCGTGCTACGAAACAACTGAAGCAACCTTTTTAATCAAAAAACTCTATTTTCTGGTTTTAGTAGTAAATTTCCAAGGACGTTTATGGGCAACTGAAAATGAATTTTTGAAAACTAAAAGAGGTTTTTCTT
Organism: Pinus albicaulis; assembly: GCA_034641835.2. NCBI lineage: Eukaryota > Viridiplantae > Streptophyta > Pinopsida > Pinales > Pinaceae > Pinus > Pinus albicaulis. The sequence goes on along the minus strand of CM076581.1, from coordinate 16,666,388 downwards.
CCTAACATACCTAAATACAAAAAAATATTTCAGTTTCTTCAAATTCATTATGAGGTGGGAGAAATTGATGACTCAACTTGCGCTACGAAACTGCTGAAAGTCATTGAGAGAAAAACTCTTCTTTCTGGTTTTAGTAGTTCACTTCAAGATCAGTTTCTGGCCACATGAAAAGGTATTTTGGAATTCTGAAGGAAATTTCTATTCATAAAATATCTAGATACAATAACCTATCTCACTTTTCTCACACGTGTTACCAGTTGGCAGATACAAGGCTTTCTTTGAAGCCATATTTTCAGAAATCAAAATTTTACAGTTTTACACATGTTGTTCAAAGACAGTTTCTGGGCAGTAGGAGAGGTATTGCAAAAAACCAAGAGAGGTTTTTGTTCAAGACAGATTGGTCTCCAAAATCCGCCTTCAGTTTCTCAAAATAATTTTTTTATGAGGAGATACAAGCTTTGTCTCAACACCTATTTTTCAGGTAAAAACAGTAAAACAGGGAAATGGAACAAGTGCAGAAAATGATAAATCTTTAATCAGTTTGTCATTAAGTAGAAGACCAATTTTGAGGATTGTTGGGTTTCGAGTTTTGATGCTGCTGGTGGAAATATGAGGATCACAGATGAAGAATCAGATTGCAAAGCAAAAGAAATAATGGTTAATTGAAGTGTTTTATAGTGATATAAAAAATGCGCTACGAAAACAGGCTATTTTCGTAGCGCAGTCATATCTCATCACCTTTTACACTTTTTCGAATATTTATTTTTTCACAGGTGGAAGGTTGAAGTTTCAATGGTATATTAGCACATGTGACACATATAAAACAATCATCAATGTTATCAAGCTGCTTGAAGATAAACGTGGAAGATAAGGGCTAAAAAACAGGAAATCTGTCTCCTAATTTTAGGGCAGTTTTTGTCATAATCAGCATGAATACATCAAAGGTGGAGGCATCATCCCAATTCGAACTCATGGGATTGCAGCTAGCAAAGGAAGCATTAAATTTTAGATAAGGTTGTTGTAAGAATATTTAGGAGTTTCACTCCTATTTGGATTAGGACTCTTCAAAGACTGTTTACTTGTCATTTTGTAAATAAAAGTCTGTTTGATCGTTAGATTAGGTGTCATGTATGGGAATTCGAATTCTGCTAGTGGTGGATCAGGGAATCCAAGATTTTAAAGGCTATATATCAAGAATTAGGTCGAATTCATTAAAGGTTGGCATTTTTATTAGCAAAAGAAGCTATGTTATTGTAGCAGACTGTGTGTTTTTCAACTTAATACAGAGATTGATTTTACTACTCAAGATTCACAAGGGGTTTATGTGTTTGATATTTCTATGGCCTTTTTCAATTACCTATTTGCAGTGGTATGAGCATTTGTTACTTATAATTCATTGGATAATGCTCTAACTTCCTTCACATGCTTGTAAACTATGTTTATTCACTGTGTTACTGTTTCACTTATAAACCTAAACTCCAAGTGCCTTGACTTCCATGTTTAGCTGATTAAATTTTTTTGTTGAAGACTACTTTGACTCCATGGCCCAATAGATGTTTGCTAATCTTTAATTCAACCAATTATACATTTTTGTCCATTTTTATTTCTAGAGTTAGCCATCTAATCATTAATTAAAAATCTTAAACCTATTGAGAGAGCCCTCTCAGGTTGAGGAGGCTAAGCCTCAGCCAAAAGATTGGTTTGAAAGAGTTACTCAGAGTCTACTTGATCAACAGCCTATCAAGGTTAGATTTTGTGATAATATTTTGGTGCATCTTCCGGGAGCCTGAAGATTATTCATTCCCGAAATCAAGAAGCTGAACTTCTGAAGGTAGCAGGAGCTCAGAATCTGTTCGAGGCTACAGAACTACCTTGGCGACTCCACACATCGAATAATCAAATTTGAAGGTGACTCCACTGCTTAAATATTAGTGGCTTGATGAAGTTTCAAGATGAGTTCCATTGCAATATTGAATGCCAGGTATGCCCCTATGAATCGGTCTCATATGCTTGGTTTTCCAAATCCCATGCCAAAGGTTGAATGGTTAGATGATCTTCCAATATTTAAAGATGAAAAGAAAGACAATGCTGCTCTTCATTTGGTTAGGTTCCATATGCATGTACACAGTCTTAAGGTTCAGTTTCCTAAAGATTGTCTCATGAAGATGTTTATGACCACTTTAGAAGGAAAAGCATGGTCTTGGTATAAAGGTTTGGAAAATGGTTCATTATATTCTCTTGCTAATTTCCATGATGTATTCTATGAGATGTATAAAGAGTTTCATCCCTCCTTATTGCTGGTTAAAGATTGCTGTAAACATTCTGTGAGTTTTATTCAATATTTGGAGGATTTTTATGATGATGATGAGTTCATGTATGAAGAAATTTTAGAGGCTCTTCATAACAATACATTTCAACACCGAGAAGAAAGGATAACATCCCATAAAATGCAACATGAAAATCAGCAGGGGTTTTCTTATGAAAACCATGTTACATCCTCTGATATTGATGTAAAGATGCATCAAACTTGCTAGTCTTTTGATCATAAAGATATTAAAAATCATTGCAAACAACAAGAAGAAATACTGGAAGATAGATTTTATAACCCTCAGGTAGAGAAAAAGGTTGATTTTTTATGTCATACTTTGCAGCAGGGAAAATTTTAGGGGATCTTATGGAGTTCGTAGAGCAACATTGTCGACCAAGTGTCCGATTCAAAGGGACTCGGATATCGATTGGGGATCTAGAGAGGTTGGAGACCGGGGCAATGGTGGCAGCAGTGTTGCGGATCTTTGGCAACCAGGCGCTCCATCACATCACTGGAGCGCAGATGATGATTGTAGAAAGTGTGTTGAGTGGGACCTACTATGGGTGGGCCCAGATTATGTTGGTGTCGTTGAAACGACAGCTGTCGCTATGTAAGCAACAAGTGAACCATGATTATGCATATGGGATTGTATTGTGCTCCTTCTTTTTTGAGAAGATCTCGACCTTACGACCTCGTGTACAGCTACCTGATGGGGGTCCAAGAGAACCCAAGATGCGTCAGTGGGGCCGACTAATGTGTAGAGGAGGGGGAGGGGCGGTCAGACGGGTGTTCCGACCAGAGTTCTTCGCCCATTGGGATCAGATGCCATTTTATATAGATGACTATCCCTATAGTGGGATGAGTTATTGGGGAGATCCGGACTTGTCGCTTCCGCCTGGTCGAGTATGGGGGCCTGATGGTAAGTGACAAGTAACTAATCTCTTATGTGCATGTTAAAGTTTGTGAATAGTATTTATGGTACTGATCCTTATACTTTTTGGTATGTAGATATAGCTCCAGTGAAACCGGCCAGATATATGGGACGACTTGCGGTAGGCGGGACTACAGGTGCTAGTGGATCGAGAATGGCAGAGAACGAGGAGATGGCTGCTCTTTTTGGAGGACATTCGTCGTAGATGTGAGGGGATGCTGGCCGGTGTGTCTGAGCGGGGTTGGCAGGATTTAGACGACCAGTACATAGAGCTATGTATTGGGCTACCCTCGGAATGGCGAGGTATCATGCGGTGCATGGCGATGGCTGGTCAGGCTGTGCGTGATCTACGAGCTACGGGAGCAGAGCCATTGGCTCGGGATCCTCCAGAGAGTGATTATATGTAGGGCAGGTGGTTCCCCCCAGTGTGTATGTAGGGGCAAGTGGTGCCCCCCAGTTTCTTGAGTTTTTTTTTTTGTAACATGCTATGGGCATGTCATATGTTTCAGAGTATATGGACTCTAAAAACATGTTATATGATATATATTATGTATATGCATTGTGTTGATGGTTTGAAATGTTATTGTCTTGTGTGTGATAAATGCCAGTCTATAACATGATTTGCAATTTGATCTACGTAGTGATTTTGACTTCTAGGTATATGGTTGAAAGTAATGAATCTAAATTCACGTATCAAAAGTTTCACTCGTAAATATTGTATAAGCAGGATAGGGTTATGCACACGATAGACACCATTAAGTTGTAAGACAAGAAGCAGGGAATCTAAACGAACGTGCAGATGGAGGATGCGATGAGAGAGGGCATCGACTAAGAGACCACGTACTACATCATATTTGGCTTGATTATTGGTGGCATTACCAATGCAGACCCCATTTGCAAGAACAAGGGTATGCAAGGGGGTAAAGATGGCCCATGCGGCCGAGGCGAGATTCTGGGAATTACGACTTGCCCCATCGGCATAGCCAATATAATGTGTGGACGAGAGGGCCGATGGAATAGTTTCATAAGACAAGGAATGGGAGGAAGGAGAATAATGATGGCAGCGTGAGTATAGGGTAGACATCCAATGACAACTATGGGAGGGAGTAGTTTGGGTAGGAAGGCTAGGACTCATAGATCGACTAGAGGGAGATGAATGAGAACCACGGGAGGAAAAGTAGGAACTCATGCTACGAAGGACATCATAGATACGGATGGTATTATCCTGGTTATGGGAGGAAGGGGAAAGGCTGAGGAAACCACACGACGCTGCAAAGTTACCGAAATCATCAGCTGGGGAAGAAAGGCACACATATGGATCGTCACAGGAGATGACAAAAGAACAAGTAAAAATATGGTCAAAGCATGTAGAGTCCAAGGATGTTGCTGAAGGAGAATCAAGCAAAACAGATGGAGTGGATTCAGAGGGAATGTACTCCAAGGGTCGTGCGGATGATGAAAGGTAGAGAAGGGGGGTAGCAGATTCTCACATCTCAACATCAAGGGGAGGAATGTCAATGGTAGCAGGGGGATCCTCGAGTAAGCCTGATGCATATTGAGTAAGGATGGGAGAGGCAGATTGATTTTGTTCAACTTCGTATTCACGAATGACCTCTAAAGAGGCTCGGTAATGCGTGAGGTGAGGGAAATGGTGAGAATAATGGCCATGGACACCACACATATCATAGGTTTTTTTGGTGCGAATAGTCTCTGGGTTCTTGTTAGCGGACGAGGAAGAAGCAGAGGGTTCAGGGACCGTAGATTTAGGGAACGCGACCTTAACCATGGGTTGGATACGGGGCAACTCAGGACAAGTATGGGTGGCATGACCGACACCATCACACAAGGCACAAGGTTTGGGGGGTGGGGGAGGGGTAGGGTCTGGTGTGGTGGCCTTGTCTTTGGGTGCCCCCTTTTGAGCTTTTCTTTTCTTGCCCGTGTTGGAAATGTTGTCATTGATGGCAAAGGAGGTAACAGATGCAGAGATAGGAAGAGTTGCAAGGAGATGGAAAAGAACAGAGACAGCAGAGAAGAAGGAGAGGCAGCAGAGAAGAAGCAGAGGCAGCAAAGAAAAAGCAGAGGAAGCAAAGGAAATGAATTGATGTAAAGAGCTATTCAAGGTGCAGAGTAGTGAAGAAGTTTTGCATTACATGAGATTCTGTAATTGGGGGTCTAAATGGGTCTATGATGCTGCAGTGTGCAATTTTGAGGTATGGTGTGTAAATAAACTATGTGGCGAGGTTTTTGTGTCGAATAAATAAACTTTGTGGCGAGGGTTATGTGTGGATAGACCATTGAACCTGCAGTGGAACACAAATTGACTATGTGGAATGTATGAGTCATGATTCTGTGTGGGATTGGAATAAATTGATGCCTACTGAAAGTCATTAGTTATGCGTAGCCATACCTGTAGTTACCAGCAAGATAAATTACGGTGGAAGATTGTGATGAAAGGTGTCAACTCTGTGTAATGGCTCAATCTCTGAACTCTGGTAGCCAATGATGTCGTGGTATTGATTATCCCACGAGTTTCGGGGTTAACAGTTTGATAGAACCTCTGTACATTAAATAGGCAGCAGAACCCGGAGCATTGGAGCGGAATCGAATACGAAAATACATTGAAATATAAGCAGGCAGAAGCAAAGTGAAAAGGTGGGTTGAATTATATAACGAAACCGGGAGAGGCAGAACCTTGACCGGAGAACAGTGGAAGGGGTGAAAACCACGAGCGGTTTCACGGAGGGCGGATTTCCCATTCCACACCACCTTTCAACCATGAGGTGGTTTTACAGATTTCACAGCGATTCCATTAGGATTTGGCTGCGTGTCCCAAGCGGTTTTGATTAAAATGAAATTTCACGCAATAACGATCGGCGGAAGACGCCCAGCGAAATGAATAAGATCCGTTGATCTGGGCAAAGGCTATCCAACGGTGGGCGATCACAGGACTTGCATGAGGTTTAATAAAGGTGCGTGGACGATAATTCATGTATGTTGTCTGCATTCGATTGGCGGTTGATGGCATTGTGGGCCCGGCGGAAATATACGTAATGAAGTTGGGTTATTAATTTAATATAAGGTTCGACGGAGTATATTAAAATCTTTTATCATGGTTCACAAGTTCATAAGGGTATGAGATGTACTGTGGGACTCCATTAACTATTGAAGGGAGCCGGAATATGTATATGTGATTAATTATGCAGAAGGTCAATTAACATGGTTTTAATAGCCAATGGATTATGCGCCTTATATACAAAAGCCCAAACTATATATATATATATATATATATATATATATATATACGGTGCGCAATATATATAAAAAGGCAGGGTGCAATGCCTCGTGGACCTGGAGCCAAAGGACGATACACTATTATTCACTGTGCTAATGTCATAAGGTTTGGTTTTATTATGGTTTAATAGTCAACTATTATGTTGCGTATGAGGGTTGTAATGCGAAGTTAGCACATATTTCCATATAAGAGATTGTCGGATTTGTAACTATAGAGGAGTATGAAATTAATATCTAAATTCTATGAATTAAGATATTAAAATAGCCCAGCCTTATTTGTTTGAAATTGCCAGCGTGGAATAGGACAAGTGTGAGATTGCCAGATATGGAAATGCTTGGGCATGAAACTTGAATGCAGTTATGGAAAAGGAAAAGGAGAGCATGCAGAGATAAACTGAGATTACAGGTTTGACAAGTATACATTCACAGGTGCACACAATTATAGTGAACCAAGGTATGCAGAACAGGTTCTTAACAGCAGCAGGAAAAGACAAATCTAGTAAAGCCAAAATTTGGAAAAGGAGCTGAGTGAAATTGAAATATGTAATTAAAATGTGAAAGTAAATGTTGTAATTAATTTTTTATTGTTTGTGATGCAAAGGCAAGTATCCTAAAGAAAAGACAAAAATTCCACTGTAGCATGAAATATTGTACATATTATTATGATTTTAAATTGAGTTGGACAAAGAAATGAGGAAGCAGAAGACCAAGAGGTATGACCATTCATTTCGAATTCCTAGAGGAATACAAACAGTCTTGTGAGAATTCCTATATAAGATCAATTTGATAAGCTCAAGAGAGAGAGAGAGAGAGTAGATATAGAGAATGCAGAATATAGAAGAATAAAGCAAAGAAGATTAAGAGAAGAAGAGCAGATACATAACAGAGCTGATATCTGGAGTAAATCAGCAAACATTTAGCTTAATAGCTGTCAGTTGTAGCTGACAAAGGTTGAAGCCTCCTGTAGGTTGGTGCCTACAGAAAATTGAAGGGAGTTGGTGCTTCCTTGCAAGTTGTAGCTTACAGAATTGAGGTTGGAGCCTCCTGTAGGTTGGTGCCTGCAGAAAAACATTGGTGAGAGGGAGTAGGAGCTTGCCTTTGCATCACAACAATAATAAGATGTGGTTTTCTCCTGTTATGGGTTTCCACTTATATATGGTGTCTCTGTGCATGATAGTTATGTATTGAATCTGATATGTATCATCTGCTTAATACCTGCAACTCTCATATTAAGTCTACTGCTATATTAAACTAATACTTGCTGCTTGCATTCTAAGATTACTTGCACATTAAATTGGATATGAAATGAAGGTGTAAAAAGCTTAATGAAAATTTTTAAAAGATCAGGAATGCATTAAACTGATTCACCCCCCCCCCCCTCTCAGTTTAATTAAAGGTTCAACAATTGGTATCAGAGCAGGTTCCTTTGTACAAGTCTAACAACTGAAAGGAGATCCTAGGTTCCCAAGATGGCTAGTAAAGAAGGATGCTCAACCAATAAAGCCCCTTTCTTCACTGGTGAAAATTATGCTTTCTGGAAAATCATATTGAAAGCTTATATAATGTCTTTAGGATTAGAAGTTTGGGATGCTGTGGAAATTGGATATGTCACAAAGTCAACTGATACAGAGAAAGAAGCTAAACAAAGCTTTGAAGCTAATGCAAAAGCAATGAATGCAATATTAAATGGACTATGTGAAGCTGAGTTTATCAAAATAATGCACAGTAAGACTGCCAAAGATATGTGGGACACTCTAGAGAATATCCATGAGGGAAATAAAAAGGTTAAGACTACCAAACTTCAAGTATATAGAGCCCAATTTGAAAATTTAAAAATGAATGATGATGAAGATTTTGGCAGCTTCTTCTTAAAAGTTGCAGAAATTGTTAACAGTATGAAAGCTCTTGGAGAAACAATACCAGAAGGTATAATTGTATAAAATATTCTAAGATCTCTTCCATCCAGATTCAATCCCAAGGTGTCTGCAATAGAAGAAACAACTGATTGGGAGACCTTAACCATGAACTAGCTACTAGGAAATCTTACAGCATATGAGATGAGGCTCCCATAGAAGAAGCCAAGTACAAGGGAGGCAACATTCAAAACAGAAAAGAAGAAAGAAGAAAAGGAAGACATATGCTCCTTCTCTGATGAAGAAGAGGCTAAATTTGTCAAGAAATTGGATAGAGGCTCATAGTAGACACAAAGGTAAAATTCTTTAAATGCTTTAACCCAGGAAGAGTTGGACATTATGCTGCTAAATGTCCTCACAAGAAAGTAAGAACAAGCTTCAAGAACTTGCAGAAAGACACATCAAAGAATTGCTACAAAGAAAGAAATCAAACAGGAAAACTCTTTCTGTGCTCAAAAGAAGATGTAAACAGTTATATCTGAAGACTCAGATGAAACCTCAGGAGAAGAGGGATACTCTGAATTTTTACTGATGACCATAGAAGATCTTGAAGGACTCTTGCTAGAAGAAGAAGAAGAAGGGGAATTCGATCTTGAGGGGGAGCTAAGAAGTTCTCTGGAGGAGATTGACAGAATCAAACTAAAATGCAGAAAACAAAAAGAGATTCTCCTCAAATGTGTGAAAGAAGATCAAAATTCAGAAGTCCTCATTACGACTAAGGTAAATCTTGGAAAACAAAGAAGATAGAAGATATGTTACTTCAGCAAATCAAAGATAAAACTCGAGAACAGAGGAAAATTTGGAAGAAGAAATTCGTATTAGAAGGAAATTAGAAAGTGCTCAACAGAAGAAGTCTCTATATACCCTTCTCAAATGACAAGTTACGTAAGTTGAATGAAATCTTGGATGCTTTCAAGATCTCCTCTAACTAAAAAACTGGATAGGCTATGAAGGAGAATCAAGTAAAGAAGCTGAAAAGAAAAGAGAAAACAACAATATAATTTTGTGAAAGCAAAGAAAGTGATGAACGGCTCAAATAATTCCTACAAAAGGAAGAAATATGTAAACAGGAAGAGACGAGACCGAAGAAACTCTAACAAAGATTATAACAAATACTAAGACAACGGAAGAAAGGATCATATATTCACAGTTATATCAAATTTGGAAGCCATCGGAGATTCTTGCCTCTATGGAAAAAGGCCACACATATATATGCTACCCTGGCAGGGACACATTGCGGCATATTTTCATACAAGGAGGAATGATTCAAACTAGCAAAAGATGCGAGCATGGAAAGACAACCTTACATCGGGTATGTAATTAATTTCTATGGTTATTGTTTTTAATTGTAAGGATTTTGGCCATAGAACAATGAATGTAGAAAGTATGGACAAAGGCCGATGTTCAATACCTCAAAGAGGTTATGAGTCAAAGCAATTTTGTTCATGCTCTGAATTACGCAAAAACTATAATCCAAATGTTGTATATACAATCCAAGTTGGACATATATCTTCGAAGTGTTCTCACAAGGATATAATTCATCACCTCACAAAGATACCAAACAAAGAAGCCTCCGATTGGATAAAGAAGGTGAATAAATGTGACTTGGCTTTAGCAGCAATATTTGAAGGTGAATGGTATTTGGACGGTCGTGCTCTAAATACATGACGGGGAGAACAAAAACAAGTTTTTAACTCTTGATAAAAGAAATCGGGCAATGTCACTGGAAATATGGTCGGGGAAAGATCGAGGAAAAGGATCGATCGACGCAAACCCATTAGGAGGAGAAGGCCAAGATGTATTATATGTATATGGGGGTGAAGAAAGTTGCGAGTGTCGGTCGGATGTGTGATAAAGGTACAGCAGAAGTTCTCTTTGGAAGGCACAAAGATTGTGTGATCGAGATCAATCACAACGGGAAAAACTCTACTCAAAGTCAGCTGAAACTGATATGTGTGCCGTGAGAGGATGAATCCTGTGGCTTAGCAAACTCGAGTCATGGTTATGGCATAGGAGATTGGGACATCTCGGCTTTGACCATATCATTAGGCGAGCAAGAAGAAAGTTGTCGAATTATGCAGCTCAAAAAGGCCCTCCAAACACAATATACAAATCTTGTCGGTTAGGGAAACAAACTCGCACATCCTTTAAATCTACCAAGAAAGGTTATCAACAAAGAAGACCCTTTGCAACTTGTGCACATGGATCTGTGGACACTGCAAGAACTAAAACACCCAGTGGAGAGTTCTAGACTATCTTTGATAATAGATTATTTCTCCAGAATGACATGGAGTTGCTTTTCTCAAGAATAAATGGGAAAACTCTGGAAAAAATTCAAAACATTTAAAAATTGTAATCGGACGGGGATCTGAGGCGAGAATGCATCGGATCGGACGGAGAGGAGGTGAATTCAACGATTATGACTTTGCAGACCTATACGATGACATGGCATAAAACAACAATTTACTATTACGGGGACACCTCGGCGAATGGAGTATGGAGAAAAGACAAAAAAACATATCACATTCATAGATTACACGGAAACCATGATGCGAAGAATAATATTACTCCGTATACAGGCGAGAAGCGGTGCACACGGCGGTACATATCCTTAATAAACTCCATAAGGCTAGCGATTAGAAAAAGACTCCACATGAACTATGGCATGGAAATCAGCTCGATCAAACATTTGGAAATATTTGGAAACAAGTGTTACATAAATAACAGCAAGTGAAAATCTTGGCAAATTTGATGCGAAGCGAGATGAAGGGATATTTCTAGGATATGCTTCCAAAAACAAAAGTGCAGTGCTACAACAAGACCCTTCGGAAGATAGTTGAAAGTATTGATGTGAGATTTGATGAAGAACTTCCAAATAATACTAGGAATACGACGTATGATACATCAGAACAAATGAAGAAGAAGATCAAAATGATGACGAAACAAGCAAAACATGGGAAGATACGATGGAACTCAAAAAGCCCCTCAGATACTACCTCCGAAAAACCATCCCGGAGAAGATCAAATCATAGGAGACAAGAATGTGGAGTTCAAGCAGAAGGAAACTAACTAGAGACGAAGAATATACATAGCCATGTTATCACAAATAGAACCAAAAATTTGAAGAAGCAGCTCAAGGACAAATCTTGAGCAATCTAAATGAATGAAGATTGGACCAAATTGAGAAAAACAATACACGAGAACTAGTTCCTAGACATATTTGAAAAAATGTCATAGGCTCAATGGGTATTCGAAACAAATGGTGAGCAAGGACAAGTAATCGGGGAATAAAGCTAGGCTGGTACGCAAAGGATACTCACAAATAGAAGGACTTGATTATGATGAAACATTTGCCCACTGTAGCGGAATGGAAGCTATCGGAGATATTTCTGGCATTTGCATGCTACCAGATTTCAAGGTATATCAAATGGATGTAAACTATTCTTTCTTAATGGCGATCTAAAGAAGAAGTGTACATAGAACAACCGAAGGTTTCTATTGTGAGATAAAGAAGACTATGTATGCAAACTGAAAAAGGCCCTATATGGTGAGAAAAACAGGCTCTAGTGGCAGTACTCAGGCTTGGATAAATATTTGCGAAAACGAGGGTTTTTAAAAGAGGTGGAGTAGACAACAATCTATACATAAAAGCCCATGAAAATGAACTCCTAATTGTTGTTGTATATGTTGATGACATTATGTTTGGAAGCAACGGAGATGAGCTAGCAAGGATGTTGCCGAGAAGAGATGAAATCGAGTTTGAAATGTCCATGATTGGAGGCACTGAGTTTCTATTTAGGACTTCAAATTCGACGAAAAGGAGCACGGGTACATTCATCTCACAAGAAAAATACCTAAAAGAAATCTTGAAAAAATTCAAAATGGAAGATTGCAAACACATGTCAACTCCCATGACCACGAGTTACAGGCGTAATCTTGATGATGAGTCTGATATAGATCAAAACTCTACGGATCCATGATTGGAAGCCTATTGTACCTAGCGCATCGAGACCGGACATCATGCTAGCGGTGGGCCAAGTGGCTAGATATAGTAACACCTAAACAAAATCTTCCTTCTTAGTCAAAGAATATTGGATATCCCTTGGGGAACAACCTTGTATGGACTTTGGTATCTAAAAGCAAAAACTTCACTTTATCGGCATACACGGATGTAGATTGGGCCGGTTATTGTTGATGACAGAAGAACACAGTGGAGGTGCTACATGCAGGAGAAAACCTGATTGCATGGTTAAACGAAAACAAACATCCATCTCTGCATCTCTGGTAGACAAATATATAGCGGCAACAACATATTTGTACACAAGTCATGTGGATGAAGCAAACTCTTCAAGACATGAAGATGCAAGCACAATGATAAGGCCTATTTCAATCAAATGTGATAATACGAGTGCTATAAGTATATCTAAAAATCACATGCTTCACTCAAAACTAAACATATGATAATTATCATTCCTCAGAGAACAAGTAGGCTCGAAGATAGTAAAAGCTGGATATGTATCAACAAAGAACGACGAGATATATTTACTAAACCACTTGCAAGAGAACCATTCAGATAACGAGAGATAAACTAGAAATTGGTAATATGAGATGCTACTCTCGATATAAAGAGAAAGCACAATTTCGAGAGAACAAAACGAAAATATCATTCCGGGGGAGAACGACCGACCGACATGAATCGAGTCCTCGGGGATCAAAGGATTAAAGCAAAAGAACACCAAGCTATTATCCTAGAACTGTATCAATTTACAGTGTATATTAAAATTCAAAGTGTTCTCTCAACAAGTCTTTTACATCACTATGGAGCAGCATGCAGAAGAGGACCTAAACATAACTCAGAGATAGGAAATGCAAAAAGTAGCCCTTTTCCATTGATGTCAAAGGGGGAGGATGAGCAAGCAACAGCAGAAAGAGCAGGCAAACAGAGAAAAAGTATTGCCATCAATGCCAAAGGGGGAGACTGTTGGAAATGTTGTCATTGATGGCAAAGGAGGTAACAGATGCAGAGACAGGAACAGTTGCAAGGAGATGGCAAAGAACAGAGGCAGCAGAGAAGAAGCAGAAGTATCAGAGAAGAAGCAGAGGCAGCAAAGAAAAAGCAGAGGAAGCAAAGGAAATGAATTGACGTAAAGAGCTATTCAAGGTGCAGAGTAGTGAAGAAGTTTTGCATTACATGAGATTCTATAATTGGGGGTCTAAATGGGTCTATGATGCTGTAGTGTGCAATTTTGAGGTATGGTGTGTAAATAAACTCTGTGGCGAGGTTTTTGTGTCGAATAAATAAACTCTGTGGCGAGGGTTATGTGTGGATAGACCGTTGAACCCGCAGTGGAACACAAAGTGACTATGTGGAATGTATGAGCCGTGATTCTGTGTGGGATTGGAATAAATTGATGCCTACTGAAAGTCATTAGTTATGCATAGCCATACCTGTAGTTTCCAGCAAGATAAATTACGGTGGAAGATTGTGATGAAAGGTGTCGACTCTGTGTAATGGCTCAATCTCTGAACTCTGGTAGCCAATGATGTCGTGGTATTGATTATCCCACGAGTTTCGGGGTTAACAGTTTGATAGAACCTCTGTACATTAAATAGGCAGCGGAACCCGGAGCATTGGAGCGGAATCGAATACGACAATACATTGAAATATAAGCAGGCGGAAGTAAAGCGAAAAGGTGGGTTGAATTATATAACGGAACCGGGAGAGGCAGAACCTTGACCGAAGAACAGTGGAAGGGGTGAAAACCACAAGCGGTTTCACGGAGGTCAGATTTCCCATTCCGCACCACCTTTCAACCGTGAGGTGGTTTTACAGATTTCGCAGCGATTCCATTAGGATTTGGCCGTGTGTCCCAATCGGTTTTGATTAAAATGAAATTTCGCGCATTAACGATCGGCGGAAGATGCCCAGCGAAATGAATAACATCCGTTGATCTGGGCAAAGGCTATCCAACGGTGGGCGATCACAGAACTTGCATGAGGTTTAATAAAGGTGTGTGGACGATAAGTCATGTATGTTGTGTGCATTCGATTGGCGGTTGATGGCATTGTGGGCCCGGCGGAAATATACGTAATGAAGTTGGGTTATTAATTTAATATAAGGTTCGACAGAGTATATTAAAAGCTTTTTATCATGGTTCACAAGTTCATAAGGGTATGAGATGTACTGTGGGACTCCATTAATTATTGAAGGGCGCCGGAATATGTATATGGATATATTACATATAATAGAATATGTATATGTGATTAAATATGTCGAAGGTCAATTAACATGGTTTTAATAGCCAATGGATTATGCGCCTTATATAAAAAAGCCCAAACCATATATATATATATATATATATATAAGGTGCACAATATATATGAAAAGGCAGGGTGCAATGCTTCGTGGACCTAGAGCCAAAGGACGATACACTCTTATTCACTGTGCTAATGTCATAAGGTTTGGTTTTATTATGGTTCAATAGTCAACTATTATGTTGCGTATGAGGGTTGTAATGTGAAGTTAGCGCATATGTCCATATAAGAGATTGTCGGATTTGTAACTATAGAGGAGTATGAAATTAATATCTAAATTCTCTGAATTAAGATATTAAAATAGCCCAGCCTTATTTGTTTGAAATTGCCAGTGTGGAATAGGACAAGTGTGAGATTGCCAGATATGTAAATGCTTGGGCATGAAACTTGAATGCAGTTATGGAAAAGGAAAAGGAGAGCATGCAGAGATAAAATGAGATTACAGGTTTGACAGGTATACATTCACAAGTGCACACAATTACAGTGAACCAAGGTATGCAGAACAGGTTCTTAATAGCAGCAGGAAAAGACAAATCCAGTAAAGCCAAAATTCGGAAAAGGAGCTGAGTGAAATTGAAATATGTAATTAAAATGTGAAAGTAAATGTTGTAATTAATTTTTTATTGTTTGTGATGCAAAGGCAAGTATCCTAAAGAAAAGACAAAAATTCCACAGTAGCATGAAATATTGTACATATTATTATGATTTTAAATTGAGTTGGACAAAGAAATGAGGAGGCAGAAGACCAAGAGGTATGACCATTCATTTCGAATTCCTAGAGGAATACAAACAGTCTTGTGAGAATTCCCATATAAGATCAATTTGATAAGCTCAAAAGTGAGTTAGAAGAGAGAGAGAGAGCAGATATAGAGAATGCAGAATATAGAAGAATAAAGCAGAGAAGATTAAGAGAAGAAGAGCAGATACAGAACAGAGCTGATATCTGGAGTAAATCAGCAAACATTCAGCTTAATAGCTGTCAGTTGTAGCTGACAAAGGTTGAAGCCTTCTGTAGGTTGGTGCCTACAGAAAATTGAAGGGAGTTGGTGCTTCCTTGCAAGTTGTAGCTTGCAGAATTGAGGTTGGAGCCTCCTGTAGGTAGGTGCCTGCAGAAAAACAGTGGTGAGAGGGAGTAGGAGCTTGCCTTTGCATCACAACAATAATAAGATGTGTTTTTCTCCCGTTATGGGTTTCCACTTATATCTGGTGTCTCTGTGCATGATAGTTATGTATTGAATCTGATATGTATCATCTACTTAATACCTGCAACTCTCATATTAAGTCTACTGCTATATTAAACTAATACTTGCTGCTTGCATTCTAAGATTACTTGCACATTAAATTGGATATGAAACGAAGGTGTAAAAATCTTAATGAAAAGTTTTAAAAGATCAGGAATGCATTAAACTAATTCACCCCCCCCCCCCTCTCAGTTTAATTAAAGGTTCAACAGCCCATAGCTGACACAGCATGAGGATGGTCTTGCGGAGGGGCTAAGGGCACTATAGGAGCGAAGGGAATCGGTTGAACCGGTGTCACAGCAAGGTATGGTTTGGGGTGGCCGTGTGGGGTCTCGGTTGGAGGAGTAAGATACCATATAGAAATTCCCAAGGTCAAATTAGGGAGGGACAGGGTGGTCATGATGGGAACTGAATAGACTCCGGGAGGGGGAGCAAGGAAAGGTATCTGACCGGCGGGGTAATGGCCAGGAGGGGCGGTTCCCATATGGTGGAGACTTGGGGGAACCGACTCAGGAGGGAAGGGAGGTTCTTGAGTGCCATGTGGGTGGGAAGGTCCAGGCGGAAGAGGTTCAGTCAGCTGAGGCGAAGGGGTAGGATCAGGTTGCGATGGGCGAGATTGAGGCTGCTGACTAGTCGAAGTGGGCTGTGAAAGGTGAGCCTGAGATGATTGCACCATGCAAACATTCGCTAAGCTGGGATCAGAGACAGGAGGAGGGGGAGGACCTAGGAAGGTGCCAAGCAAGGATGAGTCTTTGTAGACACCAGGGGAAACATTGGTCAAAGAATCAACAGTTTGCTTATTGGTGACAGCAGAGATAGTGGACTCAGGGGAGGTCTGAGATTTTGGTTTATGATATGTCAACTGGTCGATAGTGACAATATTTCCATTATGAGGGAAAAACATCTTGCAGTGGACAATGGATGGGACGGCAGACATGGCATAGGTGTAACTACGCCCTAAAATAATGTTATAGTCAAGAGAGGCGTCGATAACTTCAACGTCGACACAAACAGTCTTGCCCGAAAGGGTGATAGGACAGTTACGGAATAGGCCAATGGGTTGGGAGGCATGGCCATCCCACGCATGAAGGGTGATTGTGGAAGGGGCTAGCTCAGGAGATCCGAGTTGTTTCCAAACCAAAGTAGACATCACACAGGTAGATGCCCCCTCATCAATAATACACCGAGCGACGTTGGCATTTCAGATTTTGACTAGGATTTGGAAAGCAACATAAGCAGGAAGGGGGGGATGGTCTGACTGATGAGCATCGAAAACAATTGATTGGTCATCAGCAGGATCTACAACACCTATGGCAGATATTAGAGCCTTCTTTTGAGAAGGACATGACTGGAGGAGTTCCAGTGTTGAAATGGCAGCAGGAGATTGTGCCAGATCATCTACTATGCTATATGAATGGGCAGCCCGACCAGAGGTAGCATTTCGGCGTAATGGGCCCTTAGGACTCTTGGTGTGAACTTCAGCTTTGGGCGGAGGTATTTGCAAGGGACCATTGGGTGTCGACAGAGACTCTATAGGACCAAAAGATGGGGACTCGGTGACAGACGGAGCGGGAGGTGTGGAGTACTGACGAGACCGAGTTTGAAGGTTAAGGTCGACGATGAGAGGTTGGTCAGAGGCCATCATGAGGATCTGGTAATCGGAGGAACCAGAAGGGGAAGGTTGAGTGGATCCTGAGGCATGAGGCAGTTGAGTAGCCATGAATCCTTGTTGAGGGAAAGGATCGGTAAACACAACGAGTTGAGAAGTATCTGTATTGGGAGGGACAGTAGGGGAGGAATGTTGTCCCCGCACCGTGGCCTGAGACTCCCACATCTGCCGCATTTGTGGTAATAGGGGACAATCATGAGTGTAATGACCATAAACACCGCAACAAGAACAGGGCATATTGGTGTGAAGCGGCATGTCCGGCTTGGGTTGAGAGCCCTGTGGCTGGTTGGCAGTGTTATAATCAATACTTGAAGGATTGGATCCACGATTACCAGAAGTGGATTGATTTCCTTTCCTCTTTATTTGAGAAGGAAGAGGATTATTTTCACCCTGCTACGCAAATACTTGCCCTGGAGGGGGTAGTAAGTGCGGTTGCGGGGGTGGAGAAGGCAAGGGAGTGGGAGGTCAAAATGCTGGAGGAGATGTGACACCAGGCTGTGGGTAAGGATAAGGGTTAGGATGGGCAACATTGAGGTAAGCAGGAGTGTGGGAAAAAGGAGGAGGCATGTTGTATCCTGGATACATGCTACGTGGAGGGGGAAAAGTGCCAGAGGTGATGGCCCCTCCTGGAGGGAAACCATAGCCCATAAGAGGCTGAGCAGAGGAATGTGAAAGAGCTCCAATGATACCGTCGGCAGAGTGAGATGCCCCCAGGGCATGAGGGCCACCGGTTTTGGGGAGGTCAGGAAGGACGGTATAAACATAACCAGATTGAGCATAGATAAGGTCATATTTCAAGGCTATTTGGAGGGCGGCTTCTTTGGTTTGGGGAAAGTGGGATGCGACATCTTTGCCAATGGGAGGTAAGAGAAAGCGAAGGAACCAGTCCATATAAACTCGATCTTCAAAGGTGGGAGCTCGACATAAGCTTCGTCTTCTCCGCCATTCCTGGACATGAGCGAAAAGGCGGGTCGAAGAGGATTGGAAAAAATAAGTCAAGAGTTATGTACCAGTGTCGTATCAGAGAGGGAGTTGGAAATAAGATAAAAAGGCTTGGGCAATGGTCACAAAGGTGGTATGGGAAGAGGTGGCCTGATCAACATACCATTTAGAAGCTTTAACCGTAAGCGTGCGTTGGAACAATCTAAGACGAATGGAGTCATCAGTAATGGAATTGGATGAACACCACATGTGGAAAGATCGGATATGGTTGGAGGGATCTTCACTAGCAAGGCCTTCGAACTTGGGAATGTCGGAGGGGAGCTTGGTTGGCATAGCAGGCCAACTGACATCGTGGAGAATAGGATCATTGATTAGCTGATTGAAGTCGGGGAGACTGAGACCGGCCATATAAGGGAGCAAAGGGGCAGTCGAGGTAGGTCTCGTAGTGGTTTTGCTGGAAACGAAACTAGCAGTGGAACTGGGGTTTCCGCTAGTGCTAGGCCCTGAACTAGACATGGTGAAGGTAACAGGGGGAGAACCACGAGTAGGGGGAGAACCCGAACAGTCAGAAGAAGATTCGGAGTGCGGACTCGGGGGAGGACTAACTCAATGATGATGGGCAAGAGGAAGTCGACCAACCAGAAACTGAGGGTGAAGGCCAAGAAGTCACCGGGAAAAATGCCTTGGGGGCGCAATGATGATGGGAAGAAGAAAAACTGACAAGGACAGGGAGGTGCAAAATCAATTGAGGTCAATGTCAGAACAAGGGTAGAGAGGTGCAATGTCAATTGATTTTAAAGTCTTTGTTAAGCGGTGATAACCAGGCTCTTCTTCACTTAGGGTTAGTGTGTAGCATGCATTAATTTTAATTTTTAAACCCAGATGTTTTGAGAGTAAAAGAGAAAGTGTGCTACGTAACTAAAACTAAATCTGCAGTAAATAAGACTGTAATAACAGAAAATTAATAGTTAACAATGCATCAATCTAACCCAAGAAGGCGGGTCTCTCAAAACTAGTCTATAAGAGGGAAAAAAGATAATAAAAACACGCTAAAAAGAGGCCAATAGATCTGAGGTCGGGAGGGATAGGGATCTAAAGGAGAAATCTGCTGAAAAGAGGTGCAGAAAACAACAAAGAGGTAGAGGCAAGGTTGCTGCTGCAAAAGAGGGAATCAACTAAATATAGGAGGGACAGGGAAGTGACCCTAGAGATAAACCCCAAAAAAACTATATGAGGTGATTTGAAAGGGAGAAGAGCTGATCTGTAGGGATCTGAAAATGAGGTATCAGATCTGAAAGAAAGAACGCTGAAACTTTGGAAATTCAGACGTCTGAAACAACGAAAACTCTCCAACAAAAAGTGGAGGGTACTAGAGCCCTAAGGGGCAAGATTCCCACTTAGTTGATTGAAAAAGATCAGAAACAGGTCTAAACGGGCGGAGGCAGAGGCTAGAAATCCCTGACAGAAGCTTCAGACAAACCCAAAAAAAGTGCTGGAAAATTGCAGAAAAAAGTGCAGGTCACAGGTTCTGACCTGTTTTCAGTCCTGGTCGCAGTTTTAGGGCAGAAAAGTGCGCCCTTAAGTCCAGGTCGCAGTTTTTGGGCCGATAAGTGCGACTTACAGATCCAAGGCTCTCGATGGCAGATTTCAGAAAAATTTGTCGTCTCAACTGCGGCTGATGTCTGTCACGTGCGCAATAGGGCCAGAAACACACGGAAGTGAAAAAATTTAATGTTTGAGGGTTTTAGAGGTGAAAAGCACCATAAAAATAGGAAAAACAGAAAACTAAAGAGAAACCCTAGGGTCTGAAACCGCTGGATATGCAAGAATATATAAAACGACAGCGGTCGAAAAAGAAAACCTGTGTGGAGTCGCCAATTGTTAGTATGAATCTTTCGTCGTAAAAGACCACTTTAGCTACGCATAAAAAATAGCCCTAACATCGATTATGGCTGCCAAACATATTTAAATCTACAATTAGGTGATCCAAATAATGTTGCACAAATCCAGATCTAAGCATAAAAGACATTAAGCAGGTAAAGTAAAATGTGGCTCCATGCATCCAATAGACAAGACAAGAACAATGTATTTGAAAGAATTTTTATATTATATTAAAAAGGGACACCTGAGAGGAAAACAAGAATTTTTTTTTCCAGTTCTCCTCAATGGGATGGGTTCTTGAAAGTCCTCAGCGTTTCAGATCTAAAATTTCTCTCTCTTGTTGGTGTAGAAAACCTAGACAAACATAGAACTCAAAGGGAGCTCACAAGGCAAAAATGGAGAATGTGACCAAGTATAGATCCAGAGTGATCTAATGCAATGGAAGGTGACTAATGAATGGTAAAACCCTTCTATTTATAACAAAATATTAGGGCGGTCTAGAACTTGGTCCATGAATAAAATATTATTAATCAAATTCTAGAACCACCCTTTAGGAATATTTTATTATATTTGTTGGAGGGAAAAGGATTTTTGACTTGGGTCAATTCCTTTATTTATAAATAATAAATAAATAAATGATTTATTTATTATTTTAAGGAAATGGTGGGAATATAATTAAATAAATAATGTTTTATTTAATTATTTATAAATGATATAGTCAAATTTAACTAAGAATATTATTTAAATAATGATTTAAATAACTTATTCTTAGAAAATAATTAAATAAATAAGGATTTATTTAATTAATTTCCTTGTTTTGGGTTAAATATGACTAGGAAATATAAACAAATATAGATTTGTTTATTATTTCCTTTTGGGGTTTCCTGTTTAGACCATAAACAACTTAATAAAGGTGTTTTACTAAGTTATTTCACATAGTGAAAGCAATTTTACTTAGGGTAAAATTGGTCTTACATGGTGTACTTGGGTTCATCTAATGATAATAGGTTAGATGACCAAAAAATGGTGTAGCACTTTTATTATTCATATAAACTCTTTTTATATGGGAAACTGGTCCCTATATCCCCAGTCGAACCCACCATTTCAACAGAAAAGGAGTTGCTTTAAGCTTCCGACTAGGGGGAATCCCCAATGTTGAGGCAGTCACCTTCTAGCCTTCAACATTTTTGGCGCTAGAAGGAGGGCCTTATGGCTATGTATGGCATACGAAAGTTCAATAAAAAAGCCATCATAAGAGTCAATCCCCCTCCAAAACTCCTACAACTTTTAGATCTCGTTCACTATCTCCAAGTCAAAATTCTGAAGTTGTAGAACCACCTTTCTCATCTCCTGAAGTAGTACCTCGCATACATTCTTCAAATTATATTCCTAAATCCCCTGAAGCATATTCTTTGATTGGAACTAATAACAATATCTCCAGATAAGCCTGTTAATCCTAAAACTTCTAAAGAAAGTGTTACATCCCTATTTAAAGGTACGAATGTATTAACCCGATCACAAAGTGAAAAACTTTGGATAACTCCTTTCAAGTTTCCTATTCATTCACATCGAAAAAAATCTACTACTTCAGCATCTCAATCAGATACCAGTGATATCACATCATTTTCACCTCCATTTACTTCTACATTCTTCTCTTCTCAACCCATACCTTGTTACATATCCATTTCTACTCAAACAATTAGTGCTACTATAAGTAGTACTAGTCTAGTAGTAAGTTCTTCTCCATCCACATCTGCTTCTAGACCTTCTATCTCATCCTCACTAACAACAATACAAGTAATGGCTAACTTACCATGGACTAATCCTAGCACTGTTCAAGTAGCAAATCTAAGTCATGTCCCAGTGCATACAGAAAAATAGCTACCTAAATATAACCTTGATGATGGTCTTCTCGTTGAAGAACATATTAATAATTTTATGTTATCCATGAATCTCAATATTGTTGTAAATGAAGATGTTGTAGTTAGATTGTTTCTATATACCTTCCAGGGATCTGCAGGATCCTGGTACTTTTCTCTCTCGTCAGGCTCAATAGGAGATTGGGATACCTTCCAAGAGCTATTTCTTGCCAAATTTGGTGATGATAGGATAATTTCATCATTTATCAATGATCTTTCTAATATAAAATCTAATTCAAAGGAAAATATCAAAGACTTCAACTCCATATTTAACAAGTTATTGAATAAAATCCCAGCGACCTCTAAGTTTCGAGTGGATGTACAAATAGATTGGTACATATCCTCAATCCCCTCTTGTTATCACACATAAAATTTCAATTTTTGATTGATAGGGTCATTAACCTCAGTTTCATTTGTCTCATAAAATTGGTTCATGAAATTGATGAAAACTCATGAATTGGTCACTATCCTAAGTTCAGAAAGCCCATTTGTCATGCCCATCACAGTCAAATCTATCAAAATCCACCTTAGGTTCACATGCATTAGTTTAATGTTTTGTAGTGGCAACCTATCTTATTTTTCCAAAATCTGCAGCAAATATACCTGCAAATAGGTTGTTTTCACTATGGACTCACTTGACCAGTTTGTAGCGAATATGCCAGGTTTATAATTGAAAACACTACGGAATCGTTTTTCTGCACCAATAAAGGGGTTGATGAGCTGTCGAGTTTTTAGAGGTTTAGGGTGAATGTGAGGTCACGTGATTGGTTATTAGTGTCATCCAAACATGCATAGTCATGAGTGGTTTTCATCATTACACTTCACTCCTCCCTTTTGTCATTATCCCTCCCATATTCCAATTTCATTTTTTAAAATCATCTCCAAAGCTCTTATTTGTCATCATCCTTTTGAATTTTTCATGCATTATTTGATTATCATCCTTGAAGATTCCAGCTCCATCACAAACATCTTGTTGTTCATTTGTTTCTTTGTAGGTGTCACAGTTACAAGAAGGCAGCGTAGTATAAAGGAATATGGCCATGAAGAAGAAAAAAAACAAGGAAGGTTCTTGTTTGAGATATGAACCCATGTACCTCAAGCTACTCAATGAAGACCCCAGCTTTGCAGAAGCCTTTAACAACATTAGATGCATGAAATTCAGGCTCAAGTATCAAGAAATTTTGTAGTGAATTTCATAGGTACAGCTTCGAAGGTGGGGGTTCTAAGTTTTATAGTGTCACCTGAGACCATTCCTCAAGCCACAGAGATACCAAGGGATGGTGAAGAGTGGTTCAAAGCAACTAAGTTCAAGATGCAGAATTGTGATGAATTTATAAAACCAAAACACATTGGAGAAGATATGGAATTTGGAATTCTAAGGAGCTACATGAAAGAGAACTACTCAAAATTGGTGTTTGTAATTCAAAAGTACTTTAATTGTGAGGGGAGATTTCATGTGGTTTATCTGTACCATTTCAGGCTCTTGTTGCACTTCACTGGTAAGCAGTCTCTTGATCTTCCCTTTTTCTTGTTTAAGAGTTAAGGGAAGATGTCCGACAAGGCTCATGCCAGGCTAGAAAATAGTGAGACCTCAATTTTCCATCATGGGTTGGTAAAAATCCTGGTGCTAGAGGAGTTGAAAAAACTAAACAGAGACTAGGCTACTTTTCTTTTTGTTAGTGGTTATGAGGTTAATTCAGTAACACCCAAGAAAAATCCAAAGTCAAAAGCCACTCCTTCAAGCAAGAGTGACCAACCTGCAACTGAGACAGAGGGTGTGAATGAGGAGGAGAGGGATCCCATTATAGAGCCAATGGATATTGAAATAGAGCCTTCACAAGAGACAAAAACTTCGCAGCTACACCTGCAAGCAACAAACAAAAGATCAGCAACAAAATCCATAGAAGGATAACCATAAGTCAAACGATTGGTAAGGGAAACCTTGAAGATATTCTTCAAGCTATAGATGTTGAGGAGACTCCAATGGTTATAGCTGAAGATATTGAAGGTGAAAAGAAGAAAAATAAAGGTATAACTACTAAGAATCTTGATTTTGCAGGAGAATATGCAGGGTTTATTTTTCAGCCAAGAAAACCACTCACAGGGCTTCAACTTGCCAAAGGTGTTATGGAAAACAAAACGACAAATATCACTGAAAAAGGAAAGCATTTTATCACAGAAGATATCATTGATTTGTCTCTATTAAAAAAGGAGATCATTGTGAAAAGGAAGGGTAAAGAAAAAATGGCTGAGAAAACTAAAGTGCAGGTGTTAAAAGAGCAGTTGAGAGAGGCTAGAGAAGAGGTTATTGAGACGAAATTGGAGTTCCAAGAAGCCAAAGTAGACAGGAAGCTGATGGAATATTTCAAAGAAAAGGTAAATGACCAACTAAACCAATATGATGAGTCATTGACCAATGCCAAGAAACTGCTGAAAATGATGCTTCCTTTGAGAAGGGTAATGAAGCACACAAGAAACATAAATTTATGGTTGCAAGCTAAAAGAAAGAAACTCAAAGGCTAGGTTAAACAACTAGAGGAGCAAATGGAGATGATACAATTAGAGTTAAAGAAAAGAGGCCTTAAAATCACAGTCATAAATGAAATTGAAGAGATTCAACCTCTTATTGCCAATGGTGAAGCTTCCAAAGTTTGAAGAGTATACCAAATACCTTTTTAAAATTTTTTCCTCATTCAAAAATCAGAATTTGCAGATCCATGAGAAAAAATTTGGAGAAAAAGGACAATTTTTTAGTTTTCTAATAATTTGGAAATTTTGTAGCGAATCCCAGGCTTGAAGCCCATATTTCACTACGAAATTTATGTAGGTGTCTTTTTGTTTAAAATCATGGATATAGTCAAAATCAAGATGGAGAAAATATTTTATTTAGCTCATTTGACTCAACAAATACTTCCAAATCAGTAAAGAGGGCTAATAGGTGGCATAAATTGGTGAAATCCAATTGCTATGAAATTGCATTGACTCCCCTGTTTCTGTAGCGAGCAACTTTTTGTAGAAATTTTGAGTTTTGATGGTTCATTAGAGGTCAGCCAACCATGTGGAAAGCTTAAGGAGTATTAGAGAAATATTTTTTTGGAAGCATGGTCTTCGACAAGGCTGTCCATCTGACCATCTCATCATGAAGACAATCAACATTTATGATGACATCACTTCCTTAAAAGTATGAGGATTAGTTTTCTAAGTTAGTAAGGAAATTAATGTCTTGGTCATGGTTAGTGCTACTCAAGCACATGACCATATTCGATGTAAATATATAGTCTTTTCGCTTAGTTTATGTAATAAATAGGTGGAAGAGTCCTAGTAGTTCTCTAAGTCCTAAAGTTAGTAGATGTCAGTTTCATTTCCATGTATTCTTCTTATTGTTAATATAGGTGTCAGAAAAGGAGTTTGATGATCTAGCCATGTAGGAATATCCAATGTAAAAGTACTAAAGCCTATTAATAGGTAGAATTACAAAGAATGAAGGGTTGAATGATGTTATTTTACACTACTACTATTGTAAATTTTTTCTGAGCAGTAATATACAATGGTTGTTATTTTCTTCTTCACCTGGGATTCATCTGATGTTTTCATAAGTACTTGTCCCTTGTATCTTGCTATTTTGCTTTAAGTATATTAATGTTTGCTTACTCAAAATTCATGTAAATGATGCTATGACTTCATTCAAACATTAGACTATTATATATCCGTGTGTGTTGTCCTTTCATTAATACATCTATATGCGTCAGGTTCCACAAGAAGAACCATTGTCACTGAGTTTCTTAACACTGACTCTATAAGCCAATTGGTAGTAAATCCTATACATTTTTCACCTGCATACAAATACACTCAAAACACTATTACAGAGTTAGCCATATGATTTAATTTCATTTCAATAAATCATATTTACCTTTGAGAGAGCCCTCTCAGGTTGAAAAGGCTAATTTTCAGCCAGAAGTTGGTTTGAAAGAGTTACTCTAGGTTGTCTGGTGGAGTAGCCCATCTGTACCAATTTAGTGATAACATCTCTAATATAGAAATTTTCATATATAGAGCCAATAAGGCTACCCTTGTAGAAAACATGAAGAAGCTTTGTCTGTTGAAAGAATAATTGTTGCTTTAGAAAAGAAGACAAAGGTAGAAGATAAGAAATCCAAAAGGTAACATTCAAAGACGAGTCAAAAAATAAAGCTCCTAAAGATCCTTTTGATCTTGAAGGATTGCAAAAGGTTCTCAAAACTATGTCCAATGATATGGTCGAAATTAAGAAGCAGGTGGTTGAATCCTCCTCCAAGAAACCTTTTAAATCATTTAGGAAAAATCAATCGTCTATCTCTCGGCGTCCCAATGTTATTTCTAATGTAGAATCTGACCAAGAAGAAGAAGAAGAAGAAGAAATAATAGCTTCTGCCAATAAATCCCAAGAAGAAGAAGTGGCCGAACTAAATGGATTATGGGATTTTGTTTTACCCTCCTCTGATGAAGAATCAGGAACCGAAGCCATGCCAGTTAGCACAAGAAGTAAAAATTATGTAGAACCAACAAAAATAACACAAAAATAGAAAAATCCAACTTCTATTGCGAAATAAAAACCTATTAACAAAAAGCCTCCAGTAAAATCATCTCAGCAGGGTTACATCTGAATCTTAGCCAATCAAATCTACATCCAATCCTCAGTCTAAAAATTTAGTAGTATCTGATAATATTGAATATAACATAATTGAGGATATGAAGAAGATTAAAGCCAATATTTCTGTCCATGAACCTAGAAAATTAAAGCAACAACAGAAAATTTTATTGAAAGAATTGAATATAGTCACAACATCTCGTCTTCGTACAACTGTTATAGCTAAAGCTGCTAATGGAATGGGAAAACACCCTATTAACCATTCCAACAAATTTAATGCTTCATATTCTATCTTGATTGGTGATAGATCTAATTTCCATACACCTCCTTTTCTCTTAACCTATGAAATCTACAATAATGATGTTCATAATTGTTTAATTGATTCTGGAGCCTCATCCAATATAATTCCATATTCAATCTGCGAAAAAATAAATATCGCTCCCCAGAAGTCATTAGTTAATATAGTTCAATTGGATAGAACAAAGTTCAAAGTCTTTGGAGAGATCAATTGGGTAAGTATTATATTGTCATAAAACTCAAAAGTCGCTCAAATCATCAATATACTGATTGCAGACATTCCTGAATTTTACGGTTTAGTTCTTAGAAGATATTGGTCTGAAAAATTACATGGATATTTTGCAAAAAAATGGTCTCATATGTGGCTTCCATATAATGGAAAACCTAATCAAATTAGAGTTGACTGTAAAAAACAAATGAAGTACTCAGTTACATACCTTGGGGAAGAAAATGAGCCTATAGCATTTAACAACAATATTCTAGGAAATTACTCTGCAGAATCATTTTTAGGCAATTTTAATGTGAAACATCACCTTTTCCAATCAATTCTATTAATTCACAAGTATAAAATTACTCCCATATGGATTCCAGCAGATGCTTCAATTTCGAAGAAGAAACTATAGTCCAATCTCCTTTTTTAAAACTTTATTTCAATGGATCAAGATCCAATGATGGTGCAGGAGTAGGATGCATAGTCATTAGCCCAAAAGGAGAAAAAACCATGCTAGCTTGTAGGTTAGAATTTGAATGCACTAATAATATTGTTGAATACGAGGCATTGGTTCAAGGCCTTCGTAAAGCAATTAGTCTTGATATAAAATATATTCAGGTATATGGAGATTCAGAGATTGTTGTAAGACAAGTACGAAATACTATTCACTGTCTCTCAAATCACTTGAAACGTTACCAATTTTTGGTTCAAGACCTTACATATCATTTTGTAGCATTCAATATCTCTCCTATTCCTAGATTGCAGAATTATAATGCTGACCTTTTAGCTAATGTTTCTTCCAAGCTTATTCCACCAGAGGATTTTAGTCCCAACAAATTCTCTATTGAATATTTTTCAACCATCTATACTAGATAATGTTACTAGTTGGTGAGTTTTTAATGATGATAGTGATATGTTAACTTTTCTTACTTTTGATAAATCATATGATGATCAAATTATGGATGAATATGAACATGATAATCAAATCAAACAACAAACTGATAAAAATATTTTACGGAAATCTATGGTTAAGCTTGAAGATTTATATGATTTGAAAGATAGGTTCAAGAAGATCAACAATTGCAAACTGCAAAGTTATACTCTAAAGTTTGAATTAGTCAACCTAAGATATGATAATTTACATAAAAATATAATTTTAGGGCTTAGCCTTTCATCTGAAGAAATAAATGCATTCATTTCATTTTTGAAGATCTACAAAGATATTTTCGCATGGAATTACCAAGATCTTAAAACTTTTAACCCTTCTGTCATTCAACATACTATTCCCATGGTGCCTGAAGTTAAACCTATGTAGCAAAATCTCAGGAAAATTCATCCAAACTTGGAAACACAAATAAAAAATGAGTTAAACAAACTATTGAAAGCCAAGATCATTTTTCCTATTAGACATTTGAAATGGATTTCTAATTTGGTACTGGTTAGGAAAAAGAATGGATATATTCGAATTTGTATTGACTTCAGGAACTTGAATAAAGCATGTCAAAAGGATAATTTTCCTTTACCATCAATGGAACACGTTTTACAATTAGTATCAGGTTCTAGATGGATTTTCAGGATATAACCAAATTTTGGTTCATCTTGAAGATCGTTTGAAAAGTACATTATGAACAAAATGGGGAACTTACGCATACCAAAATAAGCTCTTCAGAGTAATTAATGAGGGAGCCACCTTTTAAATAACCATGGATATTTCATTTAAAGGATTGATAAATAAAACGGTGGTAGTATATCTCGACGATATAACCATATACTCAAAAGAGAAAAACAATCAGTTGCACGACTTAAAACAAATCTTTGAAAGATGCAGGAGATTTGGAATTTATCTTAACCTGAAGAAGTCAATATTTGCTTCAAATGAAGGAAAACTCTTAGGTTTTATTGTCTCAAAGAATGGAATTTGTATCAATCCAAATAGGATTAAAACAATTTCCGAAATTCCACTACCCCATAACAAAAATTCAATGCAATCCTTTTTAGGGCAGATAAAATTTTCCTTTTTAGGGCAGATAAACTTTGTCAAAATATTCCTTCCAGATTTTTCACATATTTTTCTTCCACTGCAAAAGATGATCAAGAAAGATACATTGTTTAAATGAGGAGAAGAAGAAAAGGAGGCATTCCAAATTATCAAACAATCAATTGTTGACGCTCCTTCTCTTTCAACTCCCAAATTTTCCAATAATTTCATTCTATATACTTTTTCTTCTGATCTGTCATATGCATCAGTATTAACTCAACCAGATGATAAAAAACTCGAAACCCCAATTGCATTTTTTCAGTTCCAATTTTCAAGGAGCAGAATTGAACTACAAAGGAGCTGAAAAATAGGCATTTTCATTTTACAAAGTGGTCAAACAATTATGATCCTTTCTTTTAAAATCTCATGTCAAAGTGATAGTTCCTTTATCGACAGCCAGACAAATACTTATTCAAAAGGAACTAGAAGAAAAGAGGGCCAATTGGGTAACAACAATGCAAGAAGACGACTTATAAATAAGACCTGCTAAAATTGTAAGAGGTCAAGGTTTTGTAGGTTGATTACAGAAATGAATGACACATCACCAAATGAGGTAACATATAGTATTGAATAGTTTACAGAGGTACTCACAGTTGACCCTCAATCCCAATATTTTAATTTAATATTTTATTTAAAAAGTGGTTATGATCCATTGAACTTGGATTTTAAAAGAAAACGAGCATTAAGATTGAAAGCTAATCAATATCAGTCAGTCAATGATGATTTATTCAGAAAGAATTATGATTTTGTCTTTCTGAGATGCTTAGAGAAAACTGAAATACCCAATGTGCTTTGGGAACTTCATGATGGACTAGCAGGTGGACACTTTGGTGGAGACACTACACCTCATAAAATTTTACATGTTGGATATTATTTTCTAGCCTTATTCAAAGATGCACATAGCTATGTTGGAAATTGTGAAAATTTTCAAACCGCAGCAGCAAGACAAAGAAAAGCATCAATGCCACTACAACCAGTCAATATGGAACAACCTTTTGAACAATGGGGTCTTGACGTAATAGGTGAGATCGTTCCTCATTTTTCTAAACATCACAAATATATATTGACTGCTACAGATTATTTTACGAAGTGGATAGAAGAAATACCTCTTAAGACTGCCAACTATGAAAACATTATTGAGTTTATTGATCAATTCATTATCACACATTTTTGTGTTCTTAATGCTCTTGTATTTGACAATGCTTATTATTTCTCTGGAAATTCCATGACTGAATTTTCTTTGAAAATAGGGTTTACCTTAAAGTGTTTTGCAAATTATTACCCCGAAGGAAACGGCTTAGCAGAATCAACAAACAAAAACCTCATAAGAATAATTAAACGAACCATTGATCAAAATCGAAAGAATTGGCACAAAGCCTTAACCTTTGCATTATGAGCAGATATGATAACTAAAAAATCTTCAACATGAACTTATCCTTTTTGATTGGTGTATGGGAAAGAGGTCGTTTCACCTTTAAATATAGCTATCCCATCAACAGCCATAGTCCAGTTTATTAATGAACAACCTTTCTCTTGATTAAAATTAAGAATGTCCCAAATAATTAAAATGGAAGAAGAAAGAGAAAAGGATAAAATGGTACATAATCATCATCAACAGTTGGTCAAAACTTCGTTTGATTCAAATACATTCAAGAATAAACAATTGGATATTGGAGATTTAGTATTGAAATGGGATAAAGTGCATGAGGATAAAGGAAAACATACTAAATTTCAAAAGCTCTGGCTTGGCCCTTTTCAAATAGTTGAAAAAATAGGTTCATCAAATTTCATTTTACAAGATTTACAAGGGAAGAAGGAAACTCTTCCTCTTAATGGACTTATCCTTAAAAATATTTTTCTTAAAGAACAACAATTCCTTTGTATAAATATGCATATAGGTTAATTCAAATAAGGAAGTTTTTGCAATATTATGCAAAAGGTGAAACACTTTGTATTTATTAAAGAACATGAAAGTATTAATCCTTAGAGATATAAACAAGGAAATAAAACGTAAATTGAATTATGTTTTTCTTTAGAAATTTTTTATTTAAATAGCCAGTAGAAAGAAGAATTCTTCCAACCAATGTGAATTGAAAAATTATTTTGACATGAATCAAGTTCTAAAAGTTATTTTTACAAAGTGAGAAATTTTATTGAAGTATTAACATATTTAACTCAAATTGTCATCCAAAAGCTCATAAAGATCAAAATGACAACCTACCGATTCATTTATGTATTAGATATCCTTCAGAGTGTAATTCAAAAGTATAAAAAAACTTTAAAGTTGAGAGATCTCATCACGAGTCGACTCATCATGTTCATAGAAAATTAATAAACTTGACATTATCAACTGGCTACCAAACCAAGATAATGGCTCATGGTCTAAAAACCTTGAGACAAGGGATCTCATCATGAGTCAGCTTGTTCAAATTTATTATAACCAGTGAATGACATTATCATTCCTGCTACCAAACCAGGATAATGATTTTAAAGTAAAAAAAATGAAAAGATTCTAATATATATATATATATATATATATATATATATATATATATATATATAAGTTATCATGTTACCTCTAAAGATATTTATTATGATATGAATGGGATACTGGTTCATTTTTGGTAAAATAGTAACCTTGTCGAGGCTATGAACGCCTGCTGGAAGCAATGGCTCTATTAGTGACTAATCATTTTATCCAATAGCCAAGCTTCAAATAAATTTCTACTTATCTTTTCAACTTGTTAAGGTTTGATTCATTTAAAGAGAAATTTCATTTGCAGAAGTATGGGGAAGTTTTTCAAGTAAAACCGGGTTATTTAAATTAAAATTTATCTATATCAAAAACAAATTTCAATTACTTATAAATTTCCTAAATTGTCTCTAAGTATTAAGATTTGTCAGAGATTCTAGATTCATCTAGTGTGTCACCAATTGTTGTAGTATTACAACAAGTCCCCATTATCCTAGATGATTACTTAGAAAGAATAATGGGGACCCTTTAAAAAAAAATTAGAATTAATATTCAATTCTTAGAAATAAAACCCAAATTAGCAATTTCTTAGGTTAAGATTTTAATTTTCTTTTATAAATAAGAAAATCACTAAAAAAAACTTTGAAAACTTAAAAATTCAAAGAAAAAGCATATAATGGGACAAATTTGTGATAAAGAGAATGGTGAAGTAGTGAATAGCGAAGTGCCGAATTGAAAACCTACGAATAACCGAAATGCCGAAAAACCGAATTGTGAAGTAAGTGAATTCTTGTGGTGCCGAAACACCGAAATTTTTTATCTAACAAATACCAATATCGCATTCCTTCAGCTAACATATACCGATATCACATTCTATTTAAAACCATCGCACAATCGCAGTTTCACATTTCGCATTTCGCAAAGTTTCTTAAATCACTAAAGCATGTCAACTATCAAATCGCTGATGTAACGTCCCAATATAATTCCACTTGTCAGAATCACATGGACCAATAATTTCGAATTTAATGTTCGTTCATGCAAGTTTGTAATCTCGAGGTTTTCAATTGATTTTTAGTTTCAAAATTAAATACCAAATGATTCCCATTACGCATGAATTCAATGGATAAGATTGTTAACATCATTTCGAAGTGACTTGGGCTTAACATCTCTGGTTTGTATGAACAAGATAATTCTAAAATGCAAGGCATAAAAGCATGTCATGATTGATTAAAGCATGAATGAAATCCGCCACCCTGCCACAGTTAGTTATACAGCAAGAGGAAAACAACGAAATGGCTCCCTTAATCTCGAATACCACATGCAATCCAGACATTTTTTCTTCAGGCTAGGAAGGGATCTACCAACTTTTCAAGAATGAGAAACCTCAAGTAATTCCATATGGGAAAGCCATAGCTAATTATACTTCTTCCAATGATTCATAATCTTGGATAGACGTGGCTAACTCATTTCTTCATAGAATTGCTGCTCGTCCAAAATACTTCCATACACCGACTTAATGAGATGGGTGTTAGAAAATATGGATATAATGGATAGACAATTCATTACCAAGAACAAAACTGTCATTGGTTCTCTCAGGCCAACATATTTAATGAAGATGTACAAATTACCAGAGCATCAGAAGAGATATGACTCAAAATTCGTTCAGAAGTTCATGCAAGAGAACGAAAATCCTGCAGCAGTAATTAAAGAGTGGAGAAATGACCCTAACCAACATAAGCGTGATGATAAGGGTATGTATTCATTCGCTTCTCTTAAAATTCCTTACTCTCATATAGTTTCAATGATGTGTCACCTGTTTGGGTCTGTAAATACTAGTAAGTTTAAAGAGAATTGGACACCCTTGATAGAAGTAGCCTCTAATGGGTATATTCTAAATTGGGAAACCATTCTTTCCGATAATTTGATAAGACTCATCACAACCTATAAGGAAAATTGGAATGTTAAATCCAATACAACCCCTCCTTTTTACATGAGCTCTTATATCATGGATGCAATCTGTTTTTCTTATGAATTTCCCTCCTTTGGATGGAAATGGATCAAGGAAGTAGTAACCCCCATCCTTTTCTAGTTATATTTCTTGTGGGAATCAAAATACCACTCCCATATTTTCAAAATATGTAATAAAATAATGCTCCCCGTTTACCAAGTCATTTTTGAAGTTAAAATCCCTAGAACTACCCCTGAAGCTGATAAAAGTCTTAAGTATATAGGTGGGTGGTTTGGTGAAGAGTACTTTAAGTACATCCATTTTTTTGGAAGCTATGCCCCTCCACATATCCTACCTCTATACGTACTAGAAAAATTATTGGCTAAATAAATTGCCTATCAAACTGTTGGCAACGGTTTGAAAAAAGTCTTGAAAGATGCTAAAAAGACCATTTGGCCAACTTTCCCTTTTTCATGTGGCTCATACGCTTTAAAAAATTTCAAGCATGCCCATCTTGAAATTGATCGATTGAAACCGTTCAAATTCCAAGTTTTACCTAATAGAAATTATAATGCATATGGTGTTTCTAGAGAAATAACAAATCAGTTCATGCTTCAAGCATTTCCAAGCGGGCCTGATAAGTTTGATGATATGTTCGAGTCAGTTTCTGAATTTTTTTGAGTTCAGCAAATAGTAGAGGAAAGACTTAGTCCTGAAGATTTGTTGAGGTTCAAAGAATATCGAGAAAAAAGAAATGCTTGTCTGGTGAAATTTTTGTTCCAAATACCAACACCAGAAACATAACATATTGCTGTTTTAACGTCTTCATCTTAGGTACCAATTGCAGAGAGAGGAATTGAAAATATTGAGAAAAATGACAAACTCACCCAAGATTGGTACGATTTTGAGAAATCTCTATCTACTGTTGATATTCCGACCACTCATGATACTATTCAATTAGATGTTGCACTTATTCTTAACACTATAAATTCAGTAGCTTCTACAGGAGAGCCAAGTTCACAGCACATTTCTACTGATAATGATAATTTTAAGAGTCAAGAAGAAATAAAAGAAACCTCATTCACTGCAGAGGTTCCTATAAAAGGTGTTGAGCAAAGTGAAAGCCAAAGAAATAATGATATGGAAGAGAATATAGAAGCTACATCTACCCAAGACATGGAAATCATCCCATCTTTCCCCATTGATGAAATAATCCTCAACATTGAAGAAGTACCTCCATTGGACGTATTCTATAGTCCAAAATAGAAATTTGTCATGATCAGATCAAAGAAGAGGCGAAGGATGGAGAAATCTCTAGAACTAACTCCAAATGTAACACCAATGCAAATCCTTTGGAAAGAGAATCAATCGGCTTCAGAGGAAGAACTTCATAAATTGTCTCAATTTTCAGGTGCTTACGTAGATGCAACAATTAATAAAGCAACAGAAATTCAATCATAATTAGAGAAAAGGACTAGGAAATTGCTCAGATGGAGCAAGTATTCTTGAATGAAAAACAAAAGATTGAGCAGGAGCTGCAATTAAATATCACTACTCTTCAGCAAGAGTTTGAAATATAACTCAAATCCTGGGAGTGAGCTTAACGAAAAATATCAATTGATTCTCATGATTCATCGCTAGGAGCAAAGTTATCGAGAACTTAGGAAAATCCCGAACTCAATGCAAGAAAAAGGAAGAAGCGTGAGTTGGAGACATTAATATCACAAAGATTTACAAAACTTCTATCACAGGATCTGCAAAGTTCAAGAGCTAGTTAAAACCGCTGATCAATTAGTCTCAGACACTGATATGAGGACTTTATTATGATGAGATTGATGATAAAGTGTCTAAGTATATAGATTGGTAGACATCGCATAGGGTAGAGTAGCCAATCTCCCTCGTCTTAGCCAATCTCCCTCGCCTTGAAGAATCAATCAAAGACATAGTATTTCCGAGACCGACATCAAAATGAAAAAGTGTTGAATTAGATATTATCAAAGCTAAAAATCTATCTTCCAGCATTTATGAATACATAAAATATTCTCTTTTTCAAGCTAGCCTAATTCAGGATTTTCCAAATGACACTTTTCCAGATATCAAATTCCTAAAACAATCTTGGAAAGAAACATCTAGAAGAAAATATCTTGACACTCAAAGCCTGACAAAATCAAATATGGAAATTTACTGGTACTTGTTGATTAAACTGCATAGCTAATGGCTAATGTTGAAATGTCTCTCCAAGACAACATATCAACTTCTTCCAACATTAACGGATGCAATATTCATAGGGCAGATGAAAATGCAACCAATTCGTCCCCCCCATCTCAAACATATGGTGAAGGCGTGCCAGCTCAAGGATCAGTTAGAGAATGAATCTAGGAAACAGTCATGAGACTGTTCCAACCGATGCAATTTATTTTCCTAGTTTTTAGTTATATAGTTTTAGAGTAATATTTTTAGATACTTGTTTCACAAGTCTTCTATTTTTGTAATATTAATTATTATTTAAACCTATTTCATGCATTTAGAAAGGGGTCCATAATTTTGAGAAGACTACTTTTGGAACTTGCACTATTGTTAGAACATAAGTTATCTAATTAGAAATTTGAACTCTGAAGCTATCTTTCTAAGATCTAAAATGATGATGCAACGGGTACTATTATATGTGTATTAATTGTTTTATATTTTTGAGATTTATAACAAACTTATTTCTGTCTACTTGTTTAATTCTGATAAGCATTGAAGTGATATATGTTCTTTTTACTATTGATATAATATATTGAACGATATGTTGTTAGATGTGAAACTTAGAAGTCTTTTATGTGATTTATTTTCTTCATCAACTAAATCAATTAAATTGATTTAGTTTCTTACATGCGCTTATATTCAATAATTATGCAATGATCTATATTGTTTCATGCTTGTGAATCTTTCACTATAATCATATAAAAGAGTCTGGTCCTGGGAAGTAGGTAGATTTAATTTATGTTATCATTAGAAATAAATAATCCTACTTGTGTTGATTTTATTCCCTTTTATTATTCATGTAAACTCTTTTTATACGGGAAAATGGTCCCTATATCCCTAGTCGGACCCACCATTTCAACGGTAAAGGAGTTGCTTTAAGCTCCCGACTGGGTGGAATCCCCAATGTTGAGGTAGTCACCTTCCAGCCTTCAACAGGTCCCTACATGGCCCACATGGTACTACCACATCAAAGTGGGCACAGAGCCCACTGGGTCCTCCCCCATGGTGTTTGTGGCACATCACCGTTATATTTGACCCATGGCTTAACCATCCTACTAACATTGAACTACCACTCAACATCCACGAATGGTTTTTTCTTTGGATCCATATGTACTTTATGGAAAATATAGTTTAGTGCCCATTATATACCACATGACTTCCACCTATTGGCCCTCGTGGCAATGCCATGCCAATTTTGGGTTCACCGAGTCCTAATGCATTTCCCTTTTTATTTTTAACCGTTGTATCCATCCAACACCCATCTTGGCATTTCACCCTTATGACACCTCTCAACACCTCCATATTGCCAGATCCCAGATCAACCTCCCCCTTGAATGTAATATGGCCTAGATCACATTTGAGCCATCAAATATTTCTATGGTTTCAACTAACCCTAGATCACTAGACCATGGATAGAGTTGGATATTAAAATGGAAATATGTCCCAGATGATATTCGACCTCTGAGAAAATGAACTATACATTTCTATTCCCATACCCTGGATCACTAGATGTCTTCTTATCGAGAAGGAAATGAGGAAATAATAGAAATTTGAGGAACTTCTTAAGGTGAAGGGTAAAAAATCTAACAAAAAATTTCCTAAGAAGTTCTTACTGCAACTAACCCTTGACCTCCAGCAAATAGCATAAGTTTTCAACCGCTCACACAAGTTTGCAATCCACTCTTGAGAAGTTTAACATGCATTCATTAGCATAGTGAATTCTAAGTAAATCTTTGGTGTTATGAACCTAAAAAAAACAACACGAAAACTTGCATAGATTCATAGTTTACAAAAACTCTCACAAGGTAAGAACCTACCAACACAATTGTGAGTAAGGAAGTGATCTATCCTCTTCTAATAACTTCTTTTAAATATCAAGTGATACACTATCTTGATAATGTGCCTTTTAGTTTTGGAACCCTTTTCAAGGGAAGAGGTTGAGTTTTGAGACTCTCCTCTATTTTTTGAATCAACCATCAAAAGCAATGAGGTTTGGTCATCCCCATCAAAAATAGCTTAGGACCCAAGCCTTCATGATTGAAACTGGACACATAAAAATTGACAAGATTATTTGAAAACATATAAGACTTGATAGGGCCCAGAGAAACCATAAGGTTACTATTTATAAAGACCCCCTCATTAGTACAAACAGTACTTAAACACCAAACAATAGTGAATTCATTTTGCATTATCTGAATATAGTGAGGAGATTA
Source organism: Pinus albicaulis (assembly GCA_034641835.2). Classification (NCBI taxonomy): domain Eukaryota; kingdom Viridiplantae; phylum Streptophyta; class Pinopsida; order Pinales; family Pinaceae; genus Pinus; species Pinus albicaulis. The sequence continues at coordinate 16,627,924 of CM076581.1, read as the reverse complement.
ATTTGTTAGCATTCAATGTCTTAAGAGTGAATTTGGTTCTCTACCTAAGATTTTGTAGGTTTTAACCCTGTACAGAAATTATCTACGAACGAATGTTTAAAACAGAAAATAAACAATATTGAGAGCATAAAACATAAAATAGATAAACACAAAGATTTTCCCCTGGATCCCAAATCGGGATGACCAGCTTGATTTTTAATTATATTCCTTTTAGTGTTACAACACATATATATACATGCCGAAGCATACATAAACCCCAATCCAGTAACCTTGGATTAGAACATAACCGTAGTTCCCTTGACCGGATTTACAAAATACCAGGGGCCAAAAACCATCATGCCCCAAAACCATGTGCAAATCGATGCACAAAACCATGGGCGGGTCCGCCCATCAAAAAATAAGGACCAATTTTTATTATTATTTTATTATTTTATTTATTTATTTATTTATTTTTATTTTTTTTCTGGGGCTATTGTCCCCCCTATTACCCCGCCGCGCATGACTAGTCATGGAAAGAATATAACACAAACCCAACATTCTCCCACTTGTTGTTTTCTTTCCGCAGGGGGCCACAGGAGAGCTAAGTCATTAGCCCAGATTTGCAACACCCATTGTTTCTCTACACCAAGAGAACTTCTGAGTGCTCACAGAATTTTTCAATGCATCTACAACATTCTTCAAAGTGTCCACCTTTATCAGCAACACCCTTTTAGCTTCAACCATATATCTCACAAAGTGATATTGAACATCAATGTGCTTTGTCTTTGAATGATAAGCAGGGTTCTTAGCCAAGAAAATTGCACTTTGGCTATCACAGTCTATCCTTATAGCTTGCTGCAACAACCCCATACTTGAACACAATCTCTGCAACCAAACTACTTCCTTTATTGCATGAGTGGCTGCCATGTATTCTGCCTCTGTAGTTGAAAGAGCCACTAAAGACTGTCTTTTACTCATCAAACTAACTGCACCTCCAAATAGGCTAAACACATACCCACTTGTAGATCTTCTTTGGTCCAAATCTCCAACCCAGTCTGCATCAACAAAACCACGAATTTCCAACACTCTTTCCAATCTTGGTCTTCCCTGGTAGCACAAGCCATAATTACTAGTGCCACAAAAATATTTGAAAACCCGCTTCACTATTGTCCAATGCTCCTTCCCTGGGTTTGACATAAACCTTCTCAATACTCCCACTACATGTGCATTTTCTAGTCTAGTACAGACCATTGCATACATCAGGCTGCCCACTGCACTTGCATATGGAACACAGGACATATCCTCCTCTTCTTCTTGTGTCTTGGGACATTGTTCAGCAGACAACTTTGTACCTATAGGAATCAGAACATTCACCGGTTTACTATCCTGCATATTGAACCTCTGCAATATAGTCTCAACATACTTCCTCTGGTTTACCAAAGCTTCCTCTTTGCCTGATCTCTCTTAATTTCCATGCCCAAAATATAGTTTGCAGCACCAAGATCCTTCATGTAAAATTTGGAGAACAGTTGGGTCTTCAAATCTTGGATAATTTATTTATCATTTACAATCAACAACATATCATCCACACACAATACCAAATAAATAACATGGCCACCAATTAATTTAAAATAAACACAGTGATCCTCCTTGCTTCTAGTGAAGCCAAGTCCCCGTATATAGGTATCAAATTTATGAGACCACATCCTTGGTGATTGTTTTAACCCATACAGAGACTTCTTTAACCTGCATACCAGCTCTTTCTTCCCCTTCACCATAAAGCCTTCAAGTTGTTTCATGTAGATCTCCTCTTCTAGATCCCTGTGAAGAAATGTTGTCTTCACATCCATCTGTTCTACCTCAAAATCAAATGCAACAACAAAAGATAAAAGTAATCTAATAGAAGTAACTTTGGCAACAGGAGAAAAAATATCACCAAAATCAATTCCCAGCACCTGGGAATAACCTTTTGCTACCAACTGAGCTTTGTATTTCTCCACCTTGCCCTCTACATTCATCTTCTTCTTAAACACCCATTTTCTCCTGATGGGCTTCCTTCCAGCCGGCAACTCCACCAAATCCCATGCCTAATTTTTATGCAAGGATGCCATTTCATCAACCATGGCCTCCTTCTAGAGTTTTCCATCCTCTGAATCTACTGCCTCCCTGATGGTTCTAGGATCATCATTAGTTATAGTTAAAGCAAAATTTGAACGGAAAGCAGATGGACTATACCTTTCTGGTTGTCTTCTTTCCCGAACTGATCTTCTCACAACTGGAGTTTGTGGCTCTTCCTCTTTTAAGTCTTCTTCTGTTGTAGAGTCTGATTCATCCTCCTTTAGCTTGAACTCTATCTTCTCAGGTTCCTTTGGTAAGACTTCATGTTTAACAATATCTTTCACCTCTCTAAACACCACATCTCGACTGTACACAACCTTCCTTGTTTCCGGGTTCCAAAGCTTGTAACCCTTTAAACCACCCTTATACCCAATAAAGATGCACCTTTCAGATTTATTATCCAACTTTCTCCTTTTCTCCTTTGGAACATGTACATATGCATCACATCCAAATACCCTCAGATGTGAAAGAGAGGGTTTCTTACCAGTCCATACCTCATGTGGAGTCTTATCCTCCAACGCTGATGAAGGTGATATGTTAACCAAGTAACATGCAGTCTCCACTGCCTCTGCCCAGAATTCTTGTCCTAACCTGGTACCACTGAGCATGCTTCTTGCCTTTTCCAGCAGCATTCTGTTCATTCTTTCTACAACTCCATTTTGTTGAGGTGTGTATGGAGTAGTCTTATGCCGTTCTATACCACACTTCTTACAGAACTCTTCAAATTGCTTCTTGCAGAACTCCCCACCATTATCTGTCCTCATCACCTTTATCTTCTTCTTTGTTTGGTTTTCCACGAGAGCCTTAAATTATTTAAATCTGTCAAAGACTTCAGATTTATTCCTTAAGAAATATATCCATTTATTCCTTGAGAAGTCATCTATGAATGAAACATAGTACATAGAATTACCCAGTGATGGAACCGACACAGGTCCAAACACATCACTGTGCACAAGCTCTAATATCTTGTTTTCCCTCTTAGCACCAGAAGGAAAACTCACCCGATTATGTTTCCCATATACACAATGTTCACAAAAATCGAAATCCAGAGAGCTATTAGACATACCTTTTAACATACCATTTCCATGCAGTATCCAAAGGCCCTTCTCTCCAATATGTCCAAACCTTTGATGCCATAGCATGGTATTTTCTCCAGAGACCGCTAGGATTTCCACTCCACTTTCGGGAACCATAGAACTATTGCACCCATCAATAATAGTGCTACCCTGAAGCTTGTATAGAGTTCCAATCCGAATCCCTGCATTAATACTAGTGCTCCCCGAACCATCTTATAAGCATCTTTCTCCAACACTGTTTTTGCACCTGCATCATCCATCTTGCTTACAGAAATCATATTTCTAGCAAATGCAGAAATGTGCAGAACACTAGGAAGTGTTCTAATCCTTCCACCTTGCAGCTTCAGCTTGACTTTTCCACGTTCGACGATTCTGGCCTTCCTATCATCACCTAAGAAGACATCACCGCCATCATATTTCTCATACTCACAAAACCACTCCCTATGAGGAGTGAAGTGAAAGGATTCACCCGAGTCAATCAACCATGACTCATGATCTACATGTGTATTTAAAGAACAAGCCAAATACACATCCCCACCTTCATCCGAGGTGGTTTTTGCCAGCAGAAGGAGCATCATCAGATCCCTTTCCTTTCTTAGGAGCTTTAGATCTGCTGTCCTTTTTGTAGTGCCCTTCCTTTCTGCATTTCCAGCACACCTTTACAAACTTTCCAGGAGATTTATATCTCCCTCTAGATTTAGATCTCCCACTCGAAACCTTATTCTTGTTTCTATTTTGGGACCTTCCTCGTACAGATAAGGCATATCCATTCTGACCCTCCATATTTCTTCGTCTCATTTCCTCCGATAACAAGGCTGTGACAATGTCATCAAAATTCAAGGTAGTTGTATTGCTACCTATTGCAGTAACCAGACTGTCCCACGAATCTAGTAGAGAACAAAACAAACTAATGCACTTATCTTCATCTAAGATCTTAATATCAACAGATGACAGCTGACTTACCACAATATTAAAGGCATTAAGATGCTCTGTCACCGAGTCTCCATCCTTCATCCTCAGGTTATACAACTTTTTCCGCAAGAAAAATTTATTCACCAAAGACTTAAATTGGTACAAAGTCCCTAGCTTGTCCCACAAGGTCTTCGTCGTAGCTTCCCTAGATACATTCAAAAATACTGAATCTGAGACACACAACCGTATTGTGCTCTTTGCCTTCTGATCCAGCTTCTTCCAGTCTTCATTTGGCATTTTTGTTGGTTTAGTACCCGGATCTGCTGCGATCCACTGATATTTGTCATTAAATTTCTCGATCTCTATCTTCCCACCACTCACCATCTTCTTTCACTGCAAGAATCGATTCCGCAGATCTCCCACTGAACAGGGTCTACCTTAGGCCAGAGAAAAAAACCCCTTAGAAGCAAAGGCGTCCCCTTGAAGCCAAAACTGCTCTGATACCAAATGTAGGTTTTAACCCTGTACAGAAATTATCTACGAACGAATCTTTAAAACAGAAAATAAACAATAGCGAGAGCACAAAACATAAAACAGATAAACACAGGGATTTTCCCCTGGATCCCAAATCGAGACGACCAGCTTGATTTTTCGTTATATTCCTTTTAGTGTTATAACACATATATATACATGCCGAAGCATACATAAACCCTAGTCCATTAACCTTGGATTAGAACATAACCGTAGTTCCCTTGATCGAATCTAAAAAATACTAGGGGCCGAAAACCATCATGCCCCAAAACCATGTGCAAACCCATGCACAAACCATGGGTGGGTCCGCCCACCGAAAAATAAGCACCAAATTTTTATTTTCGAGGCGCTGCCCCGGACCCCGACAGGGGGGACTACCACCCCCCCATACATTGCGTCCAGCGCAATGTATAGGGGGGTCTATCGCCCCCCCTGTTACCCCCCACGCGTGACTAGTCGTGGAAAGAATATAACACAAACCCAACATATTATATAACATCTAGAGACAAAGGTGATGCAAAGAATTTATTAATGCCTTTTTTCTTTTCTTTATTTTCCTTTGAGATCACTTCTAGAGAACGCCTCCTAACATAGACTTCCTATTGACATTCTAAGGTCTTTACAAGTCCTCCATATGTCCCTAATATCATGAAAAACATCACATCTAAACAATTCCAAAAAATATAGCAACTATAAGAAAGACTAAAAATCCCAAGAAATGTTTATTTCTCTAGGCAAGAATTTATGACTTTGAGGCTTGCTTCTTGACTATTTCAACACCTTCCCATCTTATACATTATCTTTTATGGTATTGCTTCTTGTTTTACCCTCCAAAACCCAACTTCGCTCTAAAACCCTTACCCTAGTCTACTTACAAATTCATACAACAAGGCTTTGAGGAAGAAGCCTCATGTCACTTGAATAGTAACTCTCCATAATGGGTGTACATAGAATAAAAGCATTATCTAAATCAACTACATCAACAATAAAAGGTGAAACTTTCTAACATCACTTTCAAATCTCTCTCTCCATTCAAACAAAACTTTAACTTACATTCTTATAATTTAGCAACACTTTATCTTATGCTTGATTCATAGTGTTTAACTTAGAATGCTCTTTAAAATTTTAATTAAACTTCAAAATTTTCAATGAGCCTTAAAATAACTACTAATATCTTTACTTCATCATATAAAAAAATCCTATTTCATATACAAATATATAGCTTAAATTTCCACCACAAATTTAAAAAAAAAAAAAAAACCTAACCCCTAACTTCACACTCACGTTCCTGAAATTGAACTTGGTTTGTATTATACCAAATTAATTCTTTTAACATTCCCACTCTATGTACTCACAACACACTCACGTTCCTGAAATTGAACTTGGTTTGTATTATACCAAATTATTTTAACATTCCCACTCTATGTACTCATTATCGTAATTGAATCAACTTTACTCAAATATTTATTCACCTTTCACCATTACATGCAGTGGGATATAATTTCCAAAAATTACTTTTATTATACCAATGAGGTGAATGGAAAAATATCCTCTCGTAAGTGATTGTGATTGCATGTGCATTATATTTTCTAACTACATAACCTAATTGTTTCAATATAATTGTCTAATATATTATTATTATTAAATTCATTTTCATTCCTATTTCATTTATTCCATTTCATTTCTACATATTTTTCACCTCAATTTTCATATTATTATTTCTAATTAAACATAAAAAATAAAAGTTATGAAAATTTGATTTATAACCATAAAATATTTTTCTATTGGTATTACAAAATATTAATTCAATTTCATTTGACTCAATTTTCTCACGTACAAAGTGGTATTGCAACTCAACGTGTTTTGTTTTCGCATGGTATATTGGATTATGTGCTAATTTGATAGCACTTTGATTATCACAATTGATGCATGTTGAACCACTTTGCGCCTCTTCAAGATCTACAAGAATTCTCCGCAACCAAATAGCTTCACAGGTGGCATTGGTCAAAGCTTTGTACTCAGATTCTGTTGATGATAAAGAAACAGTTGGCTGTTTCTTACTACTCCAAGATACGACCCCTGATCCTATATGAAATGCATAGCCAGAGGTAGATCGTCTGTCATCTGGATTTCCTGCCCAATCTGAATCAGAAAAACCTGTCAGTGCAACATCAAATTCATCAGTATACATAATACCTAAATTCACTGTTCCCTTTAAGTATCGAAGAACTTTCTTTGCAGCATTCCAGTGATTTCCTGAAGGCTTAGCCATGAATTGACTAAGAATACTGACTGAGTATGCAATGTCTGGTCTGGTAGTGGTGAGATAGTTCAAACTTCCCACTAACTGACGATATAATGTTCCATCTGCCTCTTTAGTTCCATCTTCTTTGTACAACTTTGCATTCTGTTCTAAGGGAGTTGACATAGCTTTGCAATCACTCATATTGAACTTTTTAAGAATTTCCTTTGTGTATTTACTTTGAGTGATCAATGTTTTACCAGGCTCTCTCCATACCTCAATTCCTAAACAATAATGCAATTCACCCAGATCTTTCATTTCAAATTCCTGAGACAACTGAATTTTAATTTCTTCAATTAACTTGTAAGCACTGCCTGTGATAATGAGATCATCCACATACAAAGATATTAAAGCAACATTTCCTTCTTCATCTTTCTTAACATACAAGTTAGGATCATTTTTGCTTTTCACAAACCCATTCTGAAGAAAGAAGGTATCAATCTTTACATACCATGATCTCGGCGCCTGTTTCAAACCATATAAGGCTTTTCTTAACCTGCAGACTAGATGCTCATGTCCCTGTTTGACAAACCCTTCAGGTTGAACCAAATAAACTTCTTCCTTTAAATCACCATTTAGAAAAGCAGATTTGACATCCAATTGATGTATATTCCATTTATGTTTTGTAGCTAAGGCAATTAGTAATCTAATTGTATTCAATTTAGCTACTGGTGCAAAAGTATCTTCATAATCAATTCCCTCCTGTTGAGCATATCCTTTTGCAACTAATCTTGCCTTAAATTTATCAATGCTACCATCTGCTTTAAATTTAGATTTATACAACCATTTGCTTCCAATTGGAACTTTGTTTTCAGGAAGTTCCACTAATTCCCATGTTTGATTTTTCATAAGAGAGGCATATTCATCATTCATAGCATTTCTCCATTGTTCATGTTCTTTAGCTTGTTCATAATCAACCGGTTCTACAACATTCATGATATTAGACATCAAGGCATAATCTCTATACCTTGCAGGAAGCTGGGTTTGTCGGGTTGACCTTCTTGGTGCTACAATACCTGTTGGAGTTCCATCCATGATTCTTCGGCTTTGAGGTGAATATTCCTCTCGTGATGACTCACTGCTGCTGGATGTGCTCATACTGCTCTCATCCTGATCTTGAACCTGTACCTGTACCTGTTCCTGTTCCTGTTTAACCAAAGTATCAAGTTTGACATGATCATCATTAGATATATGCCATGCATCATTCTTTGTATCACATTTATCAGCTTGCTCATGAAACACCACATCTCGACTTGCAAACAGTTTATGTGAACTTGGATCAAACAATTTATATGCTTTCTGATCCGTACAATACCCAATAAAAACACACTTGATTGACTTTGCATCAAGCTTTCTTCTGTTAGCCTTAGGAATATGTGCAAAGGCAGTACATCCAAAGACTCTTAAATAACTGACATCAGGTTTATAACCATGAAGAATCTCAAAAGGAGTTTGAAAAACTAATTGCTTAGTGGGACATCGATTCTTCAAATAAACAGCAGTATTAATGGCTTCTGCCGAGAAACCATTAGAAATGTTTTTACCTTGAAGCATACTATGAGCACACTCCACCAGTGTTCTATTCCATCTCTCAGCAACACCATTTTGCTAAGGGGTACGAGGTACTGTGAACTGTTGTTGGATCCCATTCGATTTACAATAGTTGTTAAATGCACCTGACTTATATTCACCTCCTTGATTAGATCTGAGTATTTTAATGTACTTACCTATTTGTTTTTCAATCATAGTTCGGAACTCTTTAAAATACTCAAATATATCACTTTTCCTTCGAATGAAATAGACCGAGGTATACCTAGATCTATCATCAATAAAAATAACAAAGTAGGAAGCACCACCAAGAGACCTAGTTTGCATAGGTCCACATACATCAGTGTGAATTAATTCAAGTATATCATATTTTCGTTTCTCGGTATGAACAGGAAACTCTTCTCTATGCTGCTTACCAAGTGCACAAGCTTCACATGGTAAATGTTCACACTTCATAACAGGAAGACCTTCAACCATTGATTTCCTTTGCAACAACGATAAATCATTGTAATTTAGGTGCCCATACCTGTGATGCCATAATTCTGCTGTCGATGTCTCTTTGGATGTCAATGCAACATGACGCTTCATCGTCACATCCAATTTATACAATCCTCCAACCCTGGTACCTGTGGAAACAACCCTGTAGTGGTCCTGAACATCTTTCACAATACACCCCAATTTACCAAATTCCACTTTTAAATGATTATCAGTGATAGTGGAAACATATATCAAATTCTTTTTTAGAGCAGGTACATACATCACATCATGAATCTGTCTCATTTGTCCATTAGGTAAGTACACATTTATTATGCCATAGCCTTGGACTTTAAGTGACCTGTCATCTCCTAGGTAAATGTGTGTGCCATCAGTTTTCTCATAATATTTATCATACCATTCTTTATTACAAGTCATATGTGCCGATGCACCAGAATCTATGAACCAAGCATTCTCATCATCAGTTTCAGCAGACAATGCAGCATCAGAAAGAAACAACTTAAGATTTTTAAATCCATCAGTCACTGAGGTGTCTCTGTTTATGAAATTTCCATTATGCCTTCTATGTCTTTGATTTGATTCATTATTCTTTCTTCTATAGCAATCTTTAGCTAGATGTCCAGGTTTTCCACAATAATCACATTCAATGTTTCTCTTAACATAAGAATCAGGAGGTGTCATACCTTTCTTCTTTGCTTGAAAACGGCCTCTATTCCTGTCCCATGGTCTCCGTCGGAATGATGTTTTACCTCTTGCAGTCAAAGCCAAATCAAAACCATTTGATTCTAGTTCAAAATTTTTCATTCTCTCTTCTTCTTGAAGAAGAATTCCAGCCAATTCATGAAATGTAGGAGGCATTGGTCTTGCTGAGAGTGGTGAAATAAAGACTTTATAGTCTTGGACTAAACCCTTCAAAGCAACAGTTACTAAATCGCTACTAGACACTTTTTCACCAATATCACCAAGCTTATCACTTAAGTATTTAATTCTAGAAAAAAAATTACTGATGCTTTCATTGGCATCCATTTTGATAGATAATAGCTTTCTTTATAAGAATAAAATGCGGTTTGCATTAGTAGTTTCATACAAACCTTTGAGAGTGTCCCATGTCGCCTTTGAAGATTGACAGTCCCGAATGTGAGGAATAATATTGTCCTTGACTGACATGCGTAGCAGCACTTTTGCTTTCATTTCTCGCTTATCCCAATCTGGAATTGTAGCAGCAGCTGTAGGCTTGGGTTCGTCACCTTTAACAATCGTCCAGAGATTGTATGCCTCTAGAACTGTGACCAACTTAAACTTCCAATTTACATAATTTTCACCATCAAGTTTTGTGTATTCATTTAAATATGAATTGGCAAAAGGATTAGCCATTTCAAGAGAAATGATCAGATTAAATTAAAAATGCAAGAAATCAATTTACTGTAATAATTACTGCTCTCAACTATCCGTCCACACACATGCAAATTTCACTTGAATTGATTTGCTTCACATGCTTGTTTTCTTGGAAGCGTAATCCAACCAAGGTTTTAATCTTCAGAATTAAAATTTGATGTAAAGCTTGCTATGAAAAAGCTTTGAAAAATATGCATGCGCTACCAAATGCATACACTACCAATATAGCATACGTTGCTCACAAATGAGCTGCAAGGATTGCATGCTGAATGCAATGAAAAAAAAAAAACAACAGTCCCTCACAATTTCACCTGCACATCGAGTGAAAAAAATACGACTTCAATGCAACTGTGTATCATATCACAGCAGCAAATCCACGTGCCAGTGGCAGTTGTCTTTTGCTGCTGATACTATACGGAAAAAACAACGAAAACCACTACGATGAATCACTCACGGACAATGTTGTGCGGTTCTGTCAAGCATTGAGCTGAAATACTCACGACAGTAAAGGGCCAGTGCGGATTCTCAGCTGGAATGTGCAGTGATTTCTGTCTTCGGAAAGTGCACTGGTTATTGATGCTGAGATTCAAACACAACTTTGTGAAATGGGCTGCAGTGGACGCACTGTTAAGGGTGTCGAAAGAGGAACATGAGCGAATGCTCATTCCAATACCCAATCGCGACAATACGTTCTCTCACACGCTCTGATACCAACTTAAAACAAATTCACAACACAACACATAATCGTGAGACAAATCTCACTGAATTCATTGATTTCAAATTCACGATTACATTACATTTATATAGCAGAGTGCGCTCACCTAATCTCCTGAATTGGAAGAAACAAACCTAAATAGATGGAACCAAATTCTAAATAAAATCTCTCGTTCAACAACTCAAAACTAAATCTATTTCTGCATTAATCTAGATTATTCTCACTTTTTCTATTTCATTTTTTTTATTCTATGAATATTAATAACTTTAACTTTGCATGAATTTAGCCTCCAAGGTAGTGTAATTAGAAAATGTCGTGAAAATGAAGTGTTATGTACCAACTTCAGGTAGTGTAATTGGCAAATATTGTAAAAATAAAGTGTTATAATGGTAGTGGTTGGAATCGACATACTTAGACACCTAAGTAAGACATACCTAGACACCTAGGGGTTATAGTGGTAGTGGTTAGAATCGACACACCTAAACACCTAAAGGTTATAATGGTAGTGGTTGGAATCAACATACTTGGACACCTAAGGTAGTTATAATGGTAGTGGTCTAAATCAACATACCTAGGCACCTAAAGTAGTTAGAATGGTAGTGGTATGAATCGACATAACTAGGCACCTAGGGGCTATAATGGTAGTGGTCGGAATCAACAAATCTAGGCACCTAGAGGTTATAGTGGTAGTGGTTAGAATCGACATACCTAAGCACCTAGAGATTATACTGATAGTGGTGGGAATAGGCATGCCTAATCACCTAAATGTTATAATGGTAAGGTAGTTATTATAGTATTGGTCTGAATCAACATACTTAGACACCTAAGGTAGTTATAATGGTAGTGGTATGAATCGACATACCTAAGCACCTAAGGGTTATAATAGTAATAGTTGGAATTAACAAATCTAGGCACCTAAAAATTATAGTGATAGTAGTTAGAATCTACTTACCTAAGCACCCAAAGATTATAACCTAAACACCTAAAAATTATAGTGATAATAATGAGAATTGGCATACCTAATTACCTCAATATTATAATAATAATAATACAAATCAACCAACCAAGTACCATTAAAAAAAATATATAAAATCAATCCAATTATCAATTCCGTCTATCACATTTAGAAGAAAAAAAAAATACAGGCCCAAATCTACCAAACAAACAATTCTCATTTAAAACTGAATGTATTATATCTTGACCTTGCAATCTGGTAACGTGACACGGTCCATGATCTTTTCTTTCATTTTCATCGTTTCCCATTTCCGAAGAAACGTTAATGTGCAGCGAATCTAATAATAAAATTGCCAGCAAAGTCTGAATTGAACCATTCCTGTGTAATAAACTACTTTGTCTGTTGGTTGCTGATTTGAAATTTTGATGATGTGTGCAGTGGGTCGGTTGGAGTCGAGTCCATTTCGAATGGTTTCTATCAACGAAACCAGCAGATCAACGAGTCACAACAATATGTGCACAACGAGCCATTCACGCAAACAACTACTACCATAAAGGCAGGTATAACTTTATGACCTTTAAAATCATGTCTGGTGGTGGTAATACAAACTTCAGAGCACTCAGACAGTCTGTCAGTCTGAAATTCAAATCAAATTCCATCTGTTGTAAGTGTTTCAGAAGAATAAGGATCTTGCTGATGAATAATTCAGTTCAATCTTTTAGTAAGGATTGATGTCAAAACTGTATTATTCCTATATTTATTTTTAATTAGAAAATTATTTTAGATATTATTTTTGGGATTTAATTGCTTTAAGTAAGTCATTCATTTATGATCATTTCCATAAGAGATAGTCTTAATTAACTAATTTCTAATGATTTTTGTATAGTCTACTTAACACCCATTGCAATGGATTGAAACTAGTGAAATGAAATGGATCACATAGCTTCAATCATCACTTCTGGGGCTTGCACCAGGTAATCAGGACTTCCAGGGAGGTCACCCATCCCAGAACTCCTGTGGCTCAAGGGCTCTTAACTGTGGAGGTTTCCCCACAATCAAGCTTGAGATGGGTAACCTCCCTGGAAGTCCTGGCTTGTGAGCATGACCAGATGCAATGAGTGCGAAGTGGACTATTCAAAAATCATGAGAATGTTACTACTACCTCTCATGGAAATGGTAAATATATGAATGACTTACTTAACATCCCAAAAAATATGATATTTAATATAATGCACTGCAAAAAATGTGATATCTAATATAATGCATCGCTAAAACCTTCATACTTAATAGAAAATTATGATTAAGTTACTTAGAGCAAAATATAAGCTACTAAACTGTATATAAGCACACTAAATATTTATATACACAGCATATAAACACATGATGAACTGTGAAAACTTATACATCAAAAAAAAATTGAAAAATTAAAATGTGTTGAAAACTGTGTAAATACAAAAATACACAGAAATTGCATTCTTTTTCAACCAGGGCCAACACATGACATTATCATGCCATTTAACCTTCCTGAAAGGCTGTCACTAAATGATTTTAAATCATCCTAGTTCACCACTTTCAGATTCAGCTCAGTTCAATATGAATGAGGTTGTTGTATATAAACTTTAAAGGAACAAAAGGACAAGAAGCACAAGTTTCATCCAAAGTAATTAATGATAGTGGTCCCTTCTGGAAACCCTTAACCTTTCAATGCCAAATGAGTATAAACACAACCCAACACAACTTATACCAGAAATAAGGAACCTTTGAAATTTGCTGAATCAGTGGGTATACGATTCTACATAAGATGTCTTATTTAAGGTCAAATTTGTTCGTATAGCAACTGTTAAGTTTTAATTTCTAATTTTACTCATCTTTCTACAGGGCTGTTGACTGTCTGTACTTATGCCCTGGCTGTCTCTACTACTTAAAAACGAAGCCTATATAGATTGACAGCGAAGCGACTGAAGCCTGGCTGTCTCTATGTGGCTGTGGTCTATCACTGACGATGGTGGGCACTGGGTAGCACATGGATGATCTCATGGGTAGTAGCAAGTTTATAATATTAATATAATTATAACAGAATTTAATTTAATTGTAGATTTTGAGGATATTTTGAAATGTATTAAAAAGAAACAAATCAATTATTCCATCTTTACTTAATTAAATTCTTAAATATTTTCAAAATTTATAAACAAAATAACCATAATTAAAAAAATAATATCTATGAAATAAATACCTTTAACAAAACAGTGTTATCGTGACCGCTTTCCATGAGGTCTTTCTTACAACGTAAAGTCATGTATGATTCACTTTTCTCATTCAATTATTGCTTGCACATACCTATTCTCTAGGAAATTTTTATGTGTAAATTGCTAGGAATCTTCACAAAATGAAGAAATCAGCATGTTATTGTCATTAGTAACAATGCATTAGTTATAGCTATTCATTGTAACAATTGTTATTTTCATTTTAGCTTTTGATTTTGATCTAATCTACCATGATCTGTGCTCATCTTTTATATCCTACATTCAACCTGCATATTTTTTATATCCATACATTTAAGTGTTGATCAAGTCCAAGGCTTCTATATATTCACAAACTAATATGATTCTTTTCATCATGTCATGCCATCTATGTTACGATACCATTATTATAAAAAGAGAGAAAAACAAAAACATAATAATAACACATAAAAAGAAATAACATGTGAATATCATAAAATATCTTAGAAATTTTTGTAGGAAAACCACTTCTTAACAACAGATCTATCATTTTTTAGGCCAAATGTCTCGCCATGGAGTCAGCATGTCTTTAAATAGACTATATTACATAAAGTACCATGGACAAAACATGGGTTATTGAAACATTGAGCAGAAACTTACTTTAGCTATCCTCACATGAATTGTTTCTATGAGAAAATATAATTAAGGAAGCCATATAACTTAAATGACTAGTAAATGTCAATATAAGCATAAGTCCATAATAAACATCAAAACACTTCATTCACTTGATCTGACATTAGTAAAATCAAAACAAATCATAAAAACTAACTAAATATAATTTTAAAAATATATACATTTAAAAACATAAAACAAGATTCTTAACAAGAGATATTTATCCCCACTTTACCATGGAGTTTCTTAATATGTAAATAGGTTTTGTTACAATATCATGGGCCAATACCATGGCTTATCAATACCACATGCCAAAAAAACCATAAGCCACTTCATATGACATTTTTTGTTAATTAATTAATTTAATTAAAAAAACAAAAATACATAACTGCTTTGGAGATAAATCTCAACTTTTAATTTGTGTACACTACTAAAAATATTCTAAAATATTATGTGGAGGTTAAATCTCTAACATCAAAATATTATGAGTGCAAACCAATCTCAAAATTGAAAATTATTTAGAAGGAAGTACACCATCAAGCATGAGTTTGTACAAATAAGTTAGGGCACTCTTGGATTTTCATTTTAGTTTATTGCAATGTATTACTTCTAAACTAGTGTAGCCATATGATTTAAACGCACAATCTAACTAATAGACGAAATGACCAGATATTTTTGTGGTTAATTTTAACTGAAATCCAACATAAATTTTTAAAAACTTGAGTTTAATTTGTTTAATATTAGAATTCAAGTGCCCTAAGGGTTTTTTAGGGTGTTGAATCCATTTATGCATTCAAAATTTTATTTTAATCAACAAAAAATCACAAATTGTATGGCCAAATTTCCATAAAAAGGCAATTCAGACTATGCCTAAATTAAATCATTGATAAATGTCAATAGACATCAAAACACTTACTTCATGAGATATCTCACATTGCCCAAAAAACAAACTTAAAAAATGACTGATTAATATTAATTATAGAAATAATTAATCTATGAGTTAAACACATATACATTTAGAAATAAGCTTAACAAGATTCTTAACCATGAAGATTCACCCCACTTTACCATGGAGATTCTTAACTTGTAAATAGGTTTTGTTACAATACCATGGGTTACTCATACAATATGTCCTAAAAACCATAACTCATATTCATATAACACGTGTTTATATGACTTTTTTTTTAAATTAATCAATTTAATTAAAATGGTAGAAAGAGCATAACTACTTTGGTGATAATTCTCAACCTTTAATATGAATATATAACTATGAAGATTAAGTTTCTACCACCCACCTAATAAATTTTTATAATTAAATTAAAATTTTGGAATCTCTATTTCAAAACATGCATATAATATCATTAAATTCATATTACCTAAATGCTTTATATATTCCAATTCAATTCCAAATTAGTTCAAACTATTTAACTTATATGATTATTCAAATGATGATTTATTTAAATTATATATTATTTAATTATAAATGACAATTTATTTATATATTATTTTTTTAAACAATAATGTGGAACCAACAATTTTGATAAATTTACTTACAGTATCACATCAAACATCACTTTTCATAAATGTCATTAATGGTCTTGTTATAAGGTGAGCTTTATTTCCGAGTCCATCGGCCCATAAATGCGTCCTGCCTTGGCGCATTTATGGGCCTATGGACTGGAAAATAAGGCTTGCCTTGTCATAACATGTCCTTGAATACTTAAATATACTCAACAAACAAATTGTTTACAAAACCACTCAATCTAAAATCTTTTAACTGTTTTTATATAATTATTATTGATTTTATAATAATTTATTTAATATATTATTTAATATTTTATTAAATAAAACTATTTTCAAAATTGATTTTGACCATGTTCAATTTTAGGTATTTAGTTATATAGGGATTTTCAAATTCCATTTAAGAAATGGGAAAAACAATAACATCCCTCAGCTTTTTAGTCTTAAAATTGTGAAGTGGCCATTTATAAAACAAGCGTATTTTTGAAAAGAAATTTAGATTATAAAGTGAAGGAAGGTTAATGAAAGTAAATTCAATTATAAGTTAAAAGAAGATAGGGAGGATAATTTAGAATATAAAAACATGAAAATGAAAATGAAGATGGAATACAATTTTAAATATAAATAATAATTCTCTTCACGGAGGGTGCATTAACACGGGCTCTTCCTAACCGCTTTGATATCACGATCACTCATAAAAATAAGCGTTGCAACATGCAAACCACTTGGCAAGAGGCTGGCTCACGGGTGACTTCAGAAGGTCAGATACGAAATCTGGGCTCCTGCATATGTAAAGTACCATTCTGCACCAGTCAGTTTCATGGTGGACATTAGAGGCATCAAATGTTCATGTTGGACTTAACTCTTAATCCAAACACTTCAACTCAATCTTCTTGGGAAGTGGCAACCGTGGGAATTGCTATGAGAACACCCTTAGTATTGGAAATATTGAGTAATCCAAGACTCTCATGTACCTACATAGGGATCATGCAGAACTATCTGGGAGTTGAATTGTTGTTTCAATTCATGTTGGCGAATTCCATTCATTGTGCTTAAATGTTTATTTCCAACCTGGTAATAGGCTCCTTAACGTTTTGGGTAAGTTTATTCTCAATCCAATTTTGCTTCCTTCGCTTTGATTTGTGTTTAGTAGTACCATTCTTGGGGTTTATGGATTTTTATTTCTTTAGCAAATACTCCGATATGGATTTTTCTCCTAGCCATTCTTTGTTCTCTGTAACTCTCCCCTCACAATGCACTCCTAGCCTTCTCAATTTCCCTACCCACTGAAAATCCCAACAGCCTTTGTTGTTCTCAAGAACCTCTACTTTCATGTCATTTCCTCTCTTGCTAACCTCTCTCCTGCTCCTCCACCTTTTCTTGTCCATATTGACTCTCCAAATCCCTAGACTATTGTCTCTTTCATCCCCAATCATTCCCCTCATCGTTAATCTCGAACCTCAAGACTTCATTGTCTCACTATGACACATGGACAACTTGCAGTTTCTCATAAAGGAAGGGGCAGATGTCATCCCATGTCTCCTCTTCGACCCCCAACGATATGGAGTCAACCTCTCAACTACGAGCCCATGCACAAGCAAGGGAATCCATGGCTCATTACAAGTAGTACATCCCTGAGCTTGTCGAATAAGAAATTGAAAGAATAAAAGTTGGTGTGCACCACGAACATCGTTGCACTCTTGACTGACATTTTCAAGCAGAGACCAGGGACTGAATTCTTGATCTAGGTACCACCACCCGTTCAAGATTTTCAAGTGACATGCAAGCAATCAATGTTTATTGGCATATAAAACTTCTTGTGGGGCACATCCTCAAAGACAATAACAATGCTCAATAGGAGAATGCTTACAAGTTGGCAGAATTGGAGGAGAAATTGGATGGAATGGATCACAAAATAAACATCCTTCTCAATAGGGGCAACAACAACCCCTTCCCTAGGAGTGAGGTTGTTCCCTAGAAAACCGCCAAGCTGGACAACTCAGGATAATAGCTTCTATGCAATCTCAATTTTATGTTTTCAGTCTTATCAATCTATGTATTGGTTTAGTTAGTCTATGTGTTGTCATTTTAGTTTAATAGATGCTATAGTCATAAGAGATATACATAACCTCAAGACTTTGAAGTTGAACTTCTGTTATGGTTTCCCACTTGGAAGAGTAGAGACAAACAAGAACTGGTTATGTAAATTTTTGTTGTCATAATGCAAAGTGCCACACATATAAAATTAATTATATTTAAAAAAATAATTTAAATTTTTTTAAAATTTAATATGGATATGAAAGTTAATTTAATTTTGTATGATAAATATAATAGAAAGTTGATGTAATTTTTTTCTAAATTATTTTAATGGAAATTTACATATTTATAAATTGACCTATTAAATATTTATTTGGAAAAAGAAAAGTATAATAATGTTAAATGATAAATCAAATAAGAATGAGTCATATAAATTTATAAATTATGATGGAAGATATTTGAATGAGTCATATAAATTTATAAATGATGAAGGAAGATATTTATATGTAGTAATTATATATATATTTGGAAGTTAAAAGTATAGGAATACTAATTATAATAAAATAATGATATTTATTAAAAAAAGACAGTTAGAAACTTTATCATAATTCAATTGTTAAATTTAATAGTGAGAATAATTATCACTAAATGTAATTTACGAATATAGGTTGAGTCATCCCTATTATTGAAAGAAAAATAGGCTACTTATAATTACTAAATGCAATCCAAGTATGTAGGTTAAGTCATCACTATTATTCAATGAAAAATACTCTACTTATAATTACTACTTGGTGATTCGTAAGGGGGCAGGGGTTCACTCCTCGGAGATGTCTCTGGGTCATGGGTCATTAATTTGTTTCCTTACATCCTAGGAAGATGAACTCTTAGCAAAAAAGAAATAGTTTTAGGGCATACTCCTGGCCCAAAAATAAATAAATTAAGTATTAAAACACTATAATAATTAAAAGGTTTATAATTACTCTATTTTTTCAATGAAAATTAAATAATTTTCAAGATTACATGTAGAATATATAATAATTTTCAAGATTGCATGTAGAATATATAGTTTGAATTATAAAATGTTAATATTAATAGAAGTGAATATATTATATAAAGAAGTAAATTTTATTATTATTATTACATATGAATTGAAAATGATCACATAAATTTTAAATTTTCATATAAATCAACCTAGATTCATCTCAACTTTACATCTATCAAGTACCTAGATGGATCAAATCTTTTTTCACTCTAAAAAGAGGTTTGAACCTCAAGAAATTTGATCTCTCTTGGTGCTTGGTAGATCTCGAGTTAATATGGATATATAATCATTCAATTAATAATTATTATTAATAATTATAATTAATAATTTTGTTATTTTATTTTATTTGATTTTTATGTAATTTGACCTAGTCAAAATATTTACATAACATACAGAACATTATGGTCCATCTCTTTCATACCGAGTTGGAGAGCTCATCTTGACTCAATTTTATACATTAATTTAGAAAAATTTATATTTTTTAGAGAATAATAATACAAAGAAAGTATATTTTTAATGTTCATTATTTAAAAATAAATTAGAAAGGACATAAATTTTTATATATTTTAATGTAAAAAGAGTTAAAATTGTTATAAATTAAAAAATACCCCAATGGGGGTGGCATGCAGTGACATAAATGGGGTTGGGGATCAACATGCCCTCCCACAACCATTTTATGGGAACATCTTTCCCTTGGGGTGCACTTAAGGGGCCTTGCCTCCCAAAGCAAGTGGTTGAGTCCCCTTGGAAATATTATGATATACATGTCGACAGCATCTGTCAACACTTGAGCATGTTCTCTGTCTCAAGCTGGTGGATTGACCTTGGTGTTCTCCTCTGTCACTTCCTTCATCTCCTATCTCTTTCCACCATGTGCCTAGACTCTCACTTGGTTTCTCGGTTGGTTGTATCTCATCCTTATCATTGAGTTTCCCCCTTATGATGTTCGGTTTTTAGAGGGAGAGGATATATTCCCTCATTCGACGCCAGTGTATATTGACTGGAAAATTGTAATGTCATCTATCTTTCATGGCCTCCTCATGCAACTCCCCTCTCACCTCAGTCCTGGTCCATCCAATGTCTTACTTCCTTGAATAACCATGATATGTCAAAGAGATTTTTTTCGGCACAACAATGGAATTTTTGGAGCTTTAGGGGGTTCCAAGGCATGCCTTTGAGAAAAATCCTCAGCTTGTATCTTCCATGCCAACATTACCACAAACATACAATAGTAAGTTCAATTGGTGGAGGAATAAATCTGACATGAACAAAAGGTCACTCTTGATTCATACATCATGGCAACCATTTCTCCTTGGTTTCCCGATACAAGTAATTCATTATTTTCATATTGTTGATTTATATTTTCATGTTAAGTTGTTCCCTGGAAAAATATTGGTGGATAAGAGACAATCCAAAGTCAATATTTTGTGCAGGTTAGATGAACTCTGATACCTCATGCTTTACATAGAAGGCCAACTACCCAGATTAGAGATTGGTTCTCTACCTAGCTATCTACTTCCTCCACCATGCAAGGTTGAGGAACAACCTATCAACTCTGATACTTCTTTGTCATCCTGATGCTCCAGTTCCTTGCAGTTTCATCTCAGTTATGGATTCTCTAGCTAGCCCTCAAGGCTATGGTTATGTTTTACTTTAAATCTATGCCTGGTTTAATTTTTTTTATCTCAGACCTTGAATTCAATAAAATTGTTATTTTTGTCTCTTATTGCTCATTTCCCCTAGAGTGGGGTAGAAAATGGTAAATATTTTGGAAATATATTTATCTTCATAATATTTTAGTCAAAATGGTAAAATAATAAAAAATATAATAATGTTCATGCTATCTTTAATAAAAAATGTAAAAGAGAAAATAAATATAAGGACTATTGCTAGGGTTTTGATTTTTTTTAGGGTTTTTGACCACCAAATGCACTTCAACATTATAACTTCAATATATTTTTTTCATTTTGTATATATTATTATTTCCTTTTTTGAATATATATATATATATATATATATATATATATATATATATATATATATATATATATATATATATATATATATATATATATATATATATATATATATATATATCTATATCTACTACATGGTTTCAGCATCTGACCCTCAAACTTATGCAGAAATTGTAGGGAATCCATTGTGGGAAGTTTTGATGGATGAGGAGTACAACACCCTCATTAAGAACTAAACTTGGGACTTGGTTCCACTTCCTTAAAATTGTAGGCTTTTCAAATACAATTGGGTCTATAGATAAAAGAAAGTGACAAATGGACTTATGAATATATATAAAGCACAATTAGTGGCCAAAGGTTTTCTACATGTTCATGGGATTTATTATGATGAAACTTTTGCTCCAATGAACAAAATGGAATCTAGCCGGTTAGCTCTTTCCATTGCAATAGAAGGAAGGTGGGAGGTTCACCACATGGATGTGAAGAATGAATTTCTTCACGGCGGTATTAAAGATAAATTTATAGGAAGTATCTGCAAGGGTACGTAAAAAATTCATCTTTATTCTACCGACTCAAGAAGTCTCTATGGCCTCAAGAAGGAACCTAAAGAATGGTATGTTAAAATGAATTATTATTTACTCTCTCAACAAATTTTTTTATGTAAATCTAATCCAAATGCTTATATCCTGAGAAAATACAACTCTTCGTTAATTATAGTGGTCTATGTAGATGATCTACTAATCATAGGTAGTTTATCCTTAGTCATTGATTCAACAACAACACTTTGTATGACAGGTTCACCACGAAAGATTATGCATTTGTTACACTTTTTCCTTAGACTAGAAATCAACCAAAATGTTTTGGGATAAAAATTTCTCAATCCAAGTATGCAATAATTCTCTTACTTTTTTTTTCACATGGCCAATTGTAATCCAACAACTACACCATTTTTATGAGGAGTACACCTTGAGGATAAAAATGATACACTATTGGTTGATTGCACCATGTACAGACAACTTATGGGGAGTCTGAACTATATCACACTCACTCTCATCTAGATCTCTCATATGCAGTAGGTGTGGTTTCTAGATACATGTAGGAGCTACATTGGAAATATCCCAAGCTCATACTTATATATGTCCATGGAACAATCAACTATGTAATTCATTATGCAGCAGGATGTACTTTGGATCTCATTGGCCACACTGATTTAGATTGGGTTGGTGATAACATTGATCGCAAGTCCACTTCAACATATGTCCTCACTTTCGGCTCTAACCCATTTGTTAGTCTAGCCAAAATAAATCTACGATTTCTTTTTTATTAGTAGAGGTTGAATACAAAGGTGCAATCGACATTTCCATTCAAGCCATTTGGTTGCATAACTTGCTCATTGACCTTGGTATCATATTTCATCACTCGATTTTCATATGGCGCGACAATGAAAGCACACTAAAGTTTTTCATAGAGAATAAGCTTATGGTGATAAAATTGATCGATTTGAGTATTGTCCCACTTCTGAACATATAGCCTATATCTTTATGAAGACTTTCATTGAGCATAAGCTTCATTTTATGTGAGATCACCTTGGGATGAAGGACACAACTACCTAGTAGTTGTATTTTAATTTTAGTATTGTATTTTCTAGGGGGCGGTTGTTGTCCCCATGTTGTTTTCCCTCTTTCCTCTTGTTCCAATTGTTCCATGTTGCTTAGATGCATTGTGAAATCGATAGATTACATGGTTTTTTTATGGGATCCATTCATTGTGTTCTCCCTCGTAGTGATTTTATTTTTATTTTTGGCGTGGGGGGGGGGTGTGGGGGGGGGAGATATTGGAGATAACATATACTTAATTGTACTTTAGTTAGACTTAGTTCATTCATGCATGGAAACCTTGCTATTATCACCGAGAGGGTGCTCCATAAGTGCATGCATGCATTTTACTAATCTCCATTTGCATTAGATAGCTAACAAATTATTGCATAACCAGTTAACTAGGATGAGGTGTCAATTTTCTTCAGTGCATATTCACATATCTCTAGATTCAATACTATATTAGTTAGGCCATGTAGAGTATATTTCATGGAATTGAATTCTCTCGTAATTTTCTTTTTTTGTGCATGAATAGAATTCATTAATTCTCTCTCTATTTTTTCTTTCTTCTTTTCCTACTTTCATGTTTTGTTCATTTTTTTCTAGCTAGATCCATTCTACATAGGTTTAGCTACAATTTCACACTCAAGAGATTGATTAGAATACAAAGTAGAAGAAGAATTGTCATCCCTTTGCATTTTTTTTCAATTTTAAAGCCTTCCTCTCTTTCTTGGAAAATGAATGATTGATCAATATCCAATTTATTCTCCACAATGGTGTCCAGATGATGATTCCTAACACTCTAGGGCTAATAAAAGCTACACAATGTCCAAAATTCCCACCACATGAGCACTCAATACCACATGGTATGAAGCACATGGGTTCCCTATTACAATAAATTCATGTATTAAAGTAAATTTTCGATTCACTCATTTGACTCAAACTAGTTTTAAACACAAAAAAAATATGAATTTGGGCCTTTTTTTTTAATCTTAGTACCCTTAAGGAAGTAAACAGGGACATTATTGCTATCAAGATTCTACCTTTTGAATACAAGGATATCTACATTCCTTGATGCCATTGCCATTGAGGATTTAGGTTTATATTTCCTTTTCAAGTAAATTTCACCCACCTTCTCATGAATAAAATTTGTGTATGGCCAAACTTGCTGAACACGAAGAGTGCTATAACGAAATGGTAGAATACACATAGAAAGTTGCTAAGGCTCTAGATGTGGAGGAACATATAGGCATAGAGGAGGCCAGGGTCATCACCAACATGGGCTTCTTTTCGATTAGGTAAAAGTGGTGATCAAACATTGGCTCAATGCACTTTGAAATGTTTAAGCTAGGATGAGCCATGTAATGTGTTAGGGGCTTCTCAATTTTCAACATGTTGGATATGAAAAGAGAAAATACACAAGTTTCTTATCAAAACTTCTAGAAAGAAAGGATCTAACACAAAATAAAAGAGTTTGCACCATGTAGAAAGAGATGTGAGGATGGAACAGGAGAGGTATCATGGAACTAATGGATTCATAATATTTTTGAGGAGAGACAATCCTATGCTAACACACAGAGGGAATGCCAGGCCTCAGTGGCATTTTTTCCAAAAGCACGCTGAGTAGAGGTGTCTATACACAACATATAGATGGTAGTCAAACAAAGTTAATGGAGTTAACCAACCTTTATCTAGTATCATTATTGGACACAAGGAATTAAAAACATATTTAGATAATTGTGTGATCTATTTTATTAATAAGATACAAATCTAAATATAATAGTTTATGACCATTGGTTTCAACTTCCAAAATGGTTTCTTGGATTCACATGGCTATTTAAATTCACTCATGAATTTTCATCTTCTTGTCAAAATGGATATTACAATTTATCATAATCCCTAAAGATTTAGTTTTCAACACAAAATGATCCATCCAAATATAAGAGTATAATGATAAATCATATTTTAACAAATTTATTTGGTTTGATTTTCATTCAATAAATCAAAGACAATAATGAAAAAGTTAAGAGATTAATTAGATTCAATAATAAAAAAGTTAAGGGATGAATTAGATTCAAAAAACAACATTGACTCCCTTGTTTGTGGGAAAAGGGACCCACCTCTAAGTCTAGGAAGGCATGCATACTCTATCCCCCTCTGGTTGACCTCTTAGGAGGAAACACATGCTCTTAACCATTAGGCCCTCTCTATATATATATATATATATATATATATATATATATATATATATATATATATATATATATATATATATATATATATATATATATAATTTGTTTTTGATAATTAGTCCAGTATAGGTGTTAATTTATTGGATAGAAGAATCTACCCACAATCACAATAGGATGATATCACGAAAATTATATACTACCCTAAGCTTGCATGCACTTTAGGATAGTTGTAATTTTTTCAAGGTGGCTTCCATTCTCAAACCCTCTCTTAAAATTTTAAACCTAAAATCTATTAAAAAACTAAACTCCACTTAAACTAACTAATTTATATTTCATATATAAAATAATAAAAATATTAGTAAAATAAATTACTCCTATCAAAATAATAATAACCTAACCTTACTATTAGCTGTCAAATATTGGTCACCATTAATGATAGACCACAATAACAAAAGTTTCAAAATACATTGGAGACCAATATAAGATAAAATGCCTACAATTATTTCAGTTCGATAAAGATGATATATTGGACATGAAAAAGATATAATCCTGCCAAACTTAAAAAAAAAAGAGGATAACGGAAAATAAAATAACTTTTGAAATTTAAAAAATCCACCCTACCATAAATTTACTCTTCCTAAGCAAAAACCTAATACCTAATGACTATGCTTTATCTTATCCTTCCTTGACAGATTTCATGTGGATTGTGATGTGCACATGGATTACTCAAGGGACGAATAAAGGCAAGGAGTCTGTACATTTGGTTGGACATTGTTATCATAGCAGCTTTAGTGTGTGGAAATTGTTATCTTCTCACGATTCCTCCACCAGTCAGCACTTTGCTGTCGCGTCCTTATTGCCTGAAAAATCCGTTCAGACAAACCACTTTTTATGTTCTTTTAACAGAGACCAAACCACCATATGGTATAGCTGATATTGCCTGATATCACACAAAATTTATCCTCAGTTGTCAGCCCTTTGCTGGTCTCGTCTTTATTGCCCAAAAAATCCAAACCATTTTCTTATCTTTTCTGACCATAGACTAGACAAGTATATAAATATATGGGTATTGCTGAGCCCTTTGTGGCAATAACTTGTCTGATCATACCTGTACAATACCATACACAAAAGTGATCAACAACGTACGATATCATCCTCATACAATATAAATATGGTGTGCGCTAGAAATCTCATTAAAGGTTTTGTATTCGGATATATATATTTGTTTCCTAACATAAATTATTTAGAAAGAAAAATACAGAACCATATTTCTAGATCCATGGAAGAGAAATATTGATTTAGAAAGAAAAATACAGAACCATATTTCTAGATCCACGGAAGAGAAATATTGAGAACTCCAAATATACTTGTGCACATGTAAATTGAACTTAAAATAAAGCATCTTTTTACTCCAAGAGGGGAGTATTGAAAGCAAGAGTTGCATGGCACTCTCACAAAATGGTAAAGACTATGAATTAAATATGATAATATGAAGTCAATTTAGTTTCTTGCAATTCACTAGGGTTTTACTATTTCATGCCCTCTACATTTAGTTTAGGTTTATTGGTTTCATTTTAGTTATCCACATTATGTAAATGTAAATGAGTTAATAGTCATTAAAATAATTATTTTATTATACATATCATATTATTAAAATTTAAAAAAAAATCATAAATATTAATTAAATTATAATTTTATTTTAAATTATTATTATTTTTATTATTATTTATAAAAGGATTTAATATATAATTTAAACATATATATACATATTTAAGAAAACACGTAACTCTATTTTTAATTATGGAGAGTCACCCTTACTTTATCATGGAGATTCTTTATCTGTGAAGATGCATGACACAACTACTTTGGAAATAAATGTCAACCTTTGATTTGTGAATACTATTAAAAATATTCTAGAATATTTCGTGGACGTTAAATTTCCACCATCCACGTACCAACTAGTGCAGCCATATGATGATGGAAGAGAGAACACTTTTATAATATCCGAGTTTCCGAGCCTATAGGGATAGAGCAAATGTATTCTGCTAGGGTTTTGATCTGCACCATGTTTTATCTATGTGTCGCCACATATCTAGACCAAGGGCTATGCATTACAGGATGGGGTTAGCTCGAAGTTGCGAAACTCAGTTTTACTGAAGGCACAAGCCAAAGGATGTATATGATGAGGGTGATCACGAAAGGAAGGTGGAATACTTGGAGCTTGATCATGGATCTGCCATCCATCTAAAGTCAAACGATGACAAATCTCTCGTTGTTGCAATTGATTTTCTTAGTGGTGACTATTGGTAGGAGGTGGGAATCCATTGTCATGGATCTAAGGTCGTGGGTGCCTTTCCAAATTAGAATAGGAGGTAGATGATTGCAATGACTAGGAGAGTGGTGGTGGACTTGCCTTACATACCAGGTTTCATACGTTTTCTCTTTCTGCGTATCAGGAGATCCGTCCCTTCAGTGGAAAAATTGAAACCCTTTCCCCCCAAATCTGTTCAATAGAAGGGTAGCGGAGGAAAAAATATATATTTTCCTAAGAAATATCAACAAGAAGACCTCTATTTTCTAGATCAGGGGGAAAACATGAATAAAAGTATCCAAAACAAATTGGGTATCCTTACAAATTCTCAACGTCTGTTATATGAAAGGAGAATTTTACAAGATTCCTTTCAAATAAAATATTATGGCATTTAAAGGAACTCCACCATAATGTTAAATCTTAGATTGATAGGTGGAGCTTCAAGTATCAGAAACCCCAATGGACTATTCTTGTACAAGGATGCAGTGAAAGGGAAGGTTGCCGCTCTTGTTGATCATATCCAAAATATGCTAGCACCTTATATAGTCGATTAAGTAGAAAAAGCTCCAACTATGGACGTTAAACCATCAGAGATAAGATCATTTTTTTATCTACAATTTAAGGCATTAATATGTAGATTTAATGGTTTTTGGCCAAGATACAAAGATTTACATCAATGGGAATATTATTCTTGGACAATCGACTTTAATCTTTACTTATGCTCCAAGGGGTTTTTCATAGTACAATTTGACACATAGAATGACGTGGAGAAAGTCCTGAATGATGGGCCATGGTTTTGGGGTAGAGTCGGGCCTTTTATTACCCCATGGTTCCTAGAATTTGATGCTACAAGCATGGTGGTCACTAAAATTTCAGTCTCGGTGAGATTACCCAATTTTCCCATCCGTTTTTGTACCATTAGGTCCTAGAAGATATTGGAAATACTCTTGCAAAATTTTAAAAAAATGAATTTTGACAAGGCATAAAAAAGTATCTTTACATATGCCATAATTTGTGTGGAGATAGACCTTAGTAAAGTTCTACCTGATTCAAATCCATCTAAAACACTAAAAATTTCAGTGGACCTAAGTTTTAGATTATGAGAATATGGCATTTAGATACTGAATGTTATTTCAAACAAGACATTTGCAAAACACATGACCACAGGCAAAAAGATCCCAAAAAAGAAAAAGAGGTAGGGTCCTAAGACATATGGATGGAAGGTACTTGACATTTATGAGGACAAAGAAGAAGAGACCATGGAAAATACTCTGAATATGGATGCTTAGAAACAACATGGTAGCCACGTAGACAAAGGAGTTGGGGATCAATAAAAAATTGTGAATAATTCGGATTGGATCATTATATTTTTTTTTCATCCATATCGATGCTTTCAGAGTGGAAAAAGTGGAGGAATCATCTCACGAGACTGTTTTTACAGGCGAGACCTAGTTTGGAAAAACAGAGTCTAAAACCTTTCGGAAGTATTTTGAGGCATCAAACAACATTTTTTGGGGGTAAAAATTTTCTTCTTTAGTACCACACCTTTTTCATGTTATTCTACAAACATATACATTTCCAACGTCACAAGAATCTTGTTAATTGAATTCTGCATGTGAAATTTATGCCACTGGGAAGTTGACCTTCTTGTTTTCACCACCATAATTCGAGAGGATGCCACGTTAACCCCATTATTCATGGAAAATGGTCTAGCCACATGATTATGATGTATAAGACTCTAGACGAGTTAATATTGTAACTTTTGGTAAGAGTTGTGGTAGTCAAACCTAACCGCTAGTAGGCTATCAGGTTGTGTTATAACCGAGCCACTAGGAGGAAAAGAAATTCCATTCTTTCGAGTGCATTTATTCCATAGCAAAGAAAAAATAGCCAAGAGGGATAGGAGATAGAGCACACAGGGAGGACTTGTGCACTGTAGCAGCCCAGGGAGGACTATTGTGACATTCTTCCGCAGTGATTCTAAGCGTGACCAGATGGTCAATAGTTGAGTGATGTCTCCTAAAACCATATTTTCCTTTAGCTCTTTTCCCTTGGCTTTCAAGCCAAAGGCTAAGCTTCTTCTCCAAAATGAGCCCATAAAGCTTGGCCAGGATATGGCTAACCATAATGGTCCTCTAGTTGGATGGAACACTCTTTTCCCCATTTTTAAATATAGTTACAATAAGGCTTTGCGTCCAAAGGCAAGGGAAGTCACACGTTACAACCAAATTGAGAAGCTTGTGGAGATAAGGAATGAGGATAGATCTTCCCATTTTAAGGATCTCAGCTTGGTATCCTTCAATATCTTTAGCTTTCCCATTAGCGAGCTTATTAATACCAGACTCAATGTCGTCAAGAGAGAATACATCCACATTAATTGGAGTGATTAAGGTGGTGCCCATAGTGTCTGGAGAGTCATACAACTTCTTAAGATAGTTGTCCCAGTTTTCTAAAGGGATAGAATGGTTATATTTGTATTTACGGACAAGAAAATTCCGCCAAAAAACTTTTGGCGCGACTTTAGAAAGGTGGAGAAGATAATCCTGTCTTTTACTAATATATGATATTTTCTTCCTCTTGATGATGTTTTGTATATATTGGTATTCTACAGCTTAATGATTTCATTAGGAGCGTCTCTGATCTCTTTCATGGAAAATTTGCAATCTTTGTCATACCATGGATTGGAAGTTCTATTAGACTACTTAAATGAAATCTCATTAGAAAACTTGCTAATGGTGTTGGAAATGATAGTAGTGAAATGGTAATAAAATTGATCAATGTTATTATTATAATTCATGGGGCCTAGATCTCTCTTTAAATCCCTTAAGAAGAGGTCGGTTTTACTTCTATCAAAGGGAATGTGTCTTTTTCTTTCATTGGTCTCCTACATGTGGGTCGTATGCATAACAAGATTGAGAGATAGAGACAGAGGTTTGTGGTCAAAATCAGTCTCGAATCCATTAAGAATCTCAAAGTTTGTAATATGGTTGAGGACGAGGACGTTAGAAATTGCATGATCCGCAACACTACTACCCAACGCATAGAAACATGTCATATGACCAGGAAAAGACCACTTATTATTTATTTTTAGTTTTTTTTAAATTATTATTTATTTTTAAAATTATTTAAAAATATAATTTTAAATTATTTTTAAGTTTGTTTTGAATTAGTTAGTGATGATCATGGTTTCTGGCCGAAGCCCTCAAAAAGAGAAGAGGATACATCCTCTTAACTAGGTACCTCTTAACCCGCTGTTACTTACCATTCATTTGCCGTATATGTTATTCTAATTTACTATATTTTCCATAATACTTTGTTTTAGTCTATACAAACTTCTTAAATAAAACACCTTTACAATATTAATGATGATCTCATTACTTTTCAAATGAATTCTAACCATTCTATTTTTTTAAAATAATATTAACATAAAAATAATATAATTTATATTTTATATATAGAATGTATGATATGAATTTTAAATATATGCACAACTAAATTTTATAAGTTAAAAGAAAGGTGAAATTGAAAAGAATAAATAAATAAATGTACAATGAATTTATCAAAAGAATTAAGATGTATTGAATTGCCTTCGAACAAGATCCCCAACATATAGTCAAATACCACGGGCTGTGCTCCTTATTATTGGCCAGCTTTCGTGGAAATATGTGTAAGACCTAGAGACCTAGGGGAGGGATGCCATTACTTGGGCGCCCTCCATTCCACATCCACAAACCACGTGGCCAGCACCACAGACGTTGTACGACACTTGCTAGCTCTGATCGTTGACGTGTTTTGGTTGGTGAGGGAGTTAAATTCGAGCTCCTTCCGTACTTTTAGGGTTTCACACGACCTGTTTTGCAACATGGGTTCCTCACCCTGTGCATTTCTGTTCGGGGCGGGATGTTGCTCGGAGAGCTCCGCCGGTGGCTGCGCGCTGTGTCACCAGTGCTGGTGCATGTCTGCTTCCCTTGTTGACCAGATGCTCGCGGTTTCTGTTGCTGTTCGGATGGCTTGTTGGTTTGTCACTCTTTCGTTGATGTTGCTCCTGCGCCCTGCTGTGGACATGTTTGGCTCCTGCGACCGCCATAGCTTGCTCCTCCACTGTGAAATTGCCCTCCTCGACTGCTCAATTCTATGGGGAGATGTTGACGGCTTCGTCCCCTCTACTGGTTTGCATAAGTACCATGATTTTAAGGTAATTTTTCGTTTTCGAAGGTTTTTTCGAGGGTAATTTTTGCAGAAGTTGTGTTTCTTGCATTTTCAAGGGTTTTTACAGAATTTTTGGCTAATTTATGCTATTTTCGAGGGTTTTGCAGGGATTTCCAAACTGTGGCGGGCTCTGGCTGTCAGTTCGCTCCTGCATCGACGTTTTCCTCTGCATTTGGCGTGGCGTCTTCACCTCCTGGTAGGAAAATAATTCCTACCAGCCCACTGTTGTGTTTTTCAACACTTGAAAACATGTGTTTATGAACACTTCTAATCTACTTCGGTTCAATTTAGCTCTTCTTCGGCCTGTTTGTTCATGGCACTGGTTTTGGCACTGTTTTTTCTTCTTCCTATGTAGTTTAGGGTCTAGGGTTTCTGTGCACATGTGCCTTCCTCGTTTCTGTGATATGCATGTGTATACCTCTATGTTTGCTGAAATACTTGGTTGTATGTAATTTGCCGAGATACTGGTAAATCTGTGTATGTGAAATACTTCATTGTGTACGTGTATGTTTGCCGAGCCGAGATACTTGTATATCTGTGTATGTTTGCTGAAATACTCGGGTGTGTATGTGTATGTTCGCCGAGCCGATATATTCGTATATCTGTGTATGTTCATTGATGTTTGCTGAAATACTTAGTTGTGTACGTTGATGTTTGCCGATATACTTGGGGTTGCGTAGGTGTGTTTATCTCCCCCGCTTGAGAAATTATGAGATTGTTGTGGTTGATTTTTTTATCAACCCCGCTTAACAAATAATTATGACATTGATGTGCTTGATTCATGTGTTGATTCATGGTTTGCTAATGTTTTGGTCTTTCCTCCTTTCCTCTGACGATACACATGATCGCATATCCTTTCCCTTTGGAACAAGTGCCACCTAAATCTATTGAATTCAGAAAAAAATTTATATGGGTTTTACAATTAGTCCTTGGCTACTATTAGTTCTTTTGCTCTGCTGCATTTTCTGTTCTCAGTTTTGGTATTGTTCTCCACTTCTTTGTTCATAAATTTAGATTTCTGTTCTTGCTTGTAAGTTTTGTTTTGTTCATGCTTTTCTGTTTCTGTTCACTCTTATGTTTTGTTCATGTGTGTGTTATCTCAGATATTTTTAAACTGTTGGAAAGCATTCGCTTGTGAATCTGTGAGCTCTAGCAACAGTAACCAATAAATTGCTTAAGGATTTTATCTGTATCTCCACTCTTATAATGAGTTTTGGAAATATGTGTACTATGTAGTGAAGCTGTGAGCTTCAAGAAAAACTTGAATATCCTTTTTGTTTAATGAATTTTATGTTTGCAGCCAAAAATGTTCTTGAAGTTCATGAGCATTGCATGATGGTTTGGGTTACTGGGGTAAAATTTTAAAAGAACCGTTTGCTAGAGGGCATTGTCTGAAGTACTTAACCTCTAGATCAACTTGGATGCTAGAGATTCAGAAAGGAACTGGACACTACTTTGTCCCTTACTGATCTCTAAGTTAGGAAGACAAACCACATCGCATTTGACTAAGTTAAACCTCTTATTGCTTGTTTGATTTCTCTGCATGTCGTTCTTTCTTTTATAATTTCCAGGTTATCTTTTGTTCTGACTGATCTGAGTTGGGAAGACAAACCTTTATAAACCTAATTGATCTCCAAATTTTTTAAAACCAACTGATCTCTGAGTTAGGAAGACAAAACACGTTACATTTGACTAAGTTAAACCTACTGATATGTGAGTTGGGAATACAAACCACATCAAATTTGACTAAGCTAAACCTACGCATCTGTGAGTTGGGAATACAAACCACATCACATTTGATTAAGTTAAACCTTTTATTGCTGGTATGAATTCTTTGTTTTCCGTTCTTTCTTTTGCTAGTTTCTTTTTACCAACCTGCTTTTTCAATAAGGTGTAAGGGAATGGCAGGCAGTGTGATTGAACCACTGACAGTGGAGTGTACTGTCTCTGGGATTTGTAATCTGCATGTTTAACTCTGTTTCTATTGCACTAACTGCTGCAGTTTTGGAATCGATTGTTTGAACTAATTTTTATTCATAACTGTTGTTCTAGAAACATGGGACTAATTTTCCATTCAACTTAATCTTAATCGTTTGAAACATGGTACTAATTGTGGATTCAACCTGGGACTAATTTTCCATTCAATTCAACTTAATCCATTCTAAAAATATGGGACTAATTGTCCATTCAACTTAATCTTACACGTTTAAAACATGGGACTAATTAATCGATTTTAGAAACATGGGACTAATTATCCATTCAACTTAATTGATTCTAAAAACATGGGATTAATTATCCATTCAACTTAATCTTACCTGTTTGAATGGGATTAATTATCCATTCAACTTAATCTTACCTATTTAAATTTATATGGGTTTTACAATTAGTCCTTGGCTACTATTATTTTCTTTTGCTCTTGTTGCATTTACTTGTTGCTACTAAGCGTTATTCCTGCATTGTTCTAGAAACATGGATAATTGTCATTCAACTTAATCTAATCGTTTGAAACATGGTTCTAATTGTGAATTGAAACAACAAGCTATTGTCCATTCAATTCAACTTAATCCATTCTAAAAATGGCAGGACTAATTGTACATTAGTAGATTTTAAAACATGGGCGTAATTAATCGATTTTAGAAACATGGGACTAATTATCCATTCAAATTAATTGATTCTAAAAACATGGGATTAATTATCCATTCAACTTAATCTTACCTGTTTGAATGGGATTAATTAATCGATGGTACTAATTGTGAATTAAACCTGGGACTAATTGTCCATTCAATTCAACTTAATCCATTCTAAAAATATGGGACTAATTGTCCATTCAACTTAATCCTACACGTTTAAAACATGGGACTAATTAATCGATTTTAGAAACATGGGACTAATTATCCATTCAACTTAATTGATTCTAAAAACATGGGATTAATTATCCATTCAACTTAATCTTACCTGTTTGAATGGGATTAATTATCCATTCAACTTAATCTTACCTGTTTAAATTTATATGGGTTTTACAATTAGTCCTTGGCTACTATTAGTTCTTTTTGCTCTATTGCATTTTCTGTTGCTACTAACTGTTATTCATAACTGTTGTTCTAGAAACATGGGACTAATTGTCCATTCAACTTAATCTTAATCGTTTGAAACATGGTACTAATTGTGAATTCAACCCGGGACTAATTATCCATTCAATTCAACTTAATCCATTCTAAAAATATGGGACTAATTGTCCATTCAACTTAATCTTACACGTTTAAAACATGGGACTAATTAATCGATTTTAGAAACATGGGACTAATTATCCATTCAACTTAATTGATTCTAAAAACATGGGATTAATTATCCATTCAACTTAATATTACCTGTTTGAATGGGATTAATTATCCTTTCAACTTAAGCTTACCTGTTTAAATTTATATGGGTTTTACAATTAGTCCTTGGCTACTATTAGTTCTTTTGCTTTATTGCATTTTCTGTTCTCAGTTTTGGTATTGTTCTCCACTTCCTTGTTCATAAATTTAGATTTCTGTTCTTGCTTGTAAGTTTTGTTTTGTTCATGCTTTTCTGTTTCTGTTCACTCTTATGTTCTGTCCATGTGTGTGTTATCTCAGATATTTTTAAACTGTTGGAAAGCATTCGCTTGTGACTCTGTGAGCTCTAGCAACAGTAACCAATAAATTGCTTAAGGATTTTATATGTATCTCCACTCTTATAATGAGTTTTGGCAATATGTGTACTATGTAGTGATGCTGTGAGCTTCAAGAAAAGCTTGAATATAGTAATTGTGAAATCTGAGATCTAGTAATAGTAATAGTAATTAAGGAAATCTGAGATCTATTAAGATATGAAAGTCCAAATCTCTAGTCCAATATTGAGAGTAGG
Organism: Pinus albicaulis; assembly: GCA_034641835.2. Taxonomy (NCBI): domain Eukaryota; kingdom Viridiplantae; phylum Streptophyta; class Pinopsida; order Pinales; family Pinaceae; genus Pinus; species Pinus albicaulis. The sequence goes on along the minus strand of CM076581.1, from coordinate 16,592,236 downwards.
GCGTCAAAAGTTCAAATCTCTAGTCCAAGTCCAAATCTCTAGTCCAAATCTCTAGTCCAAATCTGAGATCTATTAAGATATGAAAGTCCAATATACTTAAGTATGAATTTTGACGCCCTACTCTCCATAACTATTGATGCCCTACTCTCCATATATTGTAGCGTTTGAAAAAGTAAATACTTTGTCAAACACTGCAAGATATGGAGAGTAGGGCGTCGACAGTTATGGAGAGTAGGGCGTCAAAATTCATACTTAAGTATATTGGACTTATCCAATAATGTATTGATGAAGGGGGAATAGTATGCTTCTTTGTAGATGCCCAAACAGAATATCCATTGAACTCTATGTCGTCAATTGCAGCTAACATTTATTCTTTTGTCCAACCTCTTATAGCGCTGATCTTTTTAGTTGAAGTTGCACCTTGGACTATGGTTGATGGTGGCTCTGTGGCTGATGGTGCCACAACATCAGCTTCAGCCACATGCTCATCGTCAACAACATTTCCTGGAGCATTGGTGACATTGACATCACCTGTTCTTTCTTCGTCTAATGAGGTGCATCGCAGTTGGGCACCCCTGGTCACTCTTCTGCCACTTCTCCTTGTGCGAGCGACATAACTCACTCTTTCCATGGATGCAACTACCTGTAGGCTGCAAAAGCACCAATTGCAAGCTGTTATTCATAATTGAAAAGAAGGATTGTTTTCATATGATGAATACAGCTTCTATGCATAACAATTGCAGATATATATGTTAACTTCAAATGCTACAACTTCTATTTTCAGCTACTGCAGATATATATGTTAACTTCAAATGCTACAGCTTCTATGCTCAACTACTGAGATATTTTCCACAGGGTTCTATGCTCAGCTACTCATGTTTTGTTTTTGGTTACTTGTTTCCAGAATCTAATCTCTATCTTTGTCTGATCTTTGTGTCATTTGAAGTCATTATGCACCCCGAAGCTGAATTGGGTAAGTTCAAATGATTAATTTAGTTCCTTTCTTTGTGACTCTAAATTTTTTGAATCCATCAAATGTTACAAACTGTGACCAAAACTCAGGTATTGAGGTGTTGAATTTATGAAATCTATAACATGTTTTCGTTTCAATTGCAATGCCGCCTCATTCACCAAAAAAAATTAGCATCTTATTCATATTATTCTTTTTTAGATACAGAACATTCTGATCATAGTTACTGAATTCATCAACTTGTTAAAAAACATTTCTATTGACTAGTTCAATTAATCTAGGTGACTTATTTTCCAAGGGACTCTAAATATTTTGAATCCATCAAATGTTACAAACTGGGGTTTGGGTAGTTTTATGGGTTCTACTTTGTGGTTGATATACCCCGTAAAGGCCCTTGAGTCATACAACAAATTTAGGTTGTGGGTCACTGGATGGATTGAAAGGCATGCAAAATGGACAGATTGCAGGTTTTGTATATACAGAGCAAGAGGACACGGTGTTTTTTAACTGATGTTTAGTAAACACACACACACATATATACAGACACCTATAAAGAGTTTTTTTAACTAATGTATTTGTTACCGATGTGTGAGCACCTAAGCCATGTAGTGTACTTGTATTTGCAATGAACAAAAGTTTAAAGGGTGTATTTTGCACTCTAAATTAGGCAATCCATGTGATATTATTTGCTTTGCATTGCATGAAATGTTACTCGAATTGTCAAGTATCATTAAATTTATTAGTATTCTGTATATAACATTGTTATTCCTATAATCTGTGCATGGTTAACTTCTGCAGTCTTCCTATATAAAAGGTGCAACATGATAGGGAGCTCTATATCACTAAAATTTGATGTAAAACTAGCAACTGGAAATGATTATTCCTGTTCTCTTCCAAATGCATTTGAAAACAACAGGCATTGAACAAGAAACCTTTCTTAAAAGGATCAAACAATTCCATAAACCGAAAATAAATACAAAACAGAAATTAATACCTATGATTGAAATTGTTCTTTAGCTCCCAAGAGGTGTATAAAATAAACCATGTAACTTTTCAACTTAAAACAATCTTTTCGTTTTTGATCTTCTATGTTTTGATGAAGTGTGATACAAGTGTATATTAGCTAGACATCCATTCACTATTTGGGTTTTCAGCATTAGGGATTACTCTGACAGTGCTTGCACCATGTTTGGGGATGCTTCAAGAGATTTGGGTTGCATGGTGTTTGATCAGCCCCTAGATGATCCATGATGGATTTGCACAATGAATTTACTTCACTAGATGCTTGCTTGACCTTAGTTGCAAGCTTGTATGGCATTATTCTATTGGAACCTTGTTTGTGTATGACATCACCATGAAACTTGACATATGTACTCATGGAGTGCAACACTTCACATGTATGAGCCTGCATGTGGCTTTGTAGGTTGATTGTAAGGATTTAGCCTTGGAATGAGGCTATGGTGTGTACGTGAAATTCCATCTTTACACATCTATATGAAGTTTCCAACCCTCAAAAATTGTCCCTATTGCAGATTTGCAGATTTGTTTTCAGCGACCTATTTATTCAAGGTTTTGTAATTTCTAGCACTTGTATGTCTTGCTAATTTAGCATTAATAATGAAGAAGATAGGGTAGATTTGCTGCTGTATTTACAGCTGTCATAAACTGAAATTCAGATCCGGTTTATACATTACAACATTTTGCTAGTGGGGGGAAACTTGTTGGCACACTTTGGTGTTTTTTCTCTTGAATTTCCTAGTGAATTGATGTTGTTAAGAGGTGAAACACTATCTTCTACTGCTGTTGTTTCATTTACGTTTTATAACAACCCTAAAACTGAAAACTGAAATAAAGACTCAGAAATGAATGTTTGCAATTCTGTTTTTTTGCAATTAAAAAACCGAAAACTGAAATAAAGACTCAGAAATAACTGAAAACTGAGACTCAGAAATGAAAATAAAAGTGTAATAAAGCTGAAATAAAGACTCAAAAATTAAAATAAAATTGTAAGAAAAATGTAAACTAACTTGAATATACTGTGTTCTGTTTTGGGGTGTGTTCTGTCTGGGTTGTCTCCAAGGCTGGGTGTGTTCTGTGCTGGATTGTCTCCAATGCTGGTGAATAGTTTGAAACTGAAAAATGTAACTTCAACAGTGGTTGAACTTCTTTTATAGTTTTTTGCAGTTGAATTTTATTGGTGACAATGATGGACATGGATTGCAATGGCTTCATTTTGCATGTGTGATCAGGATTGAATTTGATGTGATCTAATGGCTGAGAATTTGTTTTTGTTGATCCATGTGTTTGATCTATTTTGATAGGAAATCATTTATTGAATTTATTGGGTGGGTGTCATTTATTGTACACAGTGGGTTTAAATGTTGTTATGGGGTGGGTGTCATTTATTGAACACAATGGGTTTAAATGTTGAATAACACAGTAGTTATGGTTGACATACATTTCTTTTTATTATGTGCAGGTATTGATATTTACTTCTCATACACAGCATCAGAGCTGATCAGATGGGTTGAAGTGACTGGATTTTTGTACTTATTGACTTGACCATTTTGGAAGGAGAAATGGTTTTATGAGTTTTCTAGTTTAAATGTTGGGATTTGTAATCTTGATACTTATTAAGCTATTTATGGACAATTTTGGGTTATTTATGGACACATGTGGGCCCAGTCAATGACTTGGGAAATTTTGAACATAATTTAATATATATTTGAACTTCAAGTTATTTTATTATGTTTAATTATTGGTTGCAAATATGTCTATTTTTGGTGGGTTGATGGGACCAGTACTATAACAATTACTGGTCCCTGAACAACATTAGACATCTCTCCCCTACTATGGTAGTAAATCACTTTTAAAAATCTTAAAAATCTTGCTTCACGCTTTAAAATTTAATAGATTAAAGCTTTTGTGGAAACTTGTGCAAGTTTCGTACGTTGTTCATTCCCAAGTTATCATTTTGTATTAATATATCTATTAAGAAATTTGTTTTAGTAAATTAAATTTTGCACATGTTTCCACAAGGTGTGAAACGAATTGGTAGAAAGAAAAGAAGAAAGGTTGTTCATTTCAAATGTGGAATACTAAAAGACAACCAACTATATTTATAAAAAATAATTATTTTTGAAACACTGTAATGTCAGAGAATGAGAGAATGTGAGAGTTGATTTGAGTTGTTTATTACTTAGCATATATAGAAGAAGTGAATCAGATTTCTGAAGAAGAAGCAGAGACAAAGATGGAGGTATGCAAATTTATAGGCTAGGTGACTAGCATATTGTTTTCTTTATATATGAGGGGATTGTAGTCTCTTTTCAAGTTGTAGCTTGATAAATAATAGGTTGGAGCCTGTTGAGGTAGGAGCCTCTTGTGGGTTGTATCATGCAGAAAACTTATGGGAGTTGGGGCTTACTTGCATGATGTAGCTTGCAAAAAAATTAAAGTAGCAACCTCCTGTAGGTTGGAACCTACAAAAAATTAAATGTAATATGGGATTATGAGCTTGCCTTTGCATCACAACAACAACAGAGTCGTGGTTTTCTCCCTTTATGGGTTTCCACTTATATCTAATGTCCATATGTGTTGTTATTATGTGTTGATGTGATGTTTCATTTTAATTATTACTTGTTGTTGACATATTAAATTTGTTGATCATTATGTGTTAAGTTGCTCATTTAATAGTTCAGTTGATCAATTAAAAGAAAATCAATTTATCTCCATGAATGCATTGAACTGATTCACCCCCCTGCCCTCTCAGTTTAGTCAAGTTTCCATCAATATATTTCCAATAAATATTTTCTCCAGTTGTTAAGCTTTTATATATTCAAATTATGTTAGCACTCGTTGCTTTGTTTTTTTTGTAGTTAGATAAATTAGATGTTAAAACATTCCTACATGGTGTTTGTACGAGGAGATATACATGGAACAACCAACGGGTTTTGTGCAAAATCGCAAAATAATAGTAGTTTGCAAATTCAAGAAATTATTGTATGGCCTAAAACAATCATCTAGGTAATGGAACAAGAAGTTTGATTTGAGCTAGAATTATACCATAAGTGAGTTTGACCATTATATGTACTTCAAAATTTTGAATAGTATATTCATTAAAGTTGTTGTTATGTGTTAACTATATGTTTGTTGCAAGAAAAATCATAGACAAGATCAATAGGTTGAAAGATCAGATGGCTAGGGCCTTTGATAAGAAGGATCCAGGAGTAGAAAAAAAATTGTGGGTGTTGGAATATAGTGATAGAGACAGAGAAAATGGTAAGCTCCAGTTTTCACAACATAACTATGTTAAGAAAATGCTTGTAAAATTCGAGATGAATAATATGAAACATATAAATATCCTTTTTGCTTCCCATTTTAAGATTTCTTCAAGTTTATTTCCTAATAATACGGAAGAAAAGTATTATGTGCGTCATGTACCTTATGCTAATACAATTCATTTGTAAATTGTTGTGGGTATTCCATTGGACAATTCGTCACAAATTATCTAGTAAATATATAATGAAAATCTAAAATCTATTGTATGAGGGTTAATTTTTCCTTAGATTTCTAGATTCATTAATTACTATGTTATGATTATGCATGAAATATATGAGATGTAGGAAATGGAGAATAAACACAAATATAATCACTGAAAACCATAATAACACAAGATATGGCCTAAGAAACCCTTGAGGGAAAAGCGAAACTAGAAGATCAGGCTACTTTTCTCTCTCTTTCTTTGAATGGAAATAGACGCAAGTATAAAGAAGTGAGACCTATGGCCTATGGGTTGATAAAGTACATAAACCCTCTCCATTTTCTATCTCTCTATCTACTCTTAGATATTCTACTCATTTATGGAACAAAATGCAATTGAATAGAATGGAACCCATTTTCCTCCTAGTGGCCTAGTTGTTATAGTCAATGTTGTCACAACCAATCAAAGTGAGACTCCTAATGGTATCAATCAACATTCTATTCCCCTTGTCATTATCTTGCACAAATCCATAAGCATGTACCTTTCCTCCATCAGAATTTCAACCCTAAACTGCCCTATCTGAGCCAGTTTAGGGACCAATGCTCCCTGCAAGCCTACTGGGGTGCGTTCACCTACAACTTGCTCCATTGTGGCCAGGGTTTGTCACCATCAAGTTGCCCTCCTTTTCACCTGCGTTGGTTCTAGAATTCTGGGAGAATGAGCGGGATTCTAGAAGCTTCACCTTCTAGGAGTTTCCAAAATTTGTTTCAACTACTTACCTTGGATTGACATTCGAATCTTATCCTATCGTACTTTGGAGTTTTCACCACTTATCCTTTGATCCTATCCCTCCATCAAAGGTGGATCTAAAACCTTATAATGGTAATTGGATAAGAACTCTCAACTTACCCCTCTCTCCTATATATTTACCCTCTCATATGCAAGAGGTAACCGTTGGCTTTAGAGAGTGATGCCGACCTTATGTTGTTGCAGTAAGTAGTTATCATCTCATGCATAGGGTGACTGGAGGTGCATATTGTGACAAGGAAAGGAGGAGTCAAAAACTTGGAAGACATATTCTACAAGATCAACTGCCACTTATGGTTGTAATATCCTTCCATTTATATTAATGCAAATAATTTTTTGTTTTCTTATATGTGATCTTATTATTTCACTTATTTCAATACCAAGTTGATATATTGAATAGAGTATTTAGATGATACTGCATACATATCATATTTTCTTGGCTTGTGTTATCTGAATGTGCATGATCTAATTTTGGCGATCAAACTTGGAATTGGAGCTTCCAAGCTAAAGAAGGATCGAAGTGTGTCACATTTTCCAGGTAGGCCTCAATCCATCATCTATCTACTTTAAGGAAAAGCATTGGGTTCATTGTCTCTTTGTTGTTCTAGGTTGACCACCAAACCTAAGGGAGATACCTTCGTAAATCCCGTATAACAAATTAGCGACCATACTGGGGAACAAAGTATTCCCTTTGTGGTTTTCCTTGTCCTTTGTGTTTTATTACCTCCTTGACAAACCTTTGTTGCATCATCTAGCCAAGAAAAAACCTGGGAAGCGGCTCCATTCAACGTTTTTTGAAATTTTTGTGATGGAAAAACTCTTTCCCAAGCCCAACTCTCCCCCAGTGCCTCTGACAGAGCATTGTACCTCACCCTAGCTCACTTTTTCCCAACGTTGCAAAGCACTGTTGCCCTCTCTGCACTAGCGTTGGTCCATGTTTTTGCACGAGTTTTTCCTTGATTTTTTAGCCTATCATTCATCAACCTACTTCTAGCTGAGCTTCCTTGAGTCTTCAGTGTATCGTGGTCTCTCTAAAACCCCCATTTAGTTTGCAATTGTGTTTTTTTTCCTTTGATAAGAACTAGTTTCAATTTTTCTTTGTTCTTATCATTTGGTCGCTTTCAAACTTATCTTGTTTGATTGTCGATTTCTCAGATGAATTGTTGTATGACTCCTCATTCTGAAAATTTTAGTTGAACCAGTAATTAAACATTTTCATCTTAGTTTTCTTCATTTTGAAAATTAAGTGTGGTGAAAAGAAATTTTTTCATTTTGGCATTTAGGGTTTTGCATGTGCATTAGATTAGGTATAATTGCATTGAATGTAAGATTGCATCTTGCATATTTTTGGTTGCATATTTGGTGTTGCATCTTGATTTTTTCTTCCCTTCCATAGCTAAATTTTCATTGAAAGAGAAAATATTCCTGTTTTCTCACGTTATATTTTCATTTTAGAATATTCACGTGACATTCGTGGTGAGACCTAAAACTATAACTTAATCAAAGATAAACAGTAAAATATATTAAATCAACCTAAGGATAATTTGTGGTATAAACACAAACATTTAGAGTTCTAGGCTACAGACGTGTTCCAACGTCGTTAAACAGAGGAGTTGTCATTGTTTTCCACCGATGCATCCCGGGAGCGAAATATCGTTCCACGTACGTAAGTGTATATGATCATTCTCCATGTACCTTAGGGTATATCAGATGGCACTCCAAGCATGATTAGTATATGGGAACACTCTCATTGAAAAATTAGTACACATTAGCCAAAAATACTACGAACTGCACTCCCACATACCATTGAGTATATTTTGGGAGTCCCCAATAGGTTGCTATCCATCCATAGGTAATTGATTCTGCCGCCTTGTATACTGTGATACACTGAACACAACATTTGCGGATATTGGTTTTTATACATTAAGTCCTTGGTTCACCAAGGTGTATATTACAGTTCATGGTTTCTTGGTAATCCTTTATGCCTATATTATCATCTTTTTTATTTATTTATTTTTGTGTTAATAAAATTTATTATCCAACGTGGAAGAAAAAATCCCTTTCCTCGTCATTCACGTAGAATGAAAAATAAGCCTCCTCTACCTCCAAAGGCTACTCCTAACTGACATCTAAAAAATAAGAAAACGTAAAATACCTAATCAGGAACTTCAGGCACTACTTCTGGCCCTCCTCCTCATACTGAATTTCCATAATCATTTGTCCCTTTGAGTTCCAAACCCGAGATTACATCAATCCCTGTTGGTGACACTGACATAATTGAAACAAAAGTCCCTGAAAATTTATTACGTGAGGTCAATCAACCTGACCTTCCTGAGTCAGACACTTTTTTTCCTGAGGTCATTAACTCTGAGGAGCCTCAACCATTCTCGCATGATTCAGCGAGACCTTCCTCTTCTCTTCCTTTGTCTCAGACATAACCAATATATCTTAGGCCTGGTGGTGAACCTCTTCCATATGGAATTTTGAGTATTGAAGAGATCCCTAAAGAAGATCCCTATCCTTTTTCTCTTGTTCATTGGGAAGGACTTAATTTTTATCAAACTGAGCCTTTTCTGCCTCTTCAAACTCTGACACAATCTCCTTCACCTAATTCTTTGGGATTACCCAAAGATATTTGGCAACAATCTTCGTTGGGATTGAAAACCATGTTTGAAGCCGATTCAAGCTCCCAACCCATGTCCACCACTATGGTTGAGACATCAAGTTTCGCTTCCTCATCTATGTTCACGACATCACCAGAAACTCATTTATATGGTGGCCCTTCCGTCCCACCTAGTTATCAGTCATTGTTTGGTACATTTTATGGTGTGGCTTCTAGTCCTTGTACATCCCCCAAGTCATCTAATTTGGGAATAATGTTTGGTACTTCTCTTATGAATTCCACAAAGTCTTCTCCTCTTCATCCGACTACACTTACAATAGAGTATCAGCCTGGTCCTTGCATCAGTGGAAATATATACCCTCAATAGGCTAACTCTCCTTATGTTTGGTGCCATCCATCTGGATTGCAATTGCCTCCATCATCTTCTCCTCCTTATGCAAGGGGAAACACTTTTTCGGTATGCCTCAATATGGTAATCCACCTAATTATGGTCTACCTTATCCTGGAATGGATGCTAGTGTTTTGCAACCTACTTCCCCTGTTAAAGCTAGTTCGTTTTTGGATTTATTGTTGAATCCTCAAGATGCACCATACTCATCGCAAATTCCTATCTATCCATCAACACCTCAACAAGCTCAAATACATTTGAGCCGACCTTTACAGCCTATTCCGACGAAATATGGTTCTTCCCATGCATCGCTTGGTTAAAATATACAAGGTGTCTCATCTTCTCAATCTCTTGCGCAAAGTTCTCCTCAAGTTACGGTAGGTCAAATTCTTCAAACTTTATTGTAGTCTCAACCAAACCCACCATACCAGGGGAAATAAAAAACCATATCAGGCAATAGTATGTACTTCATCACGCGCCTTTTCAAGGCTAGCAAATCCAGACCCAACCATTCTAGAAACTTTATCGTCATCGTGTGGCTGGGAATCAAACTCGCTTCTATGTTGGTTATCAAAATCCCGCATATCTTGGTAACCATGTTCCTTATTATCAGAACCCTCCTTATCTGGGCATGAAAGTACCCATTTCTCAGGTTATCCCTTCTTACCCAATACATCCTCCTACAGACTTCAATCAAAAGTTTCCTTTTGTGGCTACTCTTGAATTACCTGATTTTATTCGGATTACTAATGACCCCATCACTCATTCGCCATGGTGGTCGATTATTCCCACTAAGTTATATCCCAAAATTCAATGGTAATATTGGAGAAGACCCGTTGACACATGTCATGGCGTATTATCTATGGTGTTCATCCAACTCGCTTAGCGATGATTCCATTTGACATCGTCTTTTCCAACGGACGCTTACAGGTATCGCAACTAAATGGTATATTGAGTTACCTATAGCATCGTTTCATGATTTTAGTACTTTATCCACCACCTTCCTCACACATTTCTAGTTTCCCAACAAATATTAAACTGGAATGGAACTATTGACTCACTTCAAACAATCAGATTCCACCCACATTTCAGATCACATTCATGAGTGGAGGCATCGTCACCGGTTCGTCAAGACCTTTGTTCCCGATCGATTATTGGTGGAATGGTTTTTCAAATATTTGTTATCTCCTATAACAAAATATGAGACCAAAGGTGGATTCGTGACAGAAGAGAAAGTGATTTCTCGTTCTCAATATCTAGATATGTTCTATACCCAATCAAGCATGCTCTATGATAAGATACCAAACACTCTGCAACTTTCAAACATTGTTCCTCCTCCGCTTGGTAATTAATTTCACATCGTTGATGGAATTATTGGTTATGCCAGTTCCCGTCCATGATTAAACCATTTGGTATTTCTCTTGCCACTCCTGCATAAAACCCTCAATCCCACCCTCTTGTGACTTCTACTTCCAAGATAAATTCCATTTCATCTAATAAAGGAAAATATCAACAGCAACTTGGAAGCAAGAATAAAGTTAAAGGTAAGAAAAATAAAGACTCCTCATTATAGGATAAACAAACAAATTTTTCTTCCGATGAGAAACGAAGGCCTCGATATCCATGCTTGATTTGCAATGAGGGTCACTTTTCTCATGATTGCCCGTACCACGCTGAAGTGAAACCATTTCTTAAATCATCCACTTCTCTCGCTATATGGACCGACCCGTTTCCCAATCAAGAAACTCACATGGTTTCCCAGGACCCCATTTCCTCTAACACAGTTTTTATGCTTTCTTCCTCTAAGCAGAGATTCGATGTTTTGGTGGCCACTTGGAAAAAATACTATGGTAGTGTGAATCCATCGAATAGCTAGACTATTGATGAAATTTTCATTTCGGCACGAACCTCATATGATTTTATTCTGCCTCTGAAATTGATTATCAAGAGGGTGTTATTCATAAGTATTATTACAACCCTCATTTAAGAGCTGCCCAAAATTACCATGTGGTTGAAGACTTGGCTCAATATCCATCAACCATGTCCACTCTTGAGGTGTTGCAAAACTGCCCCACCCAAAAGAAGGCATTTTTGTCGCCTATCAGATGTATGGACCCATCAGATTCCATCCTAGTGGTTTTCTCTAATGAAAACTATACTCCTCGACTTCTAGCTTAGTTATATTTTATGATTCGGGTCATTTTCCGCAGTAAGAACATTAATTGCTCTATTGTAAACGAGGTAGCATCGACCTGCGTGATGTCTATATATTGCTGGAAGGTGATTGGTTCACCTCAACTGAATCAATCAACCACCACATTAAAAACCTTTAATGGAAGGACATATAAACCTTGTGGGATTTTGAATTCCCTCCAAGTGGAACTTGGGGGAAAAACCATCTCTGTTGAAATAAAATTTATTGACAGACCTCTTGATTATAATATTCTTCTGGGACGTACATGGGTTTACGTTACAGTTGTCGTCATTTCAACTTACTTTCGGATGATCTCCTTTCCTCATAAAGGTGGGATCGTAGCCATAGATCAACTCAAGTTATTTTCCTTTGATTCCAATGTTACTAGAAGTTTCCCTTTTGTATGGTAAGCCCTACATTCCTATCAGCATGTTGGAGTTGGATTATTGAAGGATTCATCATGCATTGGGGACTTTTTCCCTCCCACCTCCTCCCCCTTCCAACTACCCACCTTCAATTTATTATTTCAATATAATATCATCCTCTACGATTCTGGTTGATCCATGGATTGTACTGGATGAAACTGACATCCAAAGTTTTGGAGACCGGATGTCGCTTTGCCCCATTGAGAAATATTACAAATCCATCCACTCAACTTGCACGACCCATAATTTTTCTTCGATCAATTAGGTAGATTGATCTCTAGATTATGGCACGCCCTCTAATCCTTTCTCGCATATATTATCAACTAACAAAAGAATCGTGGAGATCATGATGTCAGAAGATGAGCCTTGGGATGAGCATCATCATAGTTCCTCCCTTCCCAATGCCATAGAAGATAATCTAGTTGGTTTGTACCTACCTACTTTAATCGAACCCTCTACGAATAATGTTTCAATTCATGAGATTGACTCTGAAAATAACCTCTCGAATATTGAAGAAACCATTCCGCTCGATATTTCAATCAAACTAGGAACAGTAAAAAATATTTACATTGGAGAATTTTTTTCTTCATCTGAAGTTGATACCTATCGAGCCATTTTCCATGATTTTAGAGATGTCTTTTCCTGGACTTATGAAGAAATGTTAGGTATCAACCCTAAGATAGTGGTGTATGAAATTAAAATGTATCTTGATGCCAAACCCGTCCGGAAAAACCTCCATCCATTCCATCCGAAGAAGTCTGACGGGATAAAAGTTGAAGTTGAAAATATTTTTCGGGCTGGTTTTATATACCTCGTTCCATTAACTGATTTGGTTTCAAATGTAGTCTCTGGCATGAAGAAACAAGGCACAATTTGAGTATGTGTCAATTATTTGGATGTTAGTCAAGCTTATATAAAATACAACTATCCGACCTCTTTTATCGACCATATTATTGGTGATTTCGATGGTTCCAAGATCTATTCATTTATGGACGGATTCTTGGGTTACAATCAAATCAACATTCTCCGAATGGAATAACCTAAAACAACATTTATTTGTCCCTGGGGTACTTTCGATTATAAAAATATCCCATTTGGTCTCAAGAACGTAGGGGCCACGTTTCAATTTTCAATGAAATATTATTTTCATGATATTAAGCATATCGTGTGACCCTATTTGGACAATCTCCCTAATCATTCCAAGCATCGGGCCGATCACCGTCTGCATTTACGCGCCATTTTCCTCTGATGTAAGCACTTTAAAATTCGACTTAACCCGCAAAAATGTGTGTTTTGTATTGGTTTTGGTCGACTCCTTGGTTTCATTATCTCCAAGCAAGGAATTTGTATTGATCCTCTCAAATTATAGGCAATTGTTGATTTTCTTGCACCCTCCTCCTTATTTCAGTTACAAAGACTCCAAGGGAAAGCTAACTTCTTGAGGAAATTCATCCCTAATTACGCTGAGTTGACTAAAGGATTTACTCGCTTGCTGAAGAAAGGGATTCCCTTCCATTGGGATGAAGTTGAACATAAATTGTTTGATGCCTTGAAATATGTACTAGTTCAGGCATCTCTCTTATATCCCCCTGATTATTAGTGCAACTAATTCCTATATCTAGATGTCACCATATCTACTATAGCAATAGTGTTGGTCCAAGAAGATGACATTGGGACTGAACATCCCATTTACTATCTGAGTCAGAACCTCAACGATACCGAGACTCGGTATACTCATGTCGAAAATTTGGCATTGGCGACTGTTCAAGCCATCCAGATATTTTTCCATTATATCTTGCTTCGAAAAAATCAGTTGTTTCAGATTGCAACCCAATGAAAAATATACTTTCATGAAAATTGTTGGGCTGAAAGTACTCAAAATGGATAGTTATTTTCCAAGATTTTGACTTGGAATTCATCAAATCCAAGCCAAAGAAATCCCTAGTTTTTGCCGAACTAATGGACGATCTTCCTTCCCTTGATGTATAATCTACATCTGAAGATTCCATCCCTAACGAGTCATTGTTTCTGATATCGTCATCTGATCTGTGGTATGGATATTTCCCAATTTATCTCGAGACCCAAACTTTCCAACCTAATGCCTCTCTCTCTGAGTAGCGATGTATCTAGTACCAGTCCCCAAATTATCTGATTATCAGTGACACCCTTTACCATAGTAGTGTCAATATGATTTTACACAGGTGCCTCACCATTGAGGAGGCTGAGAATGATTACCATTCAAGAGCATGTGGCAGACACCTATCTGGTTAGGCTACGACGCAAAATATCTTATGCGCTGGTTATCTTTGGCCTACCATTTTTTGCGACTGTATCCTGGCAGTCCATAAGTGCCATGCTTGCTAGATATATGATCACAAATTTCATGCTCCACCTGCTCCACTGCATCCCGTTGTTGTCATTGGTCCTTTTGCGAAATGGGGTATCAACTTTATGACATGCAACCCTCATTCAGATGGGGGGCATGGATATATCATTATTGTTGTTAACTACTTACTAAGTGGGCCGAAGTGATGCCTACATTCAATAACATCGACGAAATGGCAGTGTGCTTATTTTTCAACCACATGGTCGCTATGTTTCGTGTTCTGCAACCGATAGTCACAAATCACAGGAAGCATTTTCGGAATCATATGATGACCAAATTATCTGCCAAATTGGGAATTTCACATGAAAATTACACTCCCTATTATCCTCAGACTAACAGACAAGTTGAAGTTATCAACAAAGTTCTTAATACTATGCTTCAATGCATGATAGGGGTCCATAAATCAAATTGACATTTACTTCTCTACGTTGCCTTGTGGGCATACAAAACCTCAGTAAGGACTGCTACCAGATTCACACCTTTTCAGTTTTTTTACGGTATGGAAGCGATCCTTCCCATTGAGTGTGAAATTCCATCGCTAAAGCTAGATATCAAACTTCTCCCTGATACCTTCGTAGAAGAGGAGCGTTTTTTACACTAGACTCGATTGGATGAGACTTGACGTGATGCCGCTTTGGCCAATGAAGCTCATAAAATATGCATCAAAGCACAATATGAAAAAAGTGTCAAGCCTAGAGTCTTCTCGGAAGGAGATCTGGTACTCTTATATGACCAGGAGGCTGATAAGTTAGGCCTAGGAAAGTTACAGCCTATGGGTTTGGGCCCATACATTATCAAACATGTCTTGGAAAAAGGGGCTCACGAGTTAGTATATTGTTTGGGTCCCGTGATTTGGCAGATTGGTAGACCAAATGATAGGGTAACTTGGAACCAGACTTTGGAGTCTAAGGACCTAGCCTTCCTGGACTCAGAGAGGGATCTCTCTGTTGGGTGTAAAGGATGTGTTCTTTTTTCTCTAGGGTTTTGATTTTAGGCTAGTTATTAGGTGTAGGGTTTGTTGATTGTTTTGGTTGGGTAAGATGGTAAAATGGAATAGGTGGAGAGAGATTCTTTCAAAGCCATTTGGGCTATGGAGTCAAATGAAAGTCAAGAGTGTCTAAATGATGAAACAGAGTGTGTTGCAGAGCCGATTTAGCGAGGTTAATGGATCCTTAAGGTGATGTATGAGGTGTAATGAACATCAAGTTTGGGAAAGACTAAGAGATCTTAAACATATATAGTTTAAAAGTTATAACTCATGAGTTAGGGCAAACCATTAAGCTCATTGAACAATATTTTAAACTGATAAAAATCCAAGAGAAACATTCCAGTGAAACATAGAAAGCATAAGAGCTTCTAACTTTAGAAATTCACCTTCATATTTTGGGAAAACAAAAAAGATAAAAAAATAACTCAATTTATGGAGAGGGAACTCCTAAACAACATATATCAAGTTGTTGGGAACTCTAAAACAATTTGGTAAGCATGGACAAAGGGTAAGATCGAATGAGACCTCTTTGACTTAACCTAGCAACCAATATTCCACAGAAAGGATTCAAGATAGGGTTTTGAAAACTTCAAATAAGCAGGGCATACCATGAATCATACTTGTAAGCTATCATACTAACCATACATGAAACAAAAATAATTTTTTGGTGGACCTAAGGAGCAATCAAGAATTCCTTAAGATGGCCAAAAGAGGAAAACATCAAGACTATAACAAACAAGAGGACTGAGGTGCCTTAAAGAACATGTCTCAACTTATACTTTTCTGTTTTATAACAACCAAGAAACATGAAACATAATGATAACAAAGGAAACAATAGACAAATTAGGAAGACATAACCATTCACCAAGCTATGGAATCCTGCAAACAAACTTCTCCATCATCAAGCCAAACAAGCCATTCATCCACTTCACAAAACCAATTTCTTCTCCAAGCTCATGAAACCATGTATATTTCTCTTCAAGCTCATCAAATGCCAACAAAATACATAGGGGCCTCATGCTCTATTTATGGAGCAAATGAGGGCTAAAACCCTAAATGTGGTAGGAAAATGTCAAATATAATCATAAATGTCATTTATGGCCAAGAGACCATGCAAGGCCCAAGGCACATAATATCCTAAGAAATAAATGCTAAAATAACTATTTTCACCTAATTCTAGAGTAATTTTCCTCAAAAAAATCAAAAATATCTATTTGCAATAAATGAGTGTGTTTTGTTGAGTTTTGGTCCAAAACACACTACGCAGCCTCTGTGTGTAGTTCCACTTCAGCAGAAAATAGGGTCTCTTGTAGCGGAGTTTTGGACCCCTTCCTGACACAGGATTTGGCTCCGTGATGGCTCGTTGGAAAGCCGAATGAAATGCTTGAGTTGTGTTGAGTGGACACCATTTACCTGTTCAAAAATAAATTTCCCCAACACTGCTCTGTGCGCAGTGTGACACCATTTTTTGGTCATCTAACCTATTATCATTAGATGGACCCAAGTACACCATGTAGGACCAATTTTACCCTATGTAAAATTGCTTTCGCTATGTAAAATAACTTAATAAAACACATTTATTAAGTTGTTTATGGTCCAAATAGGAAACCCCAAAAGGAAATATTAAATAAATCTTTATTTGTTTGATTTTCCTCATGTAATAATCAATTAAACAATAATTTAATTATTATTCCAAGTTATATTTAACCCAAAACAAGGAAAGTAATTTGATAAATCCTTATTTATCTTATTATTTTCTAGGAATAATTATTTAAATCTTATTCAAATAATATTCCTTGTTAAATATGACTAAATCATTTATAAATAATTAAATAAATTATTATTTATTTAATTATCATTCAACCACTTCCTTAAAACAATAAATAAATCATTTTTTTATTTATTATTTACAGATATATGGATTTGACCCAAGTCAAATACCTTTTCCCTCCAACAAATATAATAAAATATTCCATAAAAGGTGGATCTAGATTTGGTTAATATTATTTTAATCATACACCAAGATCTAGAATGACCTAATATTTTGTTATAAATAGAAGGGTTTTCTCATTCATTTGTCACCTTTTGTTGCCTATTAGATCACTATGGATCTATGCTCTTGGTCTGACTTTGAGCCATTATCATTGTCAAATTTTCCATTATTTCACTTTGTGAGCTCCCTTGAGTTCTATGTTTGTCTAGGTTTTCTACACCAACAAGAGAGAGAAATGCTAGATCTGAAGCGCTGAGGACTTTCAAGAACCCATCCCATTGAGGAGAATTGGAAACACTTTTCTTGCTTTCCTCTCAGGTGCCCTTAATATAAAAAATTCTTTCAAAAATATTGTTCTTGTCTTGTCTATTGGATGCATGGAGCAAAACTCTATTTTCACTGCTTAATGTCTTTTTATGCATAGACCTAGATTTGTGCAGCTTTGTCTTGATCAACTAACTGCATATTTGAAGATATTGGCAGCCATAATTGATGTTAGGGCTATTTGTTATGCGTAGCTAAAGTGGTATTTTTCCGAAAAAAGATTCATACTAACACACAGCGCCTGGTCTGAAAATGAGGGAGAAAGGTCAAATTTTTGATGTTGTTTGACCTTTTGGGGGGGAAAAAATGCTCCAAATGATTTGAAAATTGGTGCGCAGACTGTTGGTGATGTGAGGAATCCAAAAATGCAAGCTTTGTGAGCTGATTATGCACCAATTTTTTTCGTAGCGCCTAGGGTGTTGTGCACAGAGGAGTCAAAATTTGAAAAAGACAAAATTTTGTTCAAATTGCCTCAAAATTGGTGGAAAGGTCCCTCAAGAGGTCTTGGACACCTGTTGAGAAGCCTCAACCAAAAATCCAAGTTTGTCATGCAATTTTTCCCTTTTTATGTTTTCTAGCTCCATAAGGGCTTCCTTCAGTTTGGCACAAGCAAGCATGTTTTTCCTTGCATAATGCTTGGTCATTTTCTTTTGTAGAGAAAGGTCCCTTTTCACCTTCTTGAAATGCTTGTGCTCCTCCTTGTAATACTGAATGACACCTTGTGCCATGTCAAAGTCTCTTTCCCACTCCTGAAGCTGTGCATATTTCTCCAAGAGAAGAAATCTAGTGGTCATCTCCTTGTCCTCATTGTCACTGTCTAGATTAATGAATTGAGGCCCTTGAGAATTATTATTGATCCTTTTGCTTCTCCTTACCCTTACCTATTGCTCACCTTTGTCCATTTTTTCCTTGCCTTTGTCTTTGTGCTTGATAGCTGGAGGAGAGATGGCCCTTTTCCTTTTTGAGGCAGCAAAAACATCTCTTTTTCCTCTGTGGTATGTGCATGTGAGAGGAGCGATCATGGTAGTTTTGACAGTGTCTGCTTCATTTCTTTGACCTTTGTTATTGTCACCAAACTTTTCATATTTGCTATGGCTTTCATGAGTTACGTTATGCCCCATTGGGTCACTGCTTTGTTGACCTTTAGCATCCCTATCATCTCTATTTTCCTCACTGTTTTCTATACTGTCATGCTGGCTTTCAAACTGATCACTACCCTCCTCACTTGCCTCATTTTGGCTATGTTTTTTATAAAGGTCCTCTTCTTTGTCACTTTCTACACTGTCATATTGAGTTTCTTGGTCATTTAGAGGCTGATTTGTGTCATGACAGTCATGACAGCTGTCATGACTGTCATGACTATTTCCTTGCTCATCACTAACTGTTTTATTTTTGCTATTGCTGTGGTCACTGCCTTCATCATCAAACTCTATTTCAACCTCATAATCTACCTACTCTTGGTCTTCCATCTCCTCATCATGACCTTCTGTTTCCTCAAATTCATCATCAACAGTCATTTCATCACTGTTTGCACTATTATTGTGCTCACTGTCATGCTCCTGCACTTTTATCTCTTGGCTATATTTTGAACCTTCTTGCTGACTGTCATCTTCATTTTTTTCTTCATAATCCTCTTGGTCTTCATCTTTTTCATCATCAACACCCTTTTCTGCACTTGAGAGTGATTTATTGTTGTCATCACTATCACTATCTTGCTCAAATTCATCATTGTTTTCCTTTTCTTGACTGCCATTTTCATCACTCTCCTCCATGTCATCATCATCTTCTTCTTCATTACTAGGCTCCTTTTCTGCCCCACTGTCTTTATCATTTTCATCACTTTCATCTTCTTGATTAAGCTTTGTACTTGCCTCATTGTTTTCCTCATTTTCACTATTATGTTCATCTCTCTCCTCCATGTCATCATCATCTTCTGGTTCTTCCTCACTAGATTCTGTTTTTGCCTCACTGTCTTCTTTACCTCCATTGCTATTTGTTTTTTCTTCATGGCTATTGCCATCATCTTCTTTCTCAACACTGTTGTCCTCTTCTTTTTCCTCATTTAACTCTGTTTCTACCTCACTGTTTTCTTCCCTTTCACTATCATCTGCTTGCCCATTAGTGCCATTGTTATCACCTTCATTTGATGCATCAGGAGGAGAAATAGGAGGTAATTTTCCTTGTGGAGAAGGCATAGGTGGAGATGATGGAGGAGTGGAGGTAAGTGGATGTGAAGTGGAAGGCAAATTTTGTTGAATTAAGGCTTGGGGATTTGCAAACACATCATGTGAGATAAAAAATTCCCAAGGGATTCCTTGCTCCTCTAGCTGGTGTAAAACAATCATTTTAACCAAGGAGTGGTGAAAAAATCTTTGCATTTGGTTGGCATAACTCCTCTTCTTGACCATTGAAGCCATCTTTTCAATGCTTCGGTAGAGATAGTATGGCAGGTTTAGAAATTTAACCCTGGTGAAGTGCATTATTAGCCTTATGTGATAAGAATAAACCCTAGAGTACATCCCCTCATAGGTGAAGTACTTGATAATCTGCCTCATCAGTAGGGCATACCTCTATAGCAGGTGGGAGAAGGGGAAAATAGCCTTGCAGCCTTGTTAACAACTAGGTTTGAGGTAGGGCTCATAATAGCTCAAGTCCAATTTCTTCTTTTTAAACCATGTCTCAAAAATATCTGGTATTCATGTGGCTTTAGCAATGGATTTAGATGAGAGTTCAAAATTCACTCCTGCTAGATTGACTTGGTGGTTTTGTAGGATGAACAACCTAGTCAAGTCTAAGTGGCTTTGGACTTGTTTAACCCTCTCACAAAACTCATAGCATCCAACATCTTGAAAACATGCAAGGATCATGGGAGAAGAAGTGATTTGAATGGTGTCTAAGGGCTCAAACCTATTAACCCTTCCTCCCTTGTGTTTTAGCTTGATAGGCCTTTGGCCTTCTTCATTGCTGGTACTAATCTCTTCCTAAGACATGGTAGCTGATTGTAACCTTGAACAAAGTTGTTTGTTGTTTGATGATAGCTTTTAGGTGTAGGGAGGGAAAATGAATGATGTGAGGGAAATTTTTAGCAAATGAGGGAAAGATGAGGTAATCAAGGAGTGCTTCAGAGTTTTTAGAAGTAGGTTTGTTTGTATTGAGTGTCTTTAGGCTAATGACAACTCCCCCAATTTGTAAACCCTACCCTAGATGGTCAAATTTGATTTTTATGGAGATTAGGGTTTGGTTACATTAGGCCTTTAAATACCTTCTTGATTATGAAAAAACTACTTGGAAGGTAAGGAAGAAAGCCACCAACCTTGCTTTGATTATTGCAGGAGATTTGGAGGCAAGAAAATTGAATTTAGGTCATTTTTGAGCAACTTTGACAAAAAAATACAGGTGTGTAGTGCCACCTGACTGCACGCTTAGGTCGGGTCGGGCTGGTAGGTCTGTGCACAGCACCTGAGGCCTTCAGTGGGCGAGTCGGGCAGTGAAACGGGCTGTTGGGTCCCGTCGGTGCGCAACGTTGGTGTGCAAAATTGGGTAGTTGGGCCGTTCTGAGCCTGTGTGTAGTGCCTGCACAGGTGCGTAGCGCCACCTTCCCGGTGTGCAGTGCAGTGTAAATTTACACTGCGACCACCTCATCTGTGCGCAGCGCATGAAAACTTTCACCCAAGTTGCCCAGAAACCCTTAAAAGCTTCTTTCAACGACTCTCTCTCCTTTTGAAAAGACAAATGAGATGGGGAAAGGGTCAAGGAGACCTTTATATATTTTTTGAAAAATAGATTTATGAGCAAAAACCCACTTTCTAAGGTTCATTTTCTCTTTATTTTTCTCACTGTCGTTTTGGCTCTTTTCTGGTCCTGTAGGTGGCAGTTTGACAAAAAATATGGTTTTTTCCTTGCTGGAAGCCTCCTAATGTTATTCTTGCACTAGCATACCATTCATCAAGCTCAAACATGTGTTCTTTACCCATTTTGGAAAATGAACCTTCTTTATGATGCTTAACATTTGCAAATAGCAAACTAATGATCAATTTTGAAATGTTTTCTTTTGACTAATATCCTGTCATGTATTCTCTTTGAAATAGTGAAAAACCTCTTAGATGTGAAAACCTAAGTAATAATCATCAACAACCCCTTTTATTCTTCATGTGTGCCATTATTGTGAGAAAGATGAGGTTTGTTTGTCCTTACCAATTTTCCTGTAGGTAACCATTTGTGACAGTCTTGCAGAAGTGTCACTCATGGCCAATCTATCTCTTGCAGAATATGCTTTGATAAGGAAACCCTTGTTGGAGTCTTTACTGTTATCAGACCAATTACATTTTTGTTCCTTTGATTAGTTTGCAAATGATGTATGTCTAGTGAGGGAGGTGAGTTATTTAAACCATTTTTGTGTCTTTCCTGGCCACTTCTATTTTTGCAGGTGCCTACACAACTTCTGCCTTTTGATCACTGTCTCTTTTGGAGTTTAACACCTTTCCTCTTTAATAGTGAAAACCATGCTTATCATAATTACCTCTTTAGGCACTTTGACCTCATACTTGCCTCCTTTTACCATTTGATAATGCCTTTGATTTTTCTTTGGAGAAACCAAACCCTTGAACTGATATCTCTAGCCCTTTTTTTCCCTTTGAATATTTTGGCCTTTACACTGATATTCTTGGCCCTTTTTGTCCCTTTGAATCTTCTGGCCTTTGCACTGATATTCCTGGCCCTTTTTGTCTCTTTGGTGTAGTGAAATCAGTCCCTCTTTGCCAAACCCTAGAGGGCAGCTTGAAAACCCTATGTTGTTATGAAGGAGGTTCTGTCATCACCTTTTGACCAGTTTGTCAACTTTCCCAAACTCCTAGGTTTTAGGGCTTCTTAGAAAAATTAAATAGTGTTGTCTTCTAAGTTCTCTGAAACTTATCAAAACTCATTAATTATTTCGAAAAGTCTTCAATGAGCATTTGAAGGAGTTGAGGTGGCCTTTGCATTTGTGACCCTAGTACTGATTCCTTGCTTGGTCAAAAACAGTCACAAACCCTGATTCTCATCAAACATATGCTTGTTGCTTTCTTCTTGCTATGAATGGTCTTCTTATGATAATTTTCTCTTTTACCTTACCCATTTCTAGTTTGATGGCTATTTGATCCTCTTACAGAAATGTGAGCAAAGGGCAGTTGTCCCCTTGCAAGATTTGTGCTTTAGGCCAAAAAGCCTTTTTGAGTGACCTCTTTTGATCAGTTTAGACAAGATCACCTGTCCTTTTCTTCTTTGAATATAGTTTCTTCATGTAGGGAAAACATAGTTGTTAGGATACCAAATCCACCCTATGACTTTGTGAAAGCCTAGGTGACCTAGTGGAAGCTTTCTTGGATTTGGCTTTTGGACTAAGACCTAGGATTTGGGATCATCAAGTGTAAGATAAAGTTTATGATAAACTAATGTATTGAAGATCCAAAATCCAATGTACTTGATTTGTCTAAAGAGCCTACAAAGATATTTTGAGACCATCAGTGTTTGGGAGTATTTGGGGAAACATAACAAAGCTGTTTGATTGGTGGACTTAGGTAGTAGTGGGGGGTTTTTTAGGCAAAGCAAAACAGAGGATTTGGGCCAAAGGTTAAAGCATATAGAAAGAAAGAGTGACATAAGTTAATAATGGGTTTTCTGGGATTGGTAAGCAAAGCTAGACATTATGGAATGATGAAATAGTGAAAAATTATCTTGAGGATAATGAAGGCAGTGAGATTTCTAGAGCTCACAATGTTTATGAACCTTGTTTCTAGAAATCTTGGGATAATCATTTAGTCATCAAAAAAGGAAAAACTTACTGATGACTAACACATATCTTGATGGAATTCCATTTCCCCAGCCTAGAAATGGGTTGTATCTCAAAAAATACTATGCTTGATCCCATGCATAGTACATTGTGTACATACCATCTATAGGTGTGTTGAGTGTGTTTGCAGTGTGTTTTTCAGAGTTTCCCATGGTTTATTTTGATCCTTCTTTACTTTGGTTGGTAGATTTCAACCTCTCTCGAACCATATATTGGTTATATTGATGGTGTAGCCATAGTACTCGGAACCTATGGTTCGCAGCATGGGCCATTTTTGCTCCAAATGGCGAGCTAGTGAGTATCAAAGGGATTTTCATTGGCTTCTCTACTAAAAACATCGTTGAGTATAGCGCATTGGTTTAGTTGTTATCCGATGGTATTTCAAATGGTATTCGTCGTATATTCATTAAGCTCGACTCACAATTCGTAGTACTACAACTCGAAAATATCTATTCGGTGAGGAATCCCACCATCCTTTGCATGGTTTTGAGGGTGTGTTTCTAGAAAGAAATTTTGACTTCATACAATATGAACACATTTCTAGAAATCTAAACACTTTAGCAGATGCCTTAGCTAATTTAGTTTTAGATAGAAATTTGCAACAAATGTAAGTAACTTTCAATTCACATCACATTATATTGAAATCAGAATAAGAACTAGGAAACACTAAATATATATATATATATATATATATATATATATATATATAATAAGTTTGGTTTTACAAAATGTGTGACTCGAGACACATATGGCTACATCGTCCATATAGAAAAACTACATGCAAACATCCAAGTAGACAATCAATGGTGCTCATGATAGAACGACATGCATGAGTTATATTGCGTAGTAATTAACCAATACGACTGGGTACCCCAATGGTATGTCATTGAAGTCGCAATGGATGTTGATCAACTACGGTCTCATTAATCCTATGAGTCAATCTGTCCATTTAGCGTTGCACCTCTGATAGGACCTTCACTACCTCAAGATCTTGTAGTGCATCATGTCCCACTGCACCGACCTGTACTGGTCTCACTGCTTCCACCTATTGTTGTCTCTATGTGTGATGGAGATATGTAGCACCCACTGGTCGAACAGGTTCAATTTCTACATGAAAACATCAAATAGTTTAGTCTCGGGAAAATTAAAAAACACAAAAAATTTGTAAAACTTCGTAAAACTTAAAGGTCGGAGTATCTTATTTGTAGCATTACATTTCTCGCCCTCAAGCAGAACGAGCTCGGGATCATCGTGGAAATCCTTCCCTACGTAAGGATACTCATCGATCATGATGAACAGTCTGTGCAACCATCCAAAGAAGGTTTTTGAAAAGTTGATCGTTGATTGACCTACATATATAGCCAAGTGGTCTATCCACCTCCACATCCATGGGACCCTAGGATCAAAGGGCTCAAGTACAATCTGTTGAGGCTACAATAATGGTACCCGCTCTAAGGCAAAGAGACCAAGATGGCGCCATAGCTTAAGTTTTTCAAATTCCCCTCATCTTCCTTAGTAATTTGTTCCTTCAAGTTGATCAAGACACCCTCACTCCAGTTGAATATTGTTGGCTCTAGAAATTCTACCCCATACTGCATGCCACATGTAATGTCAAGTTGTCTGCCAATATTGCTATGATGAAAAATATCATTCTCAAAGGTACTGATCTGAAAATGGAAGTATTTGTAATTCTGTTCAAAGTATCCATTTCCATTAAATTAAGTGTGCAAAGTATTCTCTATGTCTTGCAATATAAACAAAGTGTTTTTGGTAACTGTTTCTGAGTTTATGTGTGAGGGAATGTTAATTAAAATTATTGTTTAACATCTTACATCAGAAATACATAGCAGATAAACTTCACCATAACATAACATAACAACATGATGAGGCAGTTCACCCCTCCTAGGTTACATTTTTCGGGTCCAAGGCTCCCAACGGGCATGTCCTTGCTCTATTAATTTCTAAAATTGGTTATACAGTGATAAATATGCCTAAATATGAAAAAAAAGATGTGAAATTGAATTCAGAAGACAAAAATAAGCTAAAAATGGCTTTTGTTTCACCTCAAACAGTGAAGTATAGCCCAATACAGCTCCATTTCCATGATGGCCCTGATGGATCTCCAAGCTTCCCTGAAGAAAAAATGGCTATAGAACACCTTTTTTCACTCTGAAACATGTCCCAAGAACTCCAGAATGCTCAAGAAACCCAAAATTGACTAAAATTTCGTCCAAATTGGTTCAATATTGAATAAGTTATGATCTAAAAAAATTTCTGCCCAATGTCCCTAGAAAACCCCACTAAATGTGGGCTAACTGCAATTAGGAGCGCCAAATATGGCATAACTCCAAAAAAGGTGGATTGGCGCTAAAATCGTTAGAACTGTTTGGACCGACATTTAATGTTAAGTGGGGGTGGTCACATGGTGACTGCTGCCCAAACCTCCGATACAACCATCGTCAGGACCGCACATTTAATGTTGGAGAACGTGTTCATAAGACACGATTTTCATAACCATTTACCATCGTCGGTTAGCATTTAGGCCATGGTTCAGGCCTTGGGTCACATGGCATCGAGTGTTTTCGGGCTAGCCCTTTATTTTTTCTGCCCAAACTTTATGCAACCTTTAAATATATATTCTCGCGATGACTTTTCATCGTTCAACTTATAGCCCAATTGGTTAAGCGCCCCTGCCTCATCCGCTAGGTCTCAGGTTCAAACCCGAAAACTCCACAATTTTTGATATGTTCCTACCTCCTCCTCGGCCTAGGGCCCTGTGGCGGCGTCCGGGCCTACCACGTGGCAGCCCGTGATAGGCCATAAAATTTCCAAGTCAACCAAAATTCAAATCAGAACTTGACACTTGTCACCATAGTATTGACCTAAATGGAATATTCTAAGGAATATTCTTGAAATATTCTTTGGAATATTTTTTTTTTTAATATTTCCAAAGTCAAAAGTCAACTTTAGTCAATTGGATTTTTGAAAGATATTGAAAATTTAAAACCTGCATAACTTTCACATACGACATCGGATTTTGGGTATTGTTCATGGCGCCATAATCGCAGTGACGAGGCCTTTCCGGTCATTTAAATTTCAACCTATTCTAAGCAGTTCCAGTTTTGAGCATTTTTTCAACTTTGGACATGATCGCCTGATCACACCTCCCAAATGGGAAGCTTTTGGACCCTAAAAGCTCTCTGATTTACAAAAATTTAAGATGAGGAGACTGATTCTCCACTCTTCCAACCTTGAACCACTGAAATCTTCCTGACTTCATCAAATTGAACCTCTCATAAAAAGATAAATTCTTCCTTGAATCTGTTCACTGACTGTTGCTAGCCTTTACTGAGTCATGATGCAAATTTTTGAAATTTGCAGAACAACAAATATAATTTGTAGAAATCATACTGCTCCTACGATGGTCTACCTTCAAAGGAAACTGAAATTGAGATTCACCTTTCCAACTGTCCTTATGGCGAATTTTTTCCGAATGAGTCATGTACTTGTGTCGATTCCCGACCAAGTTTTATCGCCATACCAATCTGCCATTCTGAAACCAGCAATGACCCATGCTGAATTGTGTGCCCTCTTTGCTTGCATGCTTTACCCTCTCATGATTCTTGCACCACTTTGCATCGACACTTTGTTCTCTTCACCGATCGACACCAAAGGCACTTTCTGCAACATCCTGTCATCTTCTTCCAAAGACGACCTGTTTTTAGACTGAAACATATCATCATTTACATCAGCAATAACATGAAAAGGATTATCTACAAAATATTTTTGCTTAATCATCAATAAAGTCAAATTTTGACTTGCATTGACAAGCCTTTTCAATTGCCCTGCATTCACTAAAGACAATTCTAGCTTCTTCTGATGTGCTCTCACAATAAACTCCTTACCATCCTTGAACAGATTATAATTGTTCTCATGGCGATGGAAGATCAATTTTCTGCCATATAAATATGGACTACCCAACACCACACCTGTAATGTCAAGCGGTACTACATCTAGTTCAACCAAATCAACATAATGAGTTGTTATGGCGAAGCGCAACATGCACTTCCTTGAGACTTGTAAACTAGCATCCTTGCAAATCCATCCAAGTGGATATGGATTTGGATGTGGAATGGTCTCAAGTTTCAACTTCTTGACTAAATCTTCTGAGATGAGATTTTCTTGAGACCCATTGTCAAATAGTGTGTCTATATTTGTGTGTTTGGATATTATCCTCACATGAAACAGCTCTATCCTCCTCTCTTCATTTTGAGCTTCTATGAGACAGTTTAAAGTGCTAGAACTGGGATTTGTTTCCTTTAAAACCTCTTTCCCTTTTATTTTCTTTAGTACCATGGCTATGCTTTTAGTTTAATCACCTGATTCAGACCCTAAGTCTTGTTCAGCAGTTGCAATAGTTTCGCCCTTTTCTTTGGCCTTATCTTTGTTTTTAAATTTTTTTGGTTTCAGCTCCAGGTGAAGTTTCCAGCAATGGTCTTCATCGTGGCTTGTTTTGGAACAATTTTTACAAAATAACTTTCCTAGAGTTTGCATTTTTTTTTCTACCTTTGCCTTTAAATTCACTATCCATATTCCCATCAAAATATTGTTTACCTCTAGCCTCTAAATGTGTAGCTTGTACACAAACTTCGTCTAGACTAGTAGGATTGAACATAAGGATAGTATGTATAAGATAACAGTGTAAACCACCTATATATTTCAGCAAAGTATCTTGACTATGCAAATCAATTCCTAACAACAAGGCTCTTCATATAAACTCTTGAGTGTAATCTTAAACACTTTGTCCTTTAAGTTGTATAAAAATTTTCCAATTCATGATAGCCTTTTGTAAATGAGCTAATGGATAAAATTGTTGTTTAATTGCGGAAATAAATTCAACCCATGATAAAGTGATCTTACCATGTTTTTTAATTTCATCCTTGGTCTTGGCTTCCCACCATACCAATGTTGCTCCTTCCATTCTTAAAGAGGCTAACTGAATCTTTGTGTAGTCTTCATGAAGGTTTTGTATCCTCAAGTAAACTTCCAACTGTCTTATCCAATTGTCAAGTTTCTCTGCACTGACCTCACCATTAAACATAGGCAACTCAAATTTAACATCAAGCTTTAAAAATGGACTTTTGCCAGAGGTTTTAGACTTGTGAGATTGATTCACCGAAGTTGAGGATGACAATGTAGAGGAAGAGGATGAAGATGGGGATGGTGGATCACCATTTCCTCCGTGTCCTTTCTTTGAATTTTCATCACTTTTCTTTCCTCCTGAAGAACCCTCTCCTTCGTTCTGATGTTTAGACCCTTCTCCAACAAGGCTATCATTCCTTTCTTGGTAGAGTATCCTCACCATCTCCATTATGTCCAAGAAAGCCTTTCGGAACACTCGTTCCTCTTCTTTGGGATCAATGTCTTTAGGAGCTTCTCCTTCTCTTGAAGACATGCTTGAAGCTACTTCTATGGCTCTTGGAGGTGGCTCTTTGGCCCTTCTTGGTTGAGGATTACGTTGTGCACTAACCAAGTGTCCTTCACCTCTCTTGAATTTAAGCCTAGTAAGCATCAAAACTTGCAAACAATCAACTATATCTCTGCACAAAACAAATGCAGAGTAAAAATCTAGCTCCTAAGGCTCAAATCCTTAAGCTCTGATACCATCTGATCTGAAAATGGAAATATTTGTAATGCTGTGCAAAGTATCCAATTCCATTAAATTAAGTGTGCAAAGTATTCTCCATGTCTTGAAATTTAAAATTACTGTTTAACATCTTAAATCAGAAATACACAGCAGATAAACTTCACCATAACATAACACAACAACATGATGAGGCAGTTCACCCCTCCTGGGCTACATCTGCCAGGTCCAAGGCTCCCAATGGGCATGTCCTTGCTCTATTAAGTTGCTCAAATTGGTTATACAGTGAGAAATATGCCTAAACAGGAAAAAAAAATTGTGAAATTGAATTTAAAAGATAGAAATAAGCTAAAAATGGCTTTTGTTTCACTTCAAACAGTGAAGTATAGCCCAATACAACTCCATTTCCTTGATGACCCTGATGGCTCTCCAAACTTCCCTGAAGAAAAAATGGTTGTAGAACACCTCTGTTCACTCTGCAACCTGTCCCAAACACTCCAGAATGCTCAAGAAACCCAAAATTGACTAAATTTTCATCCAAATTGGTTCAATATTGAAGAAGTTATGATCTAAACAAATTTATGCCCAATGTCACTTGAAAACCCCACTAAATGTGGGCTAACTGCAGTTAGGAGTGCCAAATATGGCATAACTCCAAAAAAGTCGAACTAGCACTAAAATCGTCAGAACTGTTTTCATTGGCATTTAATGTTGAGTGGGGGCAGTCACATGGTGACCGCCACCCAAACCTCTGATACAACCGCCGTCGGGACCGCACATTTAATGTTGGTGAACGTGTTCATAAGACACGATTTTCATAACCGTTTACCACCATCAGTTATCGTTTAAGCCATGGTTCAATGCCTTGGGTCACATGGCGTCGAGTGATATCGGGCTAGCCCTTTATTTTTCCGCCCAAACTTTATGCAACCTTTAAATATATATTCCCGCAATGAATTTTTAGGGTCCAACTTATAGCCCAATTGGTTAAGCGCTCCTACCTCATCCGCTAGGTCTCGGGTTCAAACCCAACATCTACATAATTTTTTATATGTTCCTACCTCCTCCTCGGCCTGGGGCCACATGGCGGCTTCCGGGCCTACCACGTGGTAGCCCGTGATAGGCCATAAAATTTCCAAGTCAACCAAAATTCGAATCAAAACTTGACACTTGTCACCATAGTATTGGCTCGAATGGAATATTCCATGGAATATTCTAGAGAATATTCCTAGAATATTCTTTGGAATATTATTTTCTTAATATTTCCAAAGTCAAAAGTCAACTTTGGTCAATTGGATTTTTAAAAGATACTTCAAACTTCAAACCTGCATAACTTTCACATACGACGTCGGATTTAAGTGTCGTTCGCGGCGCTAGAATCGCAGCGACGAGGCCTTTCCGGTCGTTTAGATTTAAACCAATTCTGAGCAGTTCCATTTTTTAGAATTTTTTCAACTTTGGACATGATCACCTGATCAGGTACTTGGGTCACATCCTTTATGTTAATATTTCTTCACCTAGTAGGAATGGCTCAAGGGTTTAAATAGGTAGTAAAGTAATCTTTCACCATCTCGCCGCCACTTCTTCCACCTAGAAGAGAGATGGGGGCACCTCGCTTTTACAATCTTGTCATAAAGTAAATATCATCTACTTGTATCTCGAGTATATTCTCCCCAAACCTAAACGCATGTTCCTGAACATCCCCTGAGTGCACAACATACTTTAAAAACTCCATTTTTTTCCTCATACCGGGAAGCCAGAAGAATTTCAACAAGTTTTAGTTTATAAGCACCCAGATGGTAGCAAGGTCATTTTTTGTAGTTAATTATTATGCTTCATGCTCTATTCCTCTCTAGATAAATGAAATTATGTGATAATGGGTACCTGAAACATCAAAAAAGGACTCATTAGACTCTTTCCCATGCAAAAATCTTGACAAAATTTGAGGCAAAACTGAGAACAAACTTGGACACATGCACCCAACGCACCTAAGAAGGCTTAGAAAGAGTGTTGCACCTATGTATGTAGTGTTCCAATGCCTATGTGAAATTCCCTTTCGACAAAAATGGGGTGTTTTGGTCCCAGGGTGTGTTTTAGGAACCCCGAGGGCCGCAAAAACTTGAAAATTTTGCATGAAAGCACAAAAATGAACCGTGGAAAGATAGATAAAGGTCTTATCTCCCACCTAGATCTGAAAACACTTGAAATGGTTCCTTGGATTGGTTGGAATTTGTTGCAGAAGATCGAGAGCAAAAGGGGTCCAAATATTCATTGTTGAAGGTAAAGTTTGAAATGGTAAAAATGAAAAGTCATTTTGGATATTTATGGTCATTTTCTCATTATTTTATTCATTTTTAACATTTTTACCTAGATATTCTTCATTTTCTATGAAACAGACATGTTTAATCCTTCTTGTGGTGTTTTGAGTAGGTCAAGAACTGTTAGTAGGTTTTTACTATGTTTTAACATGTTACTTTAACCAAAGAGTACACTTTTATCTCTTTTTTCGGACTCTATAAACCAACAAAAAAGGAACCCCATGGAGTCCTATTTCAGCTCTTTTCAGACTCCCAAAATATAAAAATATTTTTGAGCATTTTTCCTTTCAAGCTCGTAAAAGTAAATGAAAATATGCCTACTTTGTATAAGTTTAACCCTTTTCTGGACTGAGATAGACTAACTACGAAAAAGGAAAACCTCAGTTGAACATGGCTAAGAGGTTTTCTTGAGTATTGTTTTCTACCTTTTCAGACTTGAGAGACTATCTAAACATGAAAAAGGTGTTTCTTTTCTGCCTCTTTTTAAAAATCTTTAAACATGAAAAAGGTGTCGAGTTTTACCTTCATTCGAATCGCTAAAACATCAAATAGTGATGGACTTGTAGAACATGACAAGGCCGAACCAATCCTTCTCATGTTTCATTAAAAAAACTTGGAGGGATTCATCTGAAGGATGAACTTACAGATCAAGAAAATGTTATCATCCTCAAGATTGTTAAAAAATAAAGAGGTATTGACCAGTTTGGTTGGGGAAATTGGGAAAACGAGGAATTCCATATTGTTAAATGGTGGCGAGTCACTCTTGAGCACGACACTTTCCACTTCATCTCCATGGCTATTGGGTTGGGTGATATTCTTGTCTTTTGGTAATCATACCGCTTTTAGAGCCTCCATTTTGATTTTGGGTCAATTCTTCCAACTCCATTTAGTGTCATTATTTCCAACAGAAGTCCTTCAGTTGATCTCTACTACAATACACTTAAGCCTTCATTTCACGCTTTCCTTTCCTGATCCAATTCCATATAAGCATCATTATGATCATCTATGTCTCAATCATACTACTTGTTTCATGTCATTGATGGGGGATACATCAAGGCCCTCATGCGACGGGTCGCTTCCTTTCGACATCACCACATCATCTAGGAAGTTGACTTAGAAACATCCATTTTGGTACCTTGGTGCTTGCATACATAAATTACAAGTTTCCTCGCTCTCAGTGACAATTTTACATCAATGGCCTTCGATCGAAATATTCTAGATAGTTTTTGACATCAACTCATTTACACACACCATATTGATTCTATTGTAGTACCTTGAGAGCCATTAACATCATCGGTGGTTTCTATCGCATTTGTTAACGACTTACATCATTGGCCTATAATCATATGGTGTCTACCATGTTTGACTCCAACTTAATGATTCAAATGGTTAGACTTGTACATTATTTGTTTTATGAATGAGATAGAAGACCTCGAATCTAGTTCCATCCATCCGGGACGCGATTTCAGGAGTTATACAAAGATCACAATGTAGGATGGTCGTGATCACATAGACAATCATCCAGTAATGAGTCCATTAGTTGCATCTATGGATGCATGTTTTGATCATTACACGTGTTATGTTAGCTTATGTGTTGAGTATGGGTATGCCTCCCTCAATATCCAGATGTCATGATAATTTTATTGTAACAGATGAATCTCTTCAGTTGTCCTTGATCCCTACTTGTCACAAGGTAAATCACTATAGCCATCAGTCACCATATCTAACTTTGCGCTTTAGGGGGATTTCTGTTATAGGCCACTTTTTCACATCCAATCAAAGTGAGCCTCCGAATGGGATCAATCAACATCATATTCCCCTTGTCATCGTCTTGCACAAAGCCCTAAGAATGTACCTTTCCTCCCTCATAATTTCAACCCTAAACTACCCTATTTTAGCCAATTTAAGGGAAAATTCTCCTCGCAAGCGTATTGGGGTGCATTCACCTACAACTTGCTCCACTATTGGACAACGTTGGTCACCAACTGGTTTCCCTCCTTTGCACCCATGTTGGTTCTAGAATTATAGGATAATGAGCGGGATTCTAGAAGCTTCACCTTCTAGGAGTTTCTAGAATTTGTTTCAACTACTTACCTTGGATTGAAATTTGGATCCTATCCTACCCTAGTTTGGAGTTTTCACCACTTATCCTTTGATCTTATCCATCTATCAAAGGTGGATCTAAAAAACTTAGAATGGTAATTGGATAATAACTCCCAACTAATGGTTGGCTTTGGAGAGTGATTATGCCCTTATGTTTTTGCAGTAAGTAGTTATCATCTCATGCATAGGGTGACTGGAGGTTTATATTGTGAAAAGGAAAGGATGATTCAACAACTTGGGGGAGCTCTTCTACAAGATCAACCACCACTTATGGTTGAAATCTCCTTCCATTTATATCAATGCAAATAATTCTATGTTTTCACATATGTGATGTTGTTATTTCACTTATTTCAATACCATGTTGATCTATTGAATATAGTATTTAGATGATACTGCACACATCTCATAGTTTCTTGGCTTCTGTTATCTGACTGTGTAGGATCTAATTTTGGTGATCAAAGTTGTAATTGGAGCTTACATGCTAAAGAAGGAGTGAAGTGCGCAAAATTTTATAGGTAGGCCTCACTCCATCATCTATCTACTTTAAGGAAAAACATTGGGTTCCTTGTCTCTCTGTTGTTCTAGGTTGACCACCAAACCTATGGGAGATACCTTTGTCCACAATCGTATAGCCAAATAGGTGTTAAATTTAACCCATTCATCCCGCAATATGACTTACAATTTGACCCTTCAAAATTATTCTTCATAGTTCCCTTATGTCTAGCCCATTTTCCATGAGTAACGGGGGATGATGTGGTATCCTATTGAATTATGGTGGTCAATTTCAATAGTTTAACTTCCAGGAGGCATAAATTTCTATATGAGCTTCAATTGAGGTTATTCTTATAATGTTGGAAGTGTTGAAATTTGAAACAAGAAATAGTGCAATTGGAAACTAGAAAGAACAAAAATTGCACCCACACTAGTGAGGAAATTCTAATGCACACTCGTGAGGAATTTCTGATGCACACTTGTGAGGAATGTGGGGCGTCTAATTTATTTTTCTCTTAAGTAAATTGGACAATAAATTGTAATTTCATCTCATAACAACTTGTATGAGTTAAATAAGTCATGATGACTGAGTTAGCTCTAGGAATTCAGGTTGAGGGTCTAATATGAGGCACGTAGAGGGATTCTAATATTTTGGGGGTCCAATTGCAGTTGATGCATCAGTGGGGTGTAGGTGTGAATTAGTTAACTCAATTAATTGAGTTAAAATAAGTTTAACTAGTTCTAACTGAGTGATGAGATAGTGAGAGGTCCAGTGAATCAAATTATATTTAATTCACAATGAGTGATCAATCAATTTACTAAAAATTCACTATAAATAGTTGCATGCCTGTCAGTTCTGAGGAAGACCTAGTTGAGACAGAGGTTAAAGGGAACATAACTATCAGTTGTATTTATATAAAATTTCCCATGTGTAATTATAGAGTCATTGGGACGCCATGATTCATTGCGCAATCAAGGAAGGATATTTTTCCTTTTTAATAGGGATATAATTCCATCATAATTACGTGAGAAAGGCAGGCTAAAGGAAGGCTGAGAATTGGCTAAGCACTAGACCGATTTTGCATAGAACAACGTGAGACAGTTGATAGAGTGCTAGAGAATCTCATGAGAGATTAAGCATTATATCGTTTCATGATTCCTTGACTTAATACACAATATAGATAGAGAGGTTTTGAGTAGTTTCTTTCCCCAAGAACATCTTGTGTTGTGTGATTGATTTACTTATTTGTCTTACTTGCATGTGATTGAATAATCATGTTTTGTATTACGGAAATTTGTAGAAGGATTTAGTATTTTGTTTTAGTACATTACAAGATCAACTTGAATCCCGTTGGTATATTTTCTACATGGTATCAGAGCGTTAGGAATCAAAATAGAAGAGAATAAATTGAGTTTGTCTTGAACAGGTTCAAATTTAGAGATTTATTCCTCAAGATGTAGCACCTGATCAAGATGTATTTCAATGGCTTGAGACTTGAATATGATCTTGAGGGAAATTCGAATTATAAAGCATGGAAGGACAAGATGGATGCAATGTTGGAGGACAATAAGTTGAATCAATTCATAGATATTGATATTCCCAAGCTCGCAACAGCAGATGCCCAACTTCTTGATGCATGAGAGAAGAAGGTAGCAAAGGCGAGAAGGATGTTCTTAGTGGAAGTTCGAGATCATATTGTCTCGAGTCTCCATGGGAAGGTGGCTCCACATGCTATGTGGAAGGCCTTGAAAAATATGTTTCAGAATAGCAGTGACCACGGGAAGTTGCGTTGAAGGACAAGTTCAAAAATATTAATATGGAGGTGGGCGAGACGATACCAACATACTTGTTGAAGTTTACTCAATGTCGATATGAGCTTGGAAGTGTTGGTGACTGTAGCCCAGGATGATTTGGTGACCAGTTTTTTCAAAAGGCATAACTTCTTCATTCGGAAGCCGTTTCTCAAGCCATTTTTTTTTAAACGGCCTAATTGTTCGAGATCTTTCCATTGGAGGAGTTAGGTTAATATTTTCTCAGCTTTAGTTTTTTTTTTTTAAATGGAAAGTGCATGTTCGATTATTCTTAATAGCACCAATTATTTCCAACTCACAAGGTAGATATACTTCGAAGTAAAGGGCTTTATAGAATAGCCACAGGCCAAGAAACTAAACCTTCCGATGATGATAAAGTCCCTAAATGGTAAAATAAACAAGATCAAGCACAAGGGTTGATAGGAATGTCCATTGCTTAAGATCTTCGATTTCACATCCTTGACATTGACACCCCTGATAAAGCCCTGGAAAAGCTAAATACTATTTTTTGCATTCAAAATAAAATCCACCAGCTTGAAAATGAGTTGCTTACTTTGGACCCTAATAATTTCTCCTCTATTGAAGACTTTTTGTCCAAATTCAAGACCCTTAGACTTCTATTATAAGGTTGTAAGGTAAAAAAGAAACATGGTAGCCCCATCTATTGCATTCTTGCTAAGCTTTTCCCTGCATACTCTGTATTTGTTTTTTCCTTCCATTCCACTATAAAAGCCATCATTTCTTCAGGAACCACCTACAAAAATCCCTCTTTTGATTCCTTTTGTGATTCTTTGAAAAGAGAACAATAAAAAATATTACACCTTGGTCTTATCACTCATGGAAACGCTTCTAAGAAAGCCTTAGCAGCCCACCAACAATCATATCAAAAGAATCCCAATAAGCGGTATCCTAAAAGATATGGTCTGAAACCAAACTAGGGTCCTAAGCAATTTCAGCCGCAAACTGAAAAAGAAACTCACCAAAATGATAAGGCAAATAAAAACAAAGGGAAGAAGACCGATAACCACTGCAAATTTTGTAATTGTGATGGCCATATAGAGTCCAAATGTTTTAAGAAGATGGAAGCCTTAAAAGTAGCAATGAAGAAGCACAACATAAATTTGGAGCACTCTTCACCTTCATCTTCAAGAATGGCACTTTCTACTTGTGGTTTTCAAGCATCAATATCTGGTTATGCATTAAATGTATCTTCCTCTTCTCCTTCTCATGAGTGGCTCATTGATTCTGGAGCTTCTTACCACATGGCCAAAAATAAGGCCATGTTTTCTTCTTTAAATGATTGTAACACCAAACATATTTATGTTGGTGATGATAGATCTCTTAGTGTTGTAGGATCTGGAACCATTTATCTAGATAATGGTCAGTTTAATGATGTACTATGTGTTCCTAACTTGTCATGCAACCTTCTCTCTATTTATCAGATAACTCATTCAGGTGAAGGGAAAATAGTAGAATTCTCACCTCATGATGTTGTAATCAAGGATCTCAAAGATCCTAGACATATTTTAGCTATTGGCATTGCTGATGATTCTACAAGGTTGTATAAGTTTGAAAAATTTGGGTCATCATGTCTTCCCTCCATTTTTGTTGCTCATAATGATGAAGTGAGCAAACTTTGGCATGAGATTTGGTCACTTAAAATATCGCTCTCTTCAAACTCTATGTTAAGAAAATATGGTGACAGGTCTTCCTATGGTATCTTGCAGAGATGGTGTTTGCTCCGGATGTGTACTCGGAAAACATCATCGGGATATTTTTGACAAACGTGCCTCTTGGCATGCTTCAGCCCCTTTACAGCTTGTGCACAGTGATTTATGTGGTCCACTTCCTGTTGTTTCTTTCTCTGGTTGCAAGTACTTCTTAACTTTCATTGATGATTTTTCCAGACGCACTTGGGTATATTTCTTAAAACTCAAGAGTGAAGTTTTTAACATGTTCTTGGCCTTTAAGGCCTTTGTTGAGAAACAATCTGGACATCAAATTCTTAAGTTAAGATCAGACAATGGAGGAGAATATTTTAACAACCAATTTATCAACTTCGCCACTGAGCATGGCATTCAATTCCAACATACTGTTCCATATACTCCACAAAAAAATGGTGTAGCTAAAAGGAAGAATCGCACCTTAAAAGAAATGGCTAATTGTATGCTTCAATCTAAAGGACTTAGTCTCAATTTTTGGGAAAAATAAATTCAATGTGAAAATTACATAGTAATACACACTCCTACTAAGGTTTTAAATAATATAACTCTAGAAGAAGCTTAGAGCTCAATTAAACCAGATGTAAGTCACTTTCGTGTTTTTGGAAGTGATGCTTGGGCCCATATTCCAGATGTGAAACATAAAGCCTTAGAACCTAAGAGTGAACAATTAATTTTTGTTGGATATTCTGAAGATGTCAAAGAATATAGACTTCTTCAACCAAAATCCAAAAATATAATCATTAGAAGAGATGTAAAATTTTATGAAAATATATCGGCCTGCGAGCATAGTTCGGCAAGTGTGACACCTTTGGCCTGCGAGCCTTATTCGGCATATGTGACACCTCTCTCTCTCTCTCTTCTATTTTTAATGGCATTCCTTCTAGTTTAGATGATGACACAAGGATGAAAATCCTCCTCCTCTTGAAATTATTCCTTTTACTCCACAGCTTCCAAGATGGGTCCGCTCTACTCTGGATGCAGCAACTTCTCTTGCAGGTGACCCTGTCGATTGATGATGTACACGTTCTCAGTTTTAAAGAGCCTCTTCCTTATTGGCTCAAGTTCAAGAAAATCATAATCCAGAAACCTTTGAGAAGCCTCCAATCATCCAGATTGGGATGAAGCTACGAATGAAGAATATCGTTCCTTATTAGTGAATGATACTTGGGATCTTATTCCTCTTGCAAAAGGAAGAAAACTTGTCAGATGCAGATGGCTTTACAAAACAAAGTTTGGACCAGATGGAAAAGTGGATAGACATAAAGCTCATCTTGTCGCTAAAGGATTTTCACAAGTTGAAGGTGTTG
Organism: Pinus albicaulis; assembly: GCA_034641835.2. NCBI lineage: Eukaryota > Viridiplantae > Streptophyta > Pinopsida > Pinales > Pinaceae > Pinus > Pinus albicaulis. The sequence continues at coordinate 16,553,428 of CM076581.1, read as the reverse complement.
ACTATACTGAAATCTTCTCCCCTATTTCCAAAATGAACTCTATCCACCTTGTCCTTTCCCTTGCTGCCTCTTTTAAATGGGAATTCCATCAGATGGATGTTAAATATGCCTTCTTACATGGATATTTGCATGAATAAATCTACATGGAACAACCCCCTGGATTTATCCAAAGTGAATCTAGCCTTGTTTGTCTCCTTAGGAAGTCTCTCTATGGTCTCAAACAAGCTCCTCGGGCTTGGTATGCCAAAATGGATAGATTTCTTTTAGATAATGGCTTTTCTAGGTGTCATCCTGACAACACTGTCTACACCAAGAAAGTGGGTAAGTCCTTCACCATCCTTGTTCTTTATGTTGATGATATTATCCTTACTGGCAGTGATCCAAACCATATAAACCATGTGAAGTCTAGCCTCAAAAAGAAGCTTGAAATGATAGACTTAGGACACTTGCAATATTTCCTTGGTCTTCAAGTCTTGCAATCCAAAGAAGGTATTACCCTCTCTCAGTCCAAGTATGCCTGTGATCTTCTACACCACTTTCACATGGAAGACTGTAAGCCAGCCCCTTCTCCATTTCAGCCTAGAGTCAAGCTTTCAGTCACTTGTACTAACCCTAAAGTTGATGCTACCTTATACCGTCAACTTGTTGGTAAGCTTCTATATCTAACCCATACTCGTCCCTGACCTTTCCTTTTCCGTTGGTCTTGTTGCTCGGCTATGTGACAAACCTCAAGGATTGTCATCGGAAAACAACCAAATTCCATCATATATTTGAGGTAACAGTCAGCCGGATTCATTGTAGTGTGTGACATCTCTATCACATTGTCGATTATGATTGGCCGGGTGACCCCCGATGATCGTAAAGTTCACTTCCAGTGTGATGTATTCACTCTGTTCAGATCATTACTTAGTCTTGTAAGAAACAAAGTGCGATCTCTCTTTCTTCAACAGAAGCAGAGTATACTGGCGCAGTTGAAGCCAGCAAGGAAGCCATGTGGCTTCGTCAGATCCTATCTGAATTTGGTCTTCATCAGCAACAGCCAACTACACTTTGGTGTGATAATCAGAGTGCCATTCAGCTATGTAAAGATCCAGTTCAACATCAGCATAAGAAACACATTTAAATCCACACATACTTCATCAGAAAACTCATTCATGATCGTGTTCTTGAAGTGCAGTACTGTCCAACCAATGATCAAGTAGCTGATATCTTTATAAAGGCTCTCATAGAAGCAAAGTTTACCAAGCTTCTTTCCATGATTGGAGTTCAGGAAAGTTGTCATTAAGGGGGGATAGGCTCTAATGCCTCCTTCCTTCTCCTATTGTGTCTCTTTTGTAAATCCTTCAATCCTATCCCAATTTGTTCTTAAGGGGGATGTTAGGATATTTTGACACATAGGAAATAGGCTCCTTTTGTGTCACCTTTGTAAATCCTGCAATCCTATCCCAAGTTTTTCTTAAGGGGGGATGTTAGGATATTCCGACACATAGGAAATAGTTAAGAATAACTTAGTCTAGTGTAGAGTTAGGTAAAGTGTGTTTCTTTACTATGTACATTTGTAACTTATAATCCGACGGTCATGATTTGTAGTGATCCAATGGTTCACTCTCTCCTCGGTATTAACGACACTTGATCCATGGATTAACACCTGATTGGTCCATGATCTCTATTTAATGAGCATGGAGGGTAATTTGTCTGTTAACAGTTTATGAGAGAAACATATGTAACTTTTATTTTTTATATTAATAAATTTCCTGAAGTGGCCGCGTTGTCTCAGGCCATGGACTGTTTCCCCCTTCGAAGGTTTTAACCACATGATAATACTGGTGTACTGATTTGTGATCTGTTTGTGAGCGGTGACCTTTGGTTTTTTATCTAAGTAACTTACCCTGTAAATTCCTACACTTCTAGGCCTTCCCAAGAGCTAGCATAGTTACCAGGACTCTGTTAATGGGAGGGAGAAGTTACCATACTGGGAGTGTTTGTGGTCTGACTTGGTAATAGAAGAAATAACTCAGAGCACTAGAGATGGGTACTCCGAAAAATACAAAGAAGAATATTTTGCGTTAGTTGGAAAAGGAAATAAAGCCAAGGGAAAGAAGTCCCAAGGAGAAGAGGGCAAGAGAGACTTGTCCAAGATCAAGTGTTTCATTGTCACAAGCATGGGCACTATCCTGTGAATTGTCCACAGAAGAAGGCAAGCAAGAAAGAGCCTGCGGTTGCAGTGGGTGAAGCGTTGGATTCATAGTTCGAGCTTGATTTTACTCTCATTGCATCCATGGCCAGCACTTTAATGGGATGAATGTGATATCTAGACAACAGTGCCTCATTCTATATGATGGGGAATAGAGATATCTTCAGTGACTTGGAGGAGAAGGATCTCCAGCAGAACATATAGTTTGGAGATGATGGGAGGTATAGCACGACCGACATAGATACAATTTCCTTTCAGAGGGAGTGTAACTCCCCTCTCACACTGGCAAATGTTTTGTATGTTCTAGGAATAAGGAAGAATCTTGTCTCTGTAGCGGTATTGGAAGACCGTGGTTATGATGTCATATTTAGAAAAAGAAATGTGTTTCTTAGACACATTGCCACGGGACTAGTGAAACAGATCGGTGTAAGAGTTAAGAATTGGTATTCTCTCAAGGTCGAGGATGCATGAAAATATTTGAAGAGAAAATCAATGGTGAGTCACTTGGTGGTTGTGAGGGAGTAATTATCTCTCAACATGCAGCCTCAGAAGCAGTCTCAAAAGGTTGTGGAGCAGCCACAATTGGAGAAGTAGAGAGGATACTGAGTGGAGGCGTCCACTCAATGAGAGACCTCTAGTAGGGGGAAATTTCGAGCTATATGGGCAAAGGGAGTACATGCAGCTATACTTCGAGGTGAGAGTTGGGGAGATTTGTAGATATAATCCCAAGAAGAAATTTGGGAAGATACCATTGAGATGGTGTGTCTCATGGATCGAGCCTGGCTACGAGGAGCCCATAGTACAATAGTTGTTGGCTTGATGGGGCCTAGGCCCAGGTTCAAAGTGACTGCGCATTCCAACAAAACCCACTATTACCGGCCCTTTTGGAAAATATTTGCTTGTGCATATCGAAGTCTCACCCGAGGAAATATAGGAGGATGCTAGAACCAAGTTTCTCATTCATATGGATAGAGGATTGTGGCTTTAGGGCTTTTCCTTCTTAACATAGCTTCGCAGGTTAAATATATCAGTAATACAAGTTTTTTTCAACTTATCTATTGAACTTACTCACATAATACACTATTCATGCATTAACCAAAGGAAACAACCTTAAAAAAATCCATGTTATTCAATTACAGATAAAAACCATTATTCAGCATAGGAATTCATAAATAGTAAGTAAAAGAAAAACACATCAATACAACTCAGATCTATCCAAAAATTATTTCATTAATAGTCATATCCTTCTCATACATTCAGTTATGCCCTGTGCACATAGCTGTAGGGGTCTACGCACACATCCGTAGACTTCCTAAGGTCTCTGCGCAGATAGTTGCAGACTTCCTAAGGTCTTCGTTGTAATATTCCAAATTAGCCCAAGCTAATGGGAATATATAATTTTGTTTCATTTTCCTATTGCATGAATAAATGTGTAAAGGAGGACAATAAAAACTCCTAAAACAACAAAATAAATCAATTCCCATGTGAACAAAGATAAATCTGGGCCATCTTAATAAAACACCCTTATGTGTGAAAGGGTTGGAGAAATTTGACTGGGTCAACCATGACCAGATCAACGACGCTGTCTAGAGGGGATGAACCTCATGCATGCACAATGCAGTCTTAGTTGGAGGTGGCACATGTGAAAGGAGATAAATCATTGAGATGGTTTAGGGTTTTTCAATACTTCTACCTTATAAAAGTAAGGGGAGGGCAGCAGAAGAAGTTTTTTGATGTGATTACATTTTCTGAATATACTCTCTATTTAGACATATATCATTCTCTTACTGTTTAGCTGAGAATAGTGTTGTTTAGCACTGGGTGTTCTTGATCGGTAATCCCACCTCCTTCCTTGAGAGGCCTCTTGGAGGAGCCTTACTGATATTGTCCACTATCAGGAATTTGGCCAAGCTTCACCTCACACCTACAGCACTGATCCTGTTGAGGGTTGGGTTGTCCTTGTAAGCTGCAGCAAGTGAAGGCTAGATCTGCTAAGATCTAGTCCATTCTAGTGCCTCTTTTCAGTGGGAGAGTCTTCTATCCCCCTGGTAAGAGAGTATTATACCTTTGGAGCTACATTTTCAAATATTGGCATTAGGCCAAACCAGTACTAGAGCCTACAACGCATTTTTCCTTCCAGTACTGCATTATTTGCAGGTATACAGTTGCAGGGTGTTTTGGCATACTTTTGGAGGAGATATCTCTAGTGTTGGGGTTCTGCCCTTCACTGTGGTGATCCATGGATTACAAATCTAATCCATGTCATGTTCAGATCTGATCTACTTATTATTGTATTTTCTTCAGAAATATCTGAATATTACTGTAGTTCTACAACTTTAGATCTCAGATCTACTCTTTGTATTTCATGTTTTTCTCAAAACCCCAAGGGGAATTTGTAGAGGAGCTCATCTAGTGTAGAGATCTGATATAGATCTAATATTTTGTACACAGATCTGCTGTAGATTTGAAGGGTAATATACAACTTCTACACCTCTTTAAAATAATGTTTTCAAGCCTTTTTGCAGTTTAATACATTGTTGCAGCACCTCCTTTTGAGGGTTTTCTTCATATAAGTCTTTTATTTTCCTCTTTTACATTGTATTGGCCTCATTGGAAATCTAATTTTCTGATGTATAAGTGATTATTGAGCCTCCATATTGGCCTCTTTCTCTTACTTTTCTAAACTCCGTTATTTTCTGAGCAGTATTGTTTAATATTGTTGTTGTTCCCATTTTGGGAAATTACAGTGGTATCAGAGAAATCATCTTGGCACAGCCTGTGATTTTTTTTTAAGAAGCCAATATGTCTCCAGAAGAATATGATCCTCTTACCGACAGAGAGAAGAGGTAACTAAGAAGAAGATAGAATAAGATTGATTACACAGAAGACAAAGAAAACAAGGGTGAAACCCCTTTATCTGGAAGATTGAAAGGAAAAGAGTTCTCTAAAACTCTTTCTCAAGCTATGTATGAGATGAAAGGAGAAATTCGGGAATAAGCATGCAGATCCCTTAAGGATATTGTTACATCAATCAAGCCCCAATACTTCTTATTATGTGTGTGAGCATTCAACCACACAACCTGATCTACAACGTTGGAGCATGCCCACTTTCTTGACAAAGGAAGAAGGGAGAGGAGGAACACCAAAGGAGGAAGCTCTTGGTGATTATCTCCAAGAATATGAGTCTCAATCAGAGAGATTCAAGGAGCATCTCAGTTTTCCAGAGTTCTGTCAACTTAAAGAAGAAAGAAGATCTAGTAGCTACAGTAGAAGAAGAGGGTGCATGCAGCACACTTTGGGTAGATTCTCTCTACCTACTTTTGATTTAACACCTAAGAACTCAGCCAAGTCTTGGGTAAGAAATCTTGACACATATTTCTAGCTGCATCAAGTTTCAGAAGAAGAATCCATGAGAGTAGCAGCGCTACATCTTCAAGGTAAGGCTTATGCCTGGTGGTTATTTGAGTCTTCTTCCTTGAAAAGTGTAAATATCTCTTCTTATGTAAAGCTCACTAGGAGACTACTGAAAATATTTGATTTAGGACATTTTGAAAATTCTTGGGGAGAGAAAATCAATCCCAAGAAATCTGAATATTTGCATGATTTGGAATAATCCACAAAGCCAACTCCATTTCTGAACATTGTTGAGGGGGTTGAAGATTTGTTGCATGATTTTCCAAAGGAAAAAGTCCCACTTCAGCAAGAACTCTCTTCTCAAGGAGAAGACATGAGGGTTCCTTATTCAAGAGGAGATCAAGGAAAAGGGTATCTTAATGATGAGGAGAAGGGAGAGAAAGAGCAGAGAAGATCCTCCAGTGCCGTGATAGCAGGAGGAGATCCATTTTTATTAGGAGATGGAGATGAAGCAATTGCTTCCACTAGAGAGGCTCTTGCATCTTTGCAGGGAGTTCCTAAGGATCTTCCATATGGAGGACATGAGAAGCATGTGTCTATGCTAAGAGACAATGAGACAGAACAAAGGAGGGGTCACAAAGCTAACATAGCAGAAGATGATCCACTATTGCAAGAGAAGAGAATGGAACAAATGATCCAATCAGAGGCACTCTTGCATCACTAAGATTGATCTCCAAATTTCATGAGACTTCCACACATGAAACATAGTTGAATTTGTATAGTGGAAGCAGGGACATGAGGATTCCATCTATTATGCATATGAGGATGGTCCCTGTAACCTAACTTTCTTGTGGCAAACCACCTAGGAGGCCACCTGATTCAGATTATGTGGGGAAGACCTCACAACTTGCTAATCCCGGAGGGATTTGAGCACTTGAAGATAAAGCTACAATGATGGGAGACTTGGGTAAGCTCAAGAATGAGGGAAATATTTTTCCCTTATCATCATCACCCACTCTCATTTCTGGATCTGCATTGTGGGAGAAGAAGAATGGAAGGAATAGCCTTCCAATACACACCTTTGACATAGGAGATGTCAAGGAGGAGAGAAAAAACATGACAGACATTTCTGTTGATGCATCCTCAGCACTGTCATTGTTGAGCAGTTTAGATCTGTATTGGAAATCCCAACTGTTGGTGGATTATTCCAAATATCTACACACTTGTATGATACTTGACGACCAGTTTGCACAAAGAGGGCTATCTAGTCCATGAAGGAGTCATCTATCATCATGGTAGAATCTTCTTGTCTGGGGCTTCTAAGCTCAAGGAGAGTTTACTACAAAGGGCCTACAAAAAATTTTGTTTCAGCCACATGTATTCCATGAGGATCTACAACATCATCATGAGGAGCTTTTATGGGGAAGGCTTGAAAGAGGAACTATATAAGCATGTTCAAGAATGCATGTGCTATGTGGAGTTGGGGTAGTAACAAGACTCTATTATAGAGTTATTTCAGCCATCTCTTCCTACCTTGGAAGGAGGAGAAAGATCCATACACCCCTCCACTTGTATAAGGAGAACTTTGTGTTGGGTGTGGAGCCTGATTATCTTGTTTACTTTGTATCACAGCATTGGACCCCTGTACCTTAAGAGGGGCGGAAATGCTGCCTGTAATTAATCGCTACCGTGGGGGGTCCAGGGGGGGGCGGTAGCACTTTTCAGAGCCCCACCCTGGCGGGGGTTTTCGGGGGCAGCGCCCTCGAAGCTAAAAACAGATGTAAAATTTCCTTGTAAAAGTATAGTAATTTCTAGTCAATCTGGGCCGTTCATTAGGAAAATTATCTGACGGTTGAAGTTATGTTTAGATTAGGGTTTTTTTCCCTAGAAGGAAACCCCTCGCTTTTATGAGGGCATTGTATTGCGGCTGTGTAATGTATGTGTATTCTCGGAGCGAGAAACAGAGAGGGAGACTATTAGAAAGAACAGAGGATATTACAGTGGATCTGCTGTAGGTTTTGTCTTTTCATTTTGCTAGATAATAGAAAGGAAGGACTGGATGTTTGGGGTGGACGTAGCCCAAACTGGGTGAACCACGTATATATGTGTCTCTCTAGTTTTATGTGTTTTGTGTGCTTTTATTTTCCGCATATTTTATGTGTTGCATTACTCCATAATATATAATTTTCTAACAACTGGTATCAGAGCCGAAGGTATATTTGGCTGATAAACTCGCAGGAAAGAAGGGTTCCTGGTTCGAGTGGGAGCAATTGCGGAAGATGGTAAGTTTAGGGTCAAGAAATTTAACGGCCAAAATTTTCCGCTGTGGAAGATGCAGATGGAAGATTATATGTATCAGAAAGATCTGTACCTACCATTGAGTGGAAAAACAAAGAAGCCGGTGGCCATGACAGATGCGCAATGGAACATTCTTGATAGAAAGGCACTGTATTGAAGAGCAACAGTTCTTTGTGGAAGGGGCCGCTTATTATTTCTTCATGAAACAACAACAAGAGGGTTTGATGCAAAGCGTTGGCGAAACTATATGAAAACCTCGTCTCAAAACAAGGTATTTCTTATGGAAACCACTATTTAATATGAAGATGCTCTGAGCAGATCTTATTGCGTAATTATTTAAAATGAATTATGACACATGCATGAAATAAATAAGTTCTGTAGGGGTAAACTTTGATGATGAAGTTAGAGCTCTGTTATTCTTGTGCTCATTGCCAGAGAGTTGGAATGGTTTAGTAATGGCCATTAGTAACTCATTCTCTGGATCTAGTACTTTAAAGTTTGATGATGTTGTCGGTGCTATCCTTAGCGAGGAAATGCGACGGAAAAGCTCCGGTGAGACATCGGGTAATGCTTTGAGTGCAGAGTCTAGGGGAAGGAGAATGGAAAGAGGAAAGAGCTCGGGATATCGTAGTAAATCAAGGAAAGGAAGATCCAAGTCCAGATCAGGGACAGTGTGCTAGAAATGTGGAAAGAGATGACACCTAAAGAAAGATTAGAGATTCCCAAAATTTAAGAAGGAGACACACAAGCACATAAAACAATCATGAAGCAAATTGTGACAGGTGATGTGTTACAAGATGCTTGATTCTTTCTTTCAAAATGTTAATTCTTAAAGTTGTAGATTCAGATTCATTCTATCACTTCCGATAAGAAATATTTTCATGACTATGTTCAAGGAAATTTTGGACAAGTTCGTTTGGGTGATGATAAACCCTGTAAAATTGTTGGAATGGGTAAAGTTCTTGTAAAACAACAGAATGGAAACCAATGGCTACTAAAGAAGGTAAGGCATGTTCCAGATCTGAAGAAAAATCTGATTTCAACAGGGTAGTTAGGCAGTGAAGGTTGTGTGACAACTTTCACAGATAAAACTTGGAAGGTCACCAAAGGAGCGCTGGTAATAGCAAAAGGTGAAAAGGTTGGTACATTGTACTTATGCAATGGTATTTCTAACTCTGTTAATACTTTAACTTCCAAAGGAGCAGATGCAACATTATGGCATCATAGGCTCGGATGCATGAGTGAGAAGGGAATGAAGATTCTTCACTCAAGAAATTTGTTGCCAGGTTTGAAGAATGTTGATTTGGATTTCTGTGAGAATTGCATTTATGGAAAACAAAAAAGAGTCAGATTTCTCATAGTTGGGAAAGAAAACAAGAGCGAAAAATTGGAGCTTGTGCATACAGATGTATGGGGACCTACTCAGATATCATCTCTCAGTGTCTCTCATTATTATGTTACTTTTATTGATGATGCAACTAGAAAAACATGGATTTATTGTATTCAGAATAAATCTAATGTATTTGATACTTTCAAGAAATGGAAAGCTTTGGTTGAGATTGAGACAGGAAAGAAAAATTAGTGTCTCTGACTTAGTTAACTGAGGTGAGGCTGTGAGCAAAGAGTTTGATAGGTATTGTTCGCAGCATGGAATTCATAGAGAGTAGATGGGCCCAAGAACACCATGAGAAACATGTCGTAAAGGATGAACAATAATCATGTGGAGTCGCAAAAGGCATGAGATTGAAGTGGATTTCCTATAATTTTGCGTATGTCAGATACTGTTTATCTAATAAACAGAGGGCCTTCAAGTTCCTTGGATGGTGGTATTCCAGAGGAAGCATGGACAGGTAAAAATTTAAACTATTCTTTTTTAAAGCCTTTTGGTTGTGAGGCCTTTGTCCATATTAATAAAGAAAACAGAACAAAGCTTGAGGAAAAATGAAAGAAATGTACCTTTATTGGATATGGTGCTAGTGATTTTGGTTATCGCTTATATGATTATGAAAATCACAAAATCATTAGGAGTAGAGATGTAATATTCAATGAAAAGGTCTTGTATAAGAATCAGTTGCAGGAAAAGAAACAAGAAAAAGAAATCAAGGAATACATGGTTCTTTATGAGATAACTGAAAAGGTAAAGCTGCCTGAAAATAATAATAATCAACAACCACAGCAGCAGCAACCACCACAACAGCAACAGGCACCTCAAACACCTAAAAGTGGTGTTAGAAGATCTACCAGGATAAGTAGACCCCCTGAACGATACTCTCCTTCATTATATTATTTATTGTTGACTGATTCTGGTGAACCTGAATGTTATGAAGAAGCAATGCAAGTTGAAAGCAAGAAGAAGTGGGAGCTAGCCATGGAAGAAGAGATGGACTCCTTAATGCATAACCAGACTTGGGACTTAGTCAGGTTGCCTGCAGGTAAAACTACATTGCAGAATAAATGGGTTTACAGGCTGAAGGAAGAAGATGGAGGAAAACAGAGGTACAAAGCTAGACTTGTGGTGAAGGGGTTTGCACAGAAGAAAGGTATTGATTTTTATGAAATATTTTCTCCTGTTGTTAAAATGAATTCAATCAGAACTATTTTAAGTCTTGTAGCAGCGGAAGATTTACATCTTGAACAGTTAGATGTAAAGACAACATTTCTCCATGGAGATTTAGAGGAAGAGATATACATGCAGCAACCAGAAGGATATGAGGTAAAAGGGAAAGAAAAATTGGTGTGCAGGTTAAAGAAGAGCTTGTATGGCTTAAAACAGGCTCCAAGGCAGTGGTATCTAAAATTTGACAAGTTTATGTCCGAACAAGGTTATACTAGATGTCACTCTGATCATTGTGTTTATCTAAAAAGGCAAAATGATGGCAGCTATATTATATTGTTATTGTATGTAGATGACATGCTTGTTGCAGGATCTAACATGCAGGAAATAAATGTGCTCAAAAGAAAATTGGAAAATTCCTTTGCAATGAAGGATTTGGGAGCTGCAAAACAAATCCTTGGTATGAGGATAACTAGAGATAGGAAAAATCGCAAATTAACACTGTCTCAAAATGAGTACATAGAAAAGGTGTTGAAAAGATTTAATATGCAGAATGCAAAACCAGTTAGTACACCTTTTGCTAGCCATTTCAAAATTAGTAAGGAGATGTGCCCCAAGACCCACGAAGAAATGGAATATATGTCTAAAGTTTCATATGCATCTGCAGTTGGAAGCTTAATGTATGCAATTTTCTGCACAAGGCCTAATATTGCACATGTAGTGGGAGTTGTAAGCAGGTACATGAATAATCCAGGAAAATAACATTGGATGGCAATAAAATGGATTCTCAAATATTTGAGAGGTACCACAAATCAAGTATTATGCTTTGGTGGTTCAAACATTGCTCTTCATGGATATGTTGATGCAGATATGGCAGGTGACAGAGATAACAGGAGGAGCACTACAGGATATGTATTTACTATAGGTGGAACAGCTGTCAGTTGGGTTTCAAAAATCCAAAGTGTTGTTTCACTTTCAACAATAGAACCAGAGTATGTTGCTACTACAGAGGCTAGTAAAGAAATGATTTGGTTACAAAGGTTTATGGATGAATTGGGTAAGAAGCATGATATGGGCACACTATACAGTGATAGAAAAAGTGCTATTCATCTTGCAAATAACTCAACATTTCATTCCAGGACTAAACACATACATCTCAAGTACCATTTCATACGGTCAGTGTTGGAAGATGGAGAGTTGAAGCTGGAAAAGATACACCAGCTGGACCCGCAGATATGCTGTCAGTGAAGACTCCAGGAGAAACCTAGAACATGTCTCCACTGGTCTTCAAGGATGACGATGAAAATGAGAAACAACCAGGTCCAAAGAGGAGTCATTGTCCAGCAAATGAAGCAGCGGTGGAGTTGCTACAATCAGTCTCCAAGTGGGAGATTGTTGGGTGTGGAGCCTGATTATCTTGTTTACTTTGTATCACAAAAAGTGTCCCTCAGATTTTAAGAGGGATAGAAACCACCTGTAATTAATCCCTGTTTGGGGTCCAGGGTGGCAAAGGCTGAGTTCCATGGGTTTTTGGGAAGTACTGCGAGCTAAAAACAGATGTAAAATTGCCTTGTAAAAGTATAGTAATTTCTAGTCAATCTGGGCCGTTCAATAGGCAAATGATCTGACGGTAGAAGTTATGTTTAGATTTGGGTTTTTTTCCCTAGAAGGCAACCCCTCTCTTTTATGAGGGCATTGTATTGCGGCTATGTAATGTATGTGTATTCTTGGAGCAAGAAACAGAGAGGGAGACTGTGAGAAAGAATAAAGGATATTACAGCGGATCTGCTGTAGGTTTTGTCTTTTCATTTTGCTGGATAATAGAAAGGAAGGACTGGCTGTTTGGGGTGGACGTAGCCCAAACTGGGTGAACCACGTATATCTGTGTCTCTCTAGTTTTATGCGTTTTGTGTGCTTGTATTTTCCGCATATTTTATGTGTTGCATTGCTCCATAATATATAATTTTCTAACACTTTGGGTGAAGAACATACATATGTAAAACATGTTTCATTTTCTATTTGTATGCATTCTTTCACTACTTTTATGCAGGCCATGAATCCAAAGGGGAGTGATACATCTTGTAGATCTCATGGAAAACAACGGGCCACAAAAATTTCTCGATTTCGCCACTCCCTTGATGAGCAAAGGGAGATTTTTCATCATGATGGGTGCTTCCCTAAGGCACCAAAAATATCTCTCACCTTCAACAATAGTGAGATGGCTTGGGCAGCAAGTAAGTGGTGGGAAAACCACTTAACATGTCTTGATTTGAGGCAGGCAGGAGATGCACTGCGCTGGTACCATATGTGGGACTATGACCCACCTCCTCATGCTCAAATTTATGTTTGCTTATATGTAGTTTTTCTTTCATACCTTGATGATATAGTTGTACTTTTTCTAGGTATGTATGGAGGGAGGATGGGAAGCTTGTATGTACCACATGGGATAGAAACTCTCTATGTACCTTATGCTACATGTTTTAGGGAGAGTATTGGTTTATCCATGTTTGTTTTAGTTGAATTCTTGACTCCTTATGGGATGGACTATGTACATCTCATAATGACTTTGGAGGAAAAATTAATTGAGGATTGGATTGGTGAACACTTAGCTTATGAAGAAATCTTGATTCTTGATGGTGTCACCAATGGAGGAGGAGAAGTGTTGCAGCACTCACCCTATCAGTTGCTTGAGGAAAAGAAACATTTTGGAGGGGAGGACTATAATATTCCCAATTAGCCCAAGCTAATGGGAATATACAATTTTGTTTCATTTTCTTATTGCATGAATAACTGTGTAAAGGAGGACAATAAAAACTCCTAAAACAACAAAATAAATCAATGCCCATGTGAACAAAGATAAATCTTCGCCATCTTAATAAAACACCCTTATGTGTGAAAGGGTTGGAGACATTTGACTGGGTCAACCATGACCAGATCAACAACGATGTCTAGAGGGGATGAACCTCATGCATGCACAACTCAGTCTTGGTTGGAGGTGGCACATGTGAAAGGAGCTAAATCATTGAGATGGTTTAGGGTTTTGTAAGACTTATATCTTATAAAAGGAAGAGGAGGGCAGCAGAAGAAGGTTTTTGATGTGATTACATTTTCTAAATATATTTTCTATTTAGACATATATCATTCTCTTGTTGTTTAGCTAAGAATAGTGCTATTTAGCACTGGATGTTCCTGATTGGGAATCCCACCTCCTTCCTTGAGACGCCTCTTGTAGGAGCCTGGTTGATCTTGTCCACTATCAGGAATTTGGCCAAGCTTCACCTTACACCTACAACGTTGATCCTGTTGTGTTGAGAATGCAGCAAGATGATGGAGCTTAGTGAAATGAAGTCGCCTTCACTAAGTGGGCCCGCAGGCAAATTCTGGCGCAAAGTCTATTTTTAGACTATGTCTATTTTTAGACATACGGAGCATAATTTGGGAATTCCAGTCGGAGATTCTTGAATTATGTGACATGTTGGTAAAAATAGATGAGACCCTTATTTTTAGGACCCAGGCTATTTTTAGACTGTGTCTCCTAAAAATATGGAAGTCAAATATTATTTACCCTTAATAATATTTTGACTATAAACAGCAGTTTACTCTCTTGGAGCACTTCAGTTCGAGTCATGGAAGTGGCTCATGCAACTGACAGAGGAATCACGTGGTTCCTAGGGTTTGATGGCATCTTGCATGGTTGACTTCAGTTGGACTTCAGTGGCAGAAGTTTTGGAGGAGTTAATGAGAAGGATAGTGGAGTTGTGTTCTGTTTATTTTAGTTGAACTAGTTGAGATTAGTTTAACTAGCTAATCAATTAGTTATGAGTGGAGTGAATTAAATATTATTTAATTACTAATTAGTAACTCATTAGTCAACTCAAGAACACTTCAGTTCACTACAGTGCATGATCAGTTCAGTGGAGACCAGTGGAAGAGGTAGATGAAAGGGTGAGTAAAGCTATCAGTTGGAGGATCAGTTTTGCATGGGATTTGCATTACACTTGGAGGAATTGTCCATGACAATTGCGTAGTCAAGCCAAGGGGATTGGAACCTTGGATCTCTTCATATACAGGCCATGATTGCGCAATAGAGGCAAGGCAATTGGCAGGGAGTTTTGAACCAGTGACTTGTTCAAAACTAAGCTAGATTGTGTGTGACTTTATGAGAAAGTACTGAGTACTTGTGAGGGGTATTGTACTTGTTTGGTTACATGATTTCTCCATTATAATATACACAATAGCTGCGGGGTTTTCAGCTATAGGCTTTCCCCATACATACTGAGTTAATGTGTGAGTGATTTGATGTGAGATTGCTTCTATTATTTCCGCATGTGACAATTAATTGTAGATGAGATTATGTGTTATGCATGCAATTCGAAATTGATGTGTAATCGGATTAATCTCCATTGAATAAGTGATTTATTCAGCTAATTTCTACATGGTATCAGAGCAATATTAATTGTCGAGATCTATTACGGTGATTGCAAACTTATTTCCTTGGACAGAGTCTGCATACGGGCCAGGAAGCCTCCGGATTCATCTTTCTTCGGAAAGTGAAAGGTCTGGTAAACGCCCCTTGCAGTCAATCTCTGATTTGGAAATAATTTGTTCTCAAGTGTAGATCGGAAGCGATAGAGCTTGGAGTTTGGAATTCAAATTTTGCAGCAGCTTTGTTTTCTTGGTGCCGGTGTTGAAAATGTCTTCTTTCAACGGTTTGCGACTCGAATATGCTCTTGAAGGCAGTTCGAATTATGTTGCATGGAAGGATCGCATGGAAGTAGTGTTAGAAGATAATGGTCTGAAGGAGTTCGTAGATACGGATGTCCCAAAGCCCACTGATGCAGCTTTAGTCGATGCATGGCAAAAGAAGATAGCGAAATGTCGAAGGATCTTGTTGGAGGGCGTCAAGGATCATATTGTATCCAGCCTGCATGGAAAGGCTACTCCATATTTAATGTGGAAAGCTTTGACGGATCTATTCCAGAGTAAGAGTGACCAAAGGAAGCTGGCGCTCAAAGATAAGCTCGGGAACATCAAGATGGAGAAAGGCGACAGTATCGCCAAATACCTCACGAAGTTCACTCAATGCAGAGATGAGCTGGGAAGTGTGGGGGTGACTGTCGAAGACGAGGACATGGTCGACCTGGCTCTCCTTGTTCTTTCGAAGGCTTGGCACTCATATCAAGATAGTGTCAATGGTCGGGAGAAGCTGCCGGGATGGGAGCGCCTTTGGGCGGATCTCATGCAGGAGGAGATAAGGAGGACTACTCAAGATGGATCTTCATCAAAGGGAGCTGATGAAGAAAACTGCGCTTTGGTGTCCAAAGCTAAGAAAGGGAAGGGTAAGAAAACCTCTCATTCTGGAGCTAAGGGCAAGAAGCGGGATATGGCGAAAGTGAAGTGTTTTCACTGCCATGATCACGGACATTATGCTACCAATTGTCCAAAGAAGAAGAAGAACAAGCAAGCGGGAAGATTTGCAGATGGAGAAGCTTTGGCTTCACAGTTCGAGCTTGACTTTTCACTGATCGCATGCTTGGTTTCAAGTGTGATGGGATCGGTGTGGTTCTTGGACAGCGGTGCGTCATTTCATATGACGGGAGATCGGGATTTGTTCTCAGATCCGGAGGACAAAGATTTGGGTGTGCACATCGAGATGGGCGATGATGGTAGATACAGTGCGACTGGTATCGGTACCATATCCTTTCAGAGGGAGTATGGTAAACCCTTTGTATTGAAGGATGTCATGCATGTACCTGGATTGAAGAAGAACTTGATCTCTATGGCGATGTTGGAGGATAAGGGGTATGATGTGGTCTTCAGCGAAGGAAAAGCCTTCCTGCGCAGTAAGACTACTGGAGAGACCCGGAAGATAGGGGTTCGAACTCGGAACCTTTATCAGTTGCAGGTAGATGACTGCGCAGCTATGGCATGCAAGGCTGGAGATGTGGTGAGCCGGGATGATGAGGGCGAACTATGGCACAGGAGATTGGGCCATATTCACCATGGAGCTTTGAAGATTCTGCAGCAGATTTCTACTGGACTTCCTAAGGGCACCCTTGCGCAGTCAGATCAGTGCAAGGGGTGTACTTTAGGGAAGTATGTGAAAGCCACCTTTCACGAGAAGGATAGTCGCGCCACGACGATCCTTGAGAGAGTTCACACGGACGTGTGTGGTCCTTTCTCTGTTGCTTCGACAGCAAAGCACAGGTATTATGTGATCTTTGTTGATGATTTCTCTCGAAAGTGCTGGATCTTCTTCATGTCGAAGAAGAGCGATACATTCGCAAAGTTCTGTGAGTTTAAAGCACTGGTCGAGAAGGAGTCGGGGAAGAAGGTGATTGCTCTGAGGAGTGATAACGGTGGTGAATTCATCTCGGCTGAATTCAAGGAGTTCTGCAGTGCAGAAGGGATTCGGAGAGAGCTCATCGCACCCCATAACCCACAGCAGAACGGGGTGGGTGAGCGGAAGAACAGAACGATCGTGGGTGCTGCACGGGCGATGTTGCATGATCAGGGCCTACCCCTTCACTTGTGGGCTGAGGCATGCAATACAGCAGTGTATGTGCAGCACCGTTGTCCTCACAAGGTTCTTGGCATGAGTACACCAGAGGAGGCTTATTCTAGCAAGAGGCATGATATTTCCCATTTGTGGATTTTCGGATCTCCTGTCTACATGCATGTGACGAAGGATGCAAGAAGGAAGCTGGATCCAACTGCTGAAGTTGGAATATTTGTGGGGTACACTGATACACCTCACAACTATCGGGTGTATGTGCCAGACAGTCGCAAGACTGTTGTGCGACGGGATATAAAATTCCAGGAGGAGAAAGCCATGCAGTGTTCGCTTGAGAGGGAGCTACACTTGCATGCAGATGAGGAGCTGTTAGTTCCTAAGAAGGAGCTTCCGGATGTGGATCAGCCACAAGAGGAGGTTCAGGAGGTGGAAGAAACCACCCATGCAGCGCCAACCATCAGAGGGCGCATGCGCACTACAGAAGCTGAGCGACTGGCTCGGGATGCAGAGAAGGTTGTAGGACCACCTACAGCACAGCGCAGACAGAGACGGTCACCGGATCGGTACACTGGATACATGGCTCTTATGAGTCAATGTGTTGTGACAGAGCCATCCTCTTTTGAGGAAGCTGTGGAGGAACCCGCATGGGTTGATGCCATGATCGAAGAATATGATTCGATCATCGGGAACAGTGCATGGGAGATTGTCCCAAGACCGGTTGGGAAATCAGTTGTAGGTTCGCGATGGATCTACAAGGTGAAGCAGGCGGCTGACGGGAGTGTGGAGAAGTACAAGGCGAGATTTGTCGCCCGTGGCTTCTCACGGATCGAGGGGATTGACTATGAGGAGACTTTTGCACCTGTCGCAAGGTACTCTTCCATACGGACGATCCTTGCTCTCTCAGCGCAGATGGGGTGGCACATTCATCAGATGGATGTGAAGACTGCGTTCCTCAATGGAGTTATTGATGAGGAGGTGTACATAGAGCAGCCTGAAGGTTTTGAGATCTTCAGCAGTGAGTCGCATGTGTGCCGACTCAAGAGAGCACTGTACGGGCTGAAGCAAGCACCTCGTGCTTGGTACACTCGGATAGGCAGCTACTTCACCGGGCTTGGATTCTCCAAGAGTGAGGCGGATCCTAACCTGTACCAGATTGTGGTGGAGGGGAAGTTGTTGATCATCGTACTGTATGTAGATGATCTGATTTTGATGGGTGATGAGCGGTTGATACTTTCATGCAAGGAGGATCTTGCACGAGAGTTTGAGATGAAGGACTTGGGCATCCTTCATTATTTCCTGGGATTGGAGATTTGGCAGCGCAGCGGAGGACTGTTTGTTTCTCAGGGCAAGTATGCCCGGGAGATTCTGGAGAGGTTCAACATGCAAGGCTGCAAGCATGTTGACACTCCTCTTCCTGGTGGTTGGAGGAAGGAGGATGCTACTTCAGCGGAGGTAGTGGATGCCACTGTCTATCGACAGTTGGTGGGGTCGCTTATGTATCTGGTCAATACACGACCCGATATATGCTATGCTGTTAACCAGCTTTCGCAAGCTATGGTTAAGCCTACCAAACTCTTCTGGAAGGCAGGCAAGCATGTATTGCGTTATCTTAGTGGCACATCGGGATATGGTCTATGGTACAGACAGGAGGATGGAGCGAAGCTTTCCGGCTTCACTGATGCAGATTGGGCAGGGAGCCCAACGGACCGAAAGAGCACATCTGGAGGAGTTTTCAACATTGGGTCGACAACAGTTTCCTGGTACAGCAGGAAGCAGAGATCCGTGGCACTCAGTTCAGCAGAGGCCGAGTACATGGCAGCTAGCTTGGCTGCATGCGAGGCTATTTGGATGAGGAAGATCCTCGCAGGATTGTTCAGGTTGCATTTGGAGCCTACAGTGATTTATTGTGATAACCAGAGCTGCATCAAGCTCTCGGCTAATCCGGTATTTCATGATAGGTCCAAACACATCGACATCAGGTACCATCATATCAGAGATTGTGTTCAGCGGAGAATCATGATGCTTTCATATGTTCCCACGGAGGATCAGGATGCCGACATCCTGACGAAGGCGCTCACCAGGGGCAAGTTCGAATTCCACAGAGGCAGGATAGGGGTTGCAGATAATCCATATCTTGCTGAGAGGGAGTGTTGAGAATGCAGCAAGATGATGGAGCTTAGTGAAATGAAGTCGCCTTCACTAAGTGGGCCCGCAGGCAAATTCTGGCGCAAAGTCTGTTTTTAGACTATGTCTATTTTTAGACATACGGAGCATAATTTGGGAATTCTACTTGGAGATTCTTGAAGTATGCGACATGTCGGTAAAAATAGATGAGACCCTAATTTTTAGGACCCAGGCTATTTTTAGACTGATCTTCTAAAAATATGGAAGTCAAATATTATTTACCCTTAATAATATTTTGACTATAAACAGCAGTTTACTCTCTTGGAGCACTTCAGTTTGAGTCATGGAGGTGGTCATGCAACTGACACAAGGAATCACGTGGTTCCTAGGGTTTGATGGCATCTTGCATGGTTGGCTTCAGTTAGACTTCAGTGGCAGAAGTTTTGGAGGAGTTAACGGGACAGATAGTGGAGTTATGTTCTGTTTGTTTTAGTTGAACTAGTTGGGATTAGTTAAACTAACTAATCAACTAGATATGAGTGGAGTAAATTAAATAATATTTAATTTACTAAATATTAACTCATTAGTCAACTCAAGAACACTTCAGTTCACTACAGTGCATGATCAGTTCAGTGGAGACCAGTGGAAGAGGTAGATGAAAAGGTGAGTAAAGCTATCAGTTGGAGGATCAGTTTTGCATGGGATTTGCATTACACTTGGAGGAATTTTCCATGAAAATTGCGCAGTCAAGCCAAGGGGATTCGAACCTTGGATCTCTTCATATACAGGCCATGATTGCGCAATAGAGGCAAGGCAATTGGCAGGGAGTTTTGAACAGTGACTTGTTCAAAACTAAGCTAGATTGTGTGTGACTTTATGAGAAAGTACTGAGTACTTGTGAGGAGTATTGTACTTGTTTGGTTACATGATTTCTCCATTATAATATACACAATAGCTGCGGAGTTTTCAGCTATAGGCTTTCCCCATACATACTGAGTTAATGTGTGATTGATTTGATGTGAGATTGCTTCTATTATTTCCGCATGTGACAATTAATTGTAGATGAGATTATGTGTTATGCATGCAATTCGAAATTGATGTGTAATCGGGTTAATCTCCATTGAATAAGTGATTTATTCAGCTAATTTCTACATGTTGAGGGTTGGGTTTTCCTTTTAAGCTGCAGCAAGTGGAGGCTAGATATGCTCAGATCTAGGCCATTCTAGTGCCTCTTTTCAGTGAGAGAGTCTTCTATCCCCCTGGTAAGAGAGTATTGGACCTTTGGAGCTACATTTTCAGATCTTGGCATCAGGCCAAACCAGTACTAAAGCCTACAGTGCAGTTTTCCTTCCAGGACTGTGTTATTTGCAAGTATACAGTTGCAGGGTGTTTTGGCATACTTTTGGAGGAGAGATCTCTAGTGTTGGGGTTCTTCCCTTCACTGTGGTTATCCATGGATTAAAGATCTAATCCATGTCATGTTTAGATCTGATCTGCTTATTATTGTATTTACTTCAGAAATTTCTAAATATTACTATAGATTTGCAACTTTAGATCTCAGTTCTACTCTTTGTATTTCATGTTTTGCTCAAAACCCCAAGGGGAATTTGTAGAGGAGCTCATCTAGTGTATAGATCTGATATAGATCTAATATTTTTTACATAGATCTACTCTAGATCTAAAGTGTAATATACAGCTGCTGCAGCTCTTTAAAATAACGTTGTCAATCCTTTTTGCAGTTTAATACATTGTTGCGGCACCTCCTTTTGAGGGTTTTCTTCATATAAGTCTTCTATTTTCCTCTTGTAAATTGTATGGGCCTCATTGGAAATCTGATTTTCTAATGTATAAGTGATTATTGAGCCTCCATATTGGCCTCCTGCTCTTACTTTTCTAAACTGCATTATTTTCTTAGCAATATTGTTTAATATTGTTGTTGTTCCCATTTTGGGATATTACATTTGCGCACACAACTACAGACTTCCTAAGGTCTTCGTGCACACAGTTGCAAGAGCCTTTTCTTCTAACCCAAAACAAATACTCTAACTCAAGGCAATCTTACATCCAAATGCATCTCATAAGATCTATCAATTAAGCTTTTTTTCCTTTTTCTTACATATGTCTATGACTTCTATCTAGACTCCTTATATAGGTTTGGAATTTACAATACCATGGTCCAAAACCATGGGCAGAGTCCAATGTTCACAAAATAATCCTATACCATTTCATAATAAGGGGATTTGACCCACCCCAAAGCCCCTATGACTTAAAATAGACTCCGTGTTGCACGCTTGGCTCCTCAATCTGTGAAGTCTTTGTAGGAATTTATAGGGTAAGTTCCTTAGATCAAGAACCAAAGGTCACCGCTCACAAACAGATCACAAATCAGTAAACCAATATAATCACGTGGTTAAAACCCTTGAAGAGGGAAACAGTCCACAGCTTGAGCCAACACGGCCACTTCAGGCAATTTATTAATATAAAAAGAAAAGTTACATATGTTTCTCTCATAAACGGTTACCGGAAAAATGACCCTCCATGCTCTTTAAATAGAGATCATGGACCAATCGGGTGTTAAGCCATGGATCAAGTGTCGTTAATACCGAGGAGAGAGATAAACATTGGATCACTACAAATCGTGACCATCGGATTATAAGTTAAAAATGTACATGGTAAAGAAACACACTTTACCTAACTCTACACTAGACTACGTTATTCTTAACTATTTCCTATGTGTTGGAATATCCTAACATCCCCCCCTTAAGAATTGTTGTGGTTCCTGTGTTTTTGCAGATTTGGAAATACCAAAAGACAAGACAACATCAAACCACTTTGAGATCTCAGGATCTAGCCTTCCTGGATCCAGAGAGGGATCTCTCTATAGAGGGAAAGAAATATATATCTTTGAAGTTTGATTTAAGGTATTAGGCTAGTTATAGGGCACAAAGGTCGTTGTTTTGTTTTTTTTTTTTTTTGGTTGGGAAGCATGAAAGAAGGGTTAAATGTAAGAGAAATAAGTGAGCAGAGAAGGATTTTTGGCAATGGGGAGATAATTCAAAGAAAACTCAAGTCCATTGGGCAATGGGGTCATAAAAGAGTTTACTTGCAATTCAATATCCAAGGCTTTCAAATGGGCTAGTCATCTAAAACAGAGGATCTCTAAAGATGATAGTATGGGATGAAACAATACGGAAATGAAGTTGAATGACAAGGAAACATTCCAAGGTGACCACCTAGGAGAAAATCTAGGGACAGGGCATGCCTTAACCGTCTATGATCAAACTCCCAATGAGGCTAACTCTTCAGACAATAGAAAACATTTAATATTTTGACATAAAGTGAAACCTAAGATCAGAGAAAGGATTTTAACTTTCAATGCTTTCACATTCAACTTAAGGGATCTTAGAAAGGCTAAACTGTTGGAAAAGGACCCTAGTGAGACAGAACCAACTCTAAATCTCCCAGTACCCCAATTCTTTCAGCTTCATACATCAGTAAGCAGGGAGAACCAAATACTATACTGGTTCAATTATCCTGAATCTTTTCTTAGATCACACAATTAGCAGAAAAAATCAAAGATAAGAAGAGCAGGAAGCGTTAAGGTACTTTACAGCGGTATATCCTAAGCTCGATTACTGATTCTTATCAGAGAAATGAAATATGATGAATAACAAAGGGAAACATTGACAAAGATAGAATACATCACCACTGATTTAGATCAGGATCCAATGAACATGCTTTTCATATTAAAGAGAAACACCAGTCACATACATCATTGTCCAACAACTTGATATCAGTCTGAAATCATCTCCCAAACTATTTAAAACTAATACACACAGAACTCTATCTCAGAGAAACAACTTACAATCCACGGATAACCAACATTTACAATGTATTTCTGAGGAGTTCTTATAGCTGAAAGAGTGGCTGTAGAAGTAGGTAGAACTTAAATAAATTATTTAAAATAGAGGGAGAAGAGTGTTTGAGGCCCATTCTGTTTTAATATCTCGTATTGACTTTCAGTACTCTTTGGTGAATTAGTAGTCTTCGACAGGCGAAAAATAACTTCAAAGGTATGTTCTTGAAGTACTCTCTGGCAGTTTGTACTCTATTTGTACACTGGGACAAGTAAGGTGGATAAATGACTTTCATGGCCTTTCATACTATGTAACTAATGCTCTGGAAATCTTAGGACTTCTGTCAGGGTGGTGATCTTCTTAGGAACTTGTTGGAGAATGAAAGAAACACTATGGGAACTTGTCCTTTCTTAGAAGGAACATTCTGTTGATGTGAATCACTGATATGGCTTGTTTCATGTGTTTTAGGCCTTATTAGGCCCCTGGATCATTTATAAGGTCTTCAATATATATATTCGTCCTCTAAACACTTGATTAAAGTATTTAATCTTCAATAATGGATTTTAATCCCTTTAATCCTTTACTGATACTCTTTGCTGCTTCTCTTCTGATCTGTCTGTGAATATACAGGCTTTAATGGCGTCGGAAGGTTTGAAACAGAGTTAATAACTCTGATATGGACAAAAAACATGCTTTGAACCTTTTCCGGATGTCTCTCCTGCTATCTCTGGCTCTGAAAAATGGCATTCTTCGCCACTGTATTACCCTGTCTGTGATGGTGAGACAGAGTAAATTTTACCATCTGTAACCCTACAAAAAGATGATAAACGTGTTAATAAATCAATTGGGGTGGAGGATGGATGCTTTGGAGGCTCATGGAGGATGGAGAGAAGCGATGAAAATAGTGGTAGCAGTGAAGAAATGGGTGAAAATCATGGCGGAATGGTGAAACACTGAGCTGATGAAAGTCTGGTGCAAGGAAGATTTTAGATCGTCCGATTAGACTGGTGGATGGTGATCAACGTTCAGGATTTATCAGTGCAATTGATCAGACAGAATTTAGGCGGAAAAAAAGACTTTAGTGTTAAAAACACAAAAGTTTAATGTTGGGCGAATACAAAGGAAAAAGGGAAAAATGAAGGATATCGGGGGCTTTTGGTGGTGGGACCGGAAGGGCGAAGGGAAATTGAATGTAGACCGTTGGATCATAAAAGAGATCAACGGTGGAGATCTTCTGATGAATTCCTTTGGAAGGTGTGATGAAATAAATATGGATGGGAACGCGATGAAATGTGAGTCGTCGATCTAGATCAGATCAACAGTCGAGATCTTTGGATGGAGCTTTTGGGAGCAAAAGGGGAAGAGGGGAATGAACGGTGATCACGTTAAGTCAGAGCCGTCTGATTAAAACAATCGATGGTCGGGATTAAATAAAATATTATAGCAGGGAGGAGTGGTTTTAGAGGAAAACCGCCAGTTTCGCGCGACTTTAGAGTGGTTTTGAAAATTTCCCAAAAAAAACGCGATATGCCTCGCCGCCTGACACGTGTCCCCCCCAAAACTGCTTTCATCGCGTAATTTTGAAACTTTAACTGTCAGAAACTAAAATCATGCGATATGCACCTCAGCCATTGGATGCAAGATGGGGAGATCTCACGGTGCGGGATAGTGCGCGATATGGAAAGATGCATGGTCGGTAGGGTGGGGAATAGTCCAGGGTGGTTTAAACGCTGACCGTCGAATCCAGGGAATGGACGTCGGAGATTTAAAAGAGAAAGCGGAGGCAAAGGGACAAGTGAATGGGCGGGGAGAAGGAGAGCCATTGGATCTATCGGAATGAACAGCTGAGATCTAATAGCATCGGAGAAAGGCAGGGGGCCAAAACTCTGAGGTTTTGATGTTGCGATTATGCGCGGACCATCGGATCAAAGGGGAAATCAACGGTCGATATTTGACTAGAGGGTGAGACAATGGGGGGAAAATGGGTGGAGTGTGATTAAATCTGGGCCATTGGTTCTTGTGGATTCAACGGTCCATATTAGATCGGTGTGATCAGGTGATGGGCTTTGTGAACAAAGCGCGAATGAATCCCGACTGTTGTTTCTTGTAGATTCAACGGCCAGGATTAAATCGGAGGATCGCAAATCGGAGGGGACACAAGGGATACACTTAAGACCTTGCGATTGTCGATCATGCGAGGGTCGTCGGATTATTAAAGGGATCAATGGTGGAGATTGCAGCGGAGGCCTATAGAACAAATGTTTCATCGCATCGAAAGATTATAAGAAAAAAAGGAATAGGCGTTCACGGAAAGCTCTGATTGTGATTAGCGCCTGGGGCTTTAGTGCCTGGTCTTGGGCGTGGGTCATATGCAGAGAAGGGGTTAAGGGCTTAGCGGAAAGGGGCTTAAGGCCTCAAATGAAAAAAGGGGTTTTTTAAGCCAAAATCAGTGTTTTTCAAGGAATTTCTTGGCTTTTGGTAAAGGGGGAAAGGGTGTTTTAAGCCGGTAAAAGGGATTTTTAATGGCTTAAAATGATTTTGGAGGCTTTTTAGAGGGGAAAAAAAGGTAGTTTAAAAGATGAAAGGAGGCTTCATGAAAATAAATGGAAATGAGTGAAAATGGGCAATTATAGGGCCTTTTGAAGCATTCTTTTTCACAAAACAGCAGGGTTCTTCAATGGAAACAACAACGAGGGTCCTTTAAAGGCAAAATACACATAAAAGCTTCAATGATGATATATTTTCAAAGAAAATGTCTCTCTTGAAGGCTCAAAAACATTTTTAGCCACCTGTTTGCTTGACAAAAATTTATAGGTGGCTAACAGTGGCTCCACATGGGGATGACATCTTCTTGAAGGTGTCAAGAACTTCAGAGAATAATATTTTGGAAGTAGGCCAGATGCCTAATCTTTAACCATCTTTTTCTTCTTTGATCAGCTGCTACAAACATGATGGATATATTAAGTCAACAGAAAATATTCTCCCAAACAATCTACCTACCCATCCTACAGTCCTAAAATTTTTTCTTCAAGGTGCATTTAGACTTGCAGACCTTCTTCATCATTCATTTTTTTATTGAAATCAGAAAAACTAATCTAATTCTACCCTTATTCCTCCATGAGACCAGATTAGACAGTTCGCCTCATAGCTTCTCTACCTACACTAATATCTGCTAGGATTAAACTTTCTAGAAGATTTCATTTTCTACATTCTACAACATAAATTTAAAAACAGTCAAACTAGGATTAGACTATCTGGTTTGTTGTGGGTCTGTTGTTCCTTGAGAAACAATTCCCTGCTGCGTAAAGGAATTCGTGCTCAAGACATTAAAGATTATGTCACAAACAAAAGTATATCTGTCTCTGTTTTATAAACCTCAAACATCAATAATATAATCTTCAAATATTAAACCCATACAATATCTGCAATGCCATATTCTCCTTATGCTGAAATGAGTGGATGGAAGAAACAAGAAAGGAAGGATTTCAATTTGATATGATGCTTAAAACAGAATCTATCAGTGTAAAAATCCTGAAGAAATGAGTCATAACAATGTTAAAATAGAGGAGCGCCCATTAAGTTTTATTTAACTCTTAAATACACAAGTATCTAGAGACCTGCAGCTCAAATTACTCTATTTTATTCACAGACATGAAAAACATAATGAAAACTGAGAAACTATTCAGCATATATAGAATGAAGGAAACTTGCAAAACTTTTTATTGATTCAGCATTCTTTAGTACAAAATTTAGCTTCAAGGTTCAAAACTCGGAACCCTCATCTTTCTTGAAACTGTCCTTTAATATAGTATCACAAGAAAGTTTCCAGTAATGAAACTGATTCTAACTACTCCAACTAATTCTAATTGTTTAAACCACTAACTGTTATGGAAGCACATGCTTCGGAAAGTCTAATTACATTTACATAGTTTTGAAAAATAAAATGAGAATTTTAAAACTCCTAATCTATGAGAACATTTGGTCCTGAAGCTATTACCGAGTCAATGGCTGCTTTTGATTGAGCCATTGGGGTCTCTTTTGCTGTATCCACGAGAGAACTGAAGCTTGATGAACTGGATAGAGGAGCTCGTTTTTCCATGGCTGATAGACAATGAAAACAATACGAGGGTATTGGGTAATGAAAATGTGGCGGGAGCACGACTCAAAGGGAAAAAGAACCACAACCAAACGAGAATGGGACAAAGAACAATTTAACAGTTAAGAAAATCCATAATAAATGCCGAAATGACGTCACTACGGGGGGTCCGGGAGTACGGCGGAAAACTTCGACCTATACCCCCCGTAATGAATCTCAGCCATTGATCACGGCTCGCCCAAGATTTTGACCAGTCAACTACGGGAGGTCTGATTTTGATAATTAACGAGATATTTTCCCCACCGTAATAACTAATCCAGAACCACTCTCCCACGATCACCACTTCCACTCGGGAAGTTGCTTGAACTTTAAGCTCAAAACAAAACATATACTTCAATAAAGTTTAATGACCATCGAGCTTTGAAACGCTTCCTTTTATGAGATAGTATAAAAAACCTTATACTATAACATATGTTTTTCTGATTTTCTAATTTTTTTGTATTTTTGATACTCAAAATAAAAATTGAAAAGGATATGCGGATATGATCCACAACATCTGGCTCCACCTGGGGATAGTGTTTTTGCCACGAAACACTAAGAACTTGCAGATCAATGCCTTCACTTCGGGCATGGAGTCACATATTGCTTGGTGGAAAATGTACAATGATCACACCGGATATATACAATGATGGTGAAACAGCTTCTTTAGTGCCGGAAGTAATGCTTTATATATTGGCCATTCACAGACATATCTAATACTTCTCCTTCAAGATTTTCCAGCATGAAAGTGTTATTCATCCTGACTTCATTGATTTTGAATGGACCATACCACAACGGATCAAATTTGCCGTGTTTCCCTTTGTCCTCCCTTCAGGTATCCCATCTCAATACCAGGTCTCCCTTCTGAAACATGATTTCTTTGGCCTTCCTGTCAAATATTGTCTTCATTTTCTGCTGATAAGCAAGAAAATTCTCCCGAACTTTATCTCTGTTTTCACTTAGTTCTATTACATTATTCATTCTCCTAATCATGGCATTAGGTTCTTCTTGAGCATCTTGAAGGAAGGAAATCATAGGCTTCACCAACTAGGTGGGAAACAATGCCTGAGTACCATTTACTAATTCGTAAGGTGACTTACTAGTGGATCTTCTAGCAGTCATCCTTGTTGCCCATAGCGCAAACACTAGCTTTGAATCCCAATTCTTTTGATTTTCATTTATTGTCTTCTTCAGGATTCTTACCAATGTTTTGTTAGAAGTTTCTGCCAAGTCGTTCCCCTGTGGATGATAAGCTGTAGAATGAGACAATATCACATTGTAAGTCTGACAGAAATTAATGAACCTTAGTGAGCTGAAAACTTGGGCATTATCTGTCACAATCTTTACTGGACATCCAAACCTGCTAAAGATATTTTCTTCTAAAAATTTCATAACAACCAAATCATTTGCCTTCCTGGTGGGGATTGCCTCCACCCACTTTGTAAAATAATCCGTAGCAGTAAGGATCCACTTAAATTGCCCACTGGATGGTGGATTGATTTCCCCAATGAAATCCAATCCCCATTGTCTGAAAGGTTCTTCAACAAAAACAGGGAGAAGAGGCAATGGAGCTAATTTCTTCTTCTCTGCAAATACCTGGCATTTTTGACAACTTCTGACTGCTTTATAAACATCAGCAAAAACAGATGGCCAATAGAATCCCGATTTAAAAACTTTATGAGCAGTTACCTTCCAACTATAGTGTCCCCTGCACAAGCATTCATGATGTTCTTTGATTACCTCTGGAACTTCCTCCTCTGTCAGACACAGCAGTAATACACCAGCAGGATCTTTCCAATATAACTTTGCTTCGATTATGACATAAGGTTGAGCCTTCAGCTTTAAGGCTCTGTATTTGGCTCTATCTATGGAAGGAGGACAAGAAAGAAAGCACAAATAATGAATAATGTCCTTGTACCAACTTGAGTAGAGAAATTTATATTTGATTGCTGGCCTTAACTGATTATCCCCTGTTTTTCCATCGATTTCCTCTCAGGGGCCAACAAATTAATTCCCAGTGCTTGGAAATTTGACTCCGTTAATATTTTGGCCAATCCCAACCCTTTGACCAATTTGGTGGGTTTAACATCCAGATCATATTCTTGGATTTTTGCAATCCATTTTCCCCTTTTTCTTTCTACATCGCTCTGTACTAGGACGTCTTTTACGGCAGAATTAGGAACGTATGCCAATATTTGAGAATGGAGGATATAGGTTCTGAATGCCTTCAATGCTTTCACCAGAGCATATACTTGTTTCTCCAGTATATTATACTTCAATTATGCATCTCGGAGAACTTTGCTGAAATATGCTACCGGTTGTTCATACTTTTCCTCATTTCTCTGCAATAACACGACTGCAATGGTTGAGGGAGAGGCAAATGAGAAGATCTGAAATGGCTTCAAATAGTCTGGATTGATTAGAACAGGTGTTTCCTTTAAAGCCTCTTTAATCCTTTGAAAAGACTCCCTTGCTTCTTTGTCCCACTTCACCTCAGCATCCTTTTTTAGCATGTCTGTTATCTTTTTGACGATCTCTGCATAATTAGGAACAAACCTTCTTAGAAAATTAATTTTTCCGAGAAATCGCTGAATATCTTTCTTACTTCGGGGCAGTGGAATTGATTGAATTGCTTCGACCCTTGCTGGATCAATCTTCACTCCTTCTTTAGAAACAATGTGGCCAAGAAATTTACCCTCCTCCAGGGCAAACAAAGACTTTTTAGGATTCAGCGATAATCTAAACTTTCTACACTTTATGAAGGCTTTCTACAAATGTTGTAAATGCTCCTCATCAGATTTTGAAAAAATTGTGACATCATCCAAATAAACCACCACAAACTCATCTCCCATAAATGCGATATCCATCGCCCTTTGGAATGTGGCCCCCGCATTCATCAGGCCAAATGGCATCCTGGCGTACATGAATGTTCCCCAGGGTGTAGTGAAAGCAGTCTTCTTTTGATCTTCCTTTTCCACAGCAACCTGATTATACCCTGAAAAACCATCCACCATTGATAACCTGTAAGCCCCAGTGACCTTTTGTAAGACAAAGTCCATTTTCGGCAAAGGATAATTATCTTTCAATGAAGCCCTATTCAAGTTTCTGAAATCTACACACAGCCTTATCTCTCCATTTTCTTTCGGACTGGTACAATATTGGAAACCCAATCTGAATATCTTAGTGGAACAATTATTTTGGCCTGCAACAATTTCCTTACCTCCTTTTCAATCGGAGCTAACAATAACGGATTGATTTGTCGGAGCTTCTATTTATGCGGCTTGACTCCATCCTTGAGTGGGATTTTATGTTGTATGATACTTTTATCATACGTCTTCAAATCATCATAGGACCAAGCAAATACATCTTTGAATTGTCTGAACAGATCTACGTACCTTTCTTTGTAGTCCTTCGGGATCCCTTTGAACAATTTGATCATTTTAGGCTCCTGTTGAGTCCCCAAGTTGTAATCTTCCACTTGTTCATCTTGGTCTACTTTCTTTTGATTCACCGCAACGTCATTAGCATCAAACAGTCTTTCGAGAGGCACCAAGCCTCTTGGAAAAACATTATCTTTCAACTGAATAATCTCCTGACCACCAATATTATTTTTCAGAGTTTTACCAGCCCACTCATCTTGATCAGTTTCCAAATCAATTTGATGACCTTCAAAATTTCCAATCATCGACAAAAACTGCTTAATCTGTTCATCGTCTTCAAAGACCTGCCAATGTTTAATGTTGTCAGGGATTGACGGTCTACATCTCATCTCAATTTCATACCTTAGTCTTGGATTGATAGGAGGCTTGAATGTACTAGCTGCAACTGCCAAAGAATCAGCCATTCTATTTTCCTCCCTTGGTACAAACTGTAAGTTGAAGGCTTCAAAGTAATTTTCAATCAAATCCCAGACTTCATTCCTATATGCCCTTAACCTGGGATGTTTAGTTTGACACAAATTCTTTATTTGTCTTATAATTAATTCAGAATCACCGAACACAGTTATAGACTAAATTCCCATGTGCTTAGCTGTCTGCAAACTAATGATTAATGCTTCATACTCCGCAACATTATTAGTGGACTCAAACTCCAATTTGAAAGAAAAAGGCACAAGGTTACCTTCTGGAGAAACAAGAATGAAACCAGCTCCCGTGCCTTCTTTTGAAAATGCACCATCGAAAAAACACTTCCAGGGCTTGTTTGAATGCAGCTCCTTATGTACAACTGCTGAAGGGAGCTGCCCTTGCGATTCTTCAGAAAATTCTGCATCTTCATGTAGCATGAAACAAGAGAGGTCGTCTTTCTCTTGGCCATAAATTGGTGAATTACCTGCATCTTTCTTAGTGGCAGTTTTTTGAAACCTAGTTTCTCTATACAACCTTATTTCTTCCCCATTGAAAACAGGAATGATAGCATATGTGAAATCAAGCTTCAAAACTCCTCCTAACTTTGCTCCCCATGACCTAGATAATAGCATACCAAATCTGGCTGGAATATCAGCCACTACCACATCCATCATAATGCTCTTGGCTAGGATTTGAGCCAAAGACACAACCATATCCTTAATAAGACCCACACACTTCACCCTCTTTGAATCAAAAGAATAAAGATCCCGGTATGGCTTAGTGATTTGCAGATTCAATTCTTTCATCACACACAGTGGCAGCAGATTGTGGGATGCGCCAGAATCTAACATACAATTATGCAAAACAAAGTCGTGTAACAGAAGTGAAACATAGAAAGGAGGGACAGATGAATCTACCTTTTCAACATGAGGCCCAAATGTAACCACTGGTTTTTCTTCTTGCAGATTAACTATATCGCCGACTTCATCGGACTGAGATAGATTGATAAATTCGGCAATCTCTTTCTTATAACCAGGTGTTTTCATTAATTCAAGAAGAGTAACTTGAATTTTCACTTTTTCCAATTCTTTTTCCAAACTGAAAGTTTGATTTGATTTTGTCAACTTTTCAGGCTCTTCTTGATCTTTCTTGGAACTTGGATTTTGATTAGGAACAGTGACTACTTTCTCCAAAATATTAGAATCTCTAACGTTCGTTTGAGAAGCATCGGCGTGCAGCTTTTTCTTCTCTCTTTCTTCATTCATGGCCTTTTTCCCCTTATCTGATTTCTGAGTCTGGTCTTTCTGTAATGGAGTCGCCACTGGAGCAGGCACTGATTCTGGTTCTTTTTCTTCATCCTCTTGAGTTCTTAGTCTCTTCTTTGACCTTAAATCATACTTTCTATGTAACTCGG
Source organism: Pinus albicaulis (assembly GCA_034641835.2). Taxonomy (NCBI): domain Eukaryota; kingdom Viridiplantae; phylum Streptophyta; class Pinopsida; order Pinales; family Pinaceae; genus Pinus; species Pinus albicaulis. The sequence continues at coordinate 16,521,139 of CM076581.1, read as the reverse complement.
ATTGCATGAAGTCTGTAAACTATCTGCAGTAATCATCCATCTCTTCTTAGTCAAATGACATATCACTTTCTTCCGCTCCTTCTTCCTCAACTTCCTCTTCTATTTCATCATCTTCCATGTACACAACGGAAATTTGAGCATCATCCTCTCTTTCATCATCATCATCTACTCAACGGGATGGAGCCGCCTCTATATACAAAGGTGCTTGTACCTGATCTTGATCTTTCCTCTCTCTTTGTAGAATCTGCAGAGGCTGTTTTTTAAATTGGGGATTAAAAACCCCTCTATTCTGTCTTGCAGGCTTACTATCTATTTCCAATTTCACCAATTTATTGGACAGATTTTTTATGACCTTAGTCATATCATCAATTCTTTGTTCTTGAGCTGAGGTTTCTTCTTTAGCTTTTCCTTTATCTTGAACTTTATCAGCAGCAGACATATTAGCCTCAATCTGCAGAGCATCAGTTTGAATCTGCTCCAATGTAGGTGACCTCCTTTCCCTCAATGTGAAACTGAATTCTGGTTCAAATGCACCAGCAAAAACAACCCTTGCTCCAATAGGAGGGGGTTTCATTTCAACAGGCAAATTATTATACAATTTATTAAATCTTTTCACAAAATCTTTCATGCTTTCATCAAATTTCTTCTTTATTGCATTGAACTCTGTCAAAGAATAGCCATGGTCCCTTTTTTCACCCAATCTCTTAGTGAAACGCGTTTCTAGGGTATCCCAATCATTTATGGTACCATTAGGCAATCCTTTAAACCATTTCCTTGCCTCTCCACTTAGAGACTGAACAAAAAGTCTCATTACAACGTCCAAATGTTCAACATTTAAATTCTCGGCAAATGTGCAAAACAGGGGCAAGTGCTGTTCTGCAGTTATTTCGTCTTCACCAGTAAATCTAGGGAGTAACTTAAGATATTCCTGAGGCATATCATGCAGTGGTTGGGGTAGATTCAATGGTGCATATCTATTCATCAAGAAAGCAGGGCTGCAGGGACTGCCATGTTTACGCCCGGGTTAACTGCTCCTTGAGCGGGGGTAAAATGAATACCAGTTGTAGGAGAGGATGAATGGGGTGGAAAAAATGATATAGGAGTTGGAGTATGAATGACTGCAGAAGAGCTGGAAACTATATGAGGCTGAGTTTCTGTAAAAGGAAAAGACACAAACTCTAAAGATTGCTCTTCTAATGTGGGTTCTTGAAAACGAACAGGTGATGGTGACGACTCTTCTTCCGAGAAAGTGAGTTTCTTGGAAGCTTTCTTGGATATGGAAGTACGTGAACTGCTTCCTGGTGCGAGCAGTGTAGTTTCTAGTGTATCAAATATTTTTAGTTTCTGGCCCTTCTTTGAAACAAGCTTCTCGGGATCAGACAAAATAGGAACGGTTTGCTGAGAGGAATCCGACCTCGTATGAGGTTTCTTGGGAGCCAGAGCTATTTTCAAACAAACACAGCTTACTATCTCCTCCTCTCTGAACAACTAGAGGAAATGTAAAACAAAACCTAGGGAAATTCTTCGAATCTTCGTCCCCGGCAACGGCGCCAATTAATGTTGTTCCTTGAGAAACAATTCCCTGCTGTGTAAAGGAATTCGTGCTCAAGACATTAAAGATTATGTCACAAACAAAAGTATATCTGTCTCTGTTTTATAAACCTCAAACATCAATAATATAATCTTCAAATATTAAACCCATACAATATCTGCAATGCCATATTCTCCTTATGCTGAAATGAGTGGACGGAAGAAACAAGAAAGGAAGGATTTCAATTTGATATGCTGCTTAAAATAGAATCTATCAGTGTAAAAATCCTGAAGAAATGAGTCATAACAACGTTAAAATAGAGGAGTGCCCATTAAGGTTTATTTAACTCTTAAATACACAAGTATCTAGAGACCTGCAGCTCAAATTACTCTATTTTATTCACAGACATGAAAAACATAATGAAAACTGAGAAACTATTCAGCATAGATAGAATGAAGGAAACTTGCAAAACCTTTTATTGATTCAGCATTCTTCAGTACAAAATTTAGCTTCAAGGTTCAAAACTCAGAACCCTTATATTTCTTGAAATTGTCCTTTAATACAGTATCACAAGACAGTTTCCAGTAATGAAACTGATTCTAACTGCTCCAACTAATTCTAATTGTTTAAACCACTAACTGTTATGGAAGCACATGCTTCGGAAAGTCTAATTACATTTACATAGTTTTGAAAAATAAAATGAGAATTTTAAAACTCCTAATCTATGAGAACGTCTGGTCCTGAAGCTATTTCCGAGTCAATGACTGCTTTTGATTGAGCCATTGGGGTCTCTTTTGCTGTATCCACGAGAGAACTGAAGCTTGATGAACCGGACAGAGGAGCTCGTTTTTCCATGGCTGACAAACAATGAAAACAATACGAGGGTATTGGGTAATGAAAAGGTGGCGGGAGCACAACTCAAAGGGAAAAAGAACCACAACCAAATGAGAATGGGACAAAGAACAATTTAACAGTTAAGAAAATCCATAATAAATGCCGAAATGACGTCACTACGGGGGGTCCGGGAGTACGGCGGAAAAATTCGACCTATACCCCCCGTAATGAATCTCAGCCATTGATCACGGCTCGCCCAAGATTTTGACCAGTCAACTACAGGGGGTCTGATTTTGATAATTAACGAGCTATTTTCCCCATCGTAATAACTAATCCGAAACCACTCTCCCACGATCACCACTTCCGCTCGAGAAGTTGCTTGAACTTTAAGCTCAAAACAAAACATATACTTCAATAAATTTTAATGACCATCGAGCTTTGAAACGCTTCCTTTTATGAGATAGTATAAAAAACCTTATACTATAACATATGTTTTTCTAATTTTCTAATTTTTTTGTATTTTTGATACTCAAAATAAAAATTGAAAAGGATATGCGGATATGATCCACAACAGGGTCCATGGCATAAATACAACTACACATGAACTGAACTTTTCAGGGAATTGAAACCAAAATGTGAAGGCTTGAAATTGTGAAACTTTAGAGCATCCTTCTTTTCCTTGTGACTTAGATTTTGAGCTTGTTAGAGTCACTTTTCTTCTTCATTTCAGCTCTGGTTTTGATCATGTTAGAGCTGATTCTTCTTCTTTTCTTTGCTGGTTCAGGGTTTGAGCATATTAGAACCAGCCTTTCCCTTTCTTTGGCTCAGGTTTTGAGCTGATTTGAGCCATTCTTTGGAACTCCAGAGGTTCAAGTTTTAAGCTTGTCTGAACCTTTTATTTCTCTCTTTTTTTTGTATTTTTTCTCTCTATCTGAAAACAAAACACAACAATGGTATTTACAATGGGATTGAACACTTTATACTCTAAACTTCAGCAGTAGTAATGTTTGAGCATCTTTCCATTGACAGGACCCCCAAACAGATCTGGACCATCTAATTCTTGCAGAAAAAAGGCATTGGGACCAATGGTGGATTGGATGATGTAAGGACCTTGCCACAAACTATCAAATTTGCCATGCTTACCCTTGTCCTCTCTCCTAGAGTCCCACTTAAGTACCTTGTCTCCAATGTTGAAATCACAAGCTTTTGTTCTCTTATCAAACAATTTTTTGATGTTCTCTTGCACTTTCTGAGCTCTGTTGTAGACTTCTTCTCTTGTCTGCTGGAGATGTATTGTTTGATTGATCCTCCTTACCATGCTGTCCTCTTCTGACTGTATTTCATGGACCAATTTTATCACTGGTACCCCTAAGTTGGTAGGGAACACTACATCTGCCCCATAGACAAGCTGATATGGAGACATTCTGATGGATTTGTTTGTTTTTAACCTGTCTGCCCACAAAGAATGCACTAAATTGTTATGCCATGATTTCTTATTGTCTTCAAGCATCTTCTTGATGATGGTCACCAAACTCTTGTTTGATGATTCTGCTAGCCCATTACCCTGAGGATAATAAGAAGTAGAATGACCAAGTGCAATCTGATACCTGTGACAAAAATCAATCATCTTTTTGGAACCAAAAGCAGCAGCATTATCAGTGATAATCTTCCTAGGGCAGCCAAATCTAGATAGGATATGATCTTCAAGGAATTTTATAATAACAGAATCTGTGGTATTCCTAGTAGGGATGGCCTCTATCCATTTTGTGAAATAGTCTATGGCTGTGAGAGTCCATTTTTTTTGGGCTGATGAAGCAGGATGGATTTCTCCGATGAAATATAGGCCCCACTATTGAAAAGGAGCTTCAACAGTGATAGATTGTAATGGTAAAGGGAGGAGTCTTCTTTTTCCCTAAAAAATCTAGCACTTATGGTAGGAAACTATCATTTTATGCACATCTTGGAAAAGTGTGGGCCAGTAATATCCAACCCTGAGGATTTTGTTGGCAGTGGCTTTCCAGTATAGATGGCCTCCACACTCTCCACCATGGAACTCGTGTTTGACCCTCTCTGCATCAACTTCAAGCAAAAATTTAAGCAACAATCCATTTTCATTTTTCCAGTATAAACATTCATTTAAAATGCAATAGTTTCTAGCTTTTAACTTTAAAAACCTTGCCTTAGTCTTAGATAAATCAGGAGCAACATTAAGATTTGTAAGCACATATAGGATGTCAGCATACCAAGGTGAGTTTTGGAATTGTTCTTCGATAGTAGGAGCAGGTAATCCTTCATGCTCATCCAAGGCATCTACCATGCTTATGTCAAGGGCTTGTAAGTTAGATTCAGCCATTAATTGTGCCAAGCCTTGACCTTTGATAAGTTTTGTGGGTTTGATCTCCAAATCATACTCTAATATTACATCAATCCATTTTCCCCTCTTTCCATCTGTGTCTTGGGACAAAATGTCTTTTACCACTATGTTAGGCATGTAGGCAATGATGTGAGAATGCAAAATATACACCTAAAGTTATTTAAGGCCTTTACCAAAGCGTAAGCCTGTTTTTCCATTATGTTATATTTCAAGGGTGAATCCCTCAGTGCCTTGCTGAAAAAATCAATAGGTTGTTCCTATCCCTCTGGTTTTTTCTGTAACAGAACAGCAGCCATTATATGCTTTGATGCAAAGGAGAAAATAAGGAAATCTTTTGTGAAATCTGGGCTGATTAGGACTGGTGCCCGGGTGAGTGCATGTTCAACTAATTCAAAATATTTTTTGGCCTCTACAGTTCACTTAACTCCCACTTCTCTCTTGAGCATATTAGTCATATTCCTAAGGAGCTCGGCTAAGTTGGGAATAAACCTCCTCAAGAAGTTAATTTTCCCAATAAAGGACTTCAATTCTTTTATCTTTCTTGGGTGGCTAATCTGCAGTATTCCCTCAACTCTTTTCGGGTCTATTTTAATTCCCTTTTCTGATATAATATGGCCAAGAAGTTTACCTTCTTAAAGCCCAAATACTATCTTCTTGGGATTTAGAGATAGCCCGAACTTTCTACATTTCTCAAATACTTTTCTCAGATGTTTAAGGTGCTCTTCATCGGTTTTGGAATAAACTGTTATGTCATCAAGGTAGATCACAATGAAGTGGCCTATTTCCTCTGAAAACTCTATGTACATAGCTCTTTGGAAGGTTGCACCAGCGTTCATTAGTCCAAAAGGAATTTTCACATACATGAAAGTGCCCCATGGAGTGGTGAAAGTTGTTTTAAGCTGATCTTCTGGGAGTACTAAGACCTGGTTATACCCTGAGAAACCGTCTAACAGGGAAACCATTTTTGAACCAACTACCCTTTGGAGGATGTGTTCCATTTTGGGTAAGGGGTAATTATCCTTTAGGGTGGCTCTGTTAAGGTTTATAAAATCAATGCACAGTTTGATTTCTCCTGTCTTTTTCCTCACAGCTACAAGGTTAGATACCCAATCAGAAAACCTCACAGGCACTATGATTCCCGCCTCATACATTTTCTTGATTTCCTTTTCTACCAGAGGTAGTTGTACAGGGTTAATTCTGCGCAGTTTTTTCCTAAAGGGTTTTTGGTTTTCTTTCAATGGGATCTTATGCTGGATGATCCTCGTGTTGTAGGATTTTAAGTCCTCGTAGCTCCAGGAAAACACATCAAAAAAATCTTTAAATAAATAAATGTATTTCTTCTTGATGTGTGCTGACAAGGATTTAGCTAATTTAATCATTTTAGGCTTATCTTTGCTGCCTATATTGCATTCTTCAACATCTGATTCAACGTGTTCTATAGTGGGCTTCTTTGCCACATCATTAAAATAAAAAATGTCCTCTAAGGGTGCTAATCCTCTAGGTATGTTTTTGTCTTTGGACTGCAACACCTCTATGTCTTCTTTTTCCGCGTTTATGTATTCTTTGGTTTGTTTTCAAATTCTTTAGTTAACATGAATTAGGGGAATTTTGAGGTCTAAAATGGGCCTTCTGAGAAAAATATACAACCAAATTAAACTTTATAAGAAGAAATAGGATTCAAGATGATGATGTCAACCATGGGGGATAATTCACCATTTTTTTATTAAAACGGTAAAAAGATTAAAAAATAATAAAATAATAAAACTACTTTTTCAACTCGTATTTTCAACTTATCTCCCAAATTTTTTACTCAAATATTGAGTGGGAGTACTCATTGGATGCAAAATTTAATTCCTCATCCAAGGCGTACCCATGTTGCATACTTTTGATGGACCCTACTACGTGAAAAATGAGAAATACATGAAAAAACGTGATTGCAATCACATTTTTCATGTATTTCTCATTTTTCGTGTAGCAGTGTCCATCAAAAGTATGCAACATGGGTACTCCTTGGATGAGGAATTGAATTTTTCATCTAATGAGTACTCCCGCTCGAAATTTGAGTAAAAACTTTAAGAGATAAGTTGAAAATACGAGTTGGAAAAGTAGTTTTTTCTTTCTTCCCTCTAAAATTTGATGATGTCATCAAATCTTATTTGATTTTTTCCACTATTATTTTAAAATTTCTTTAGGAGGCCCATTTTAGACCTCAAAATTCCCCTAATGGTTTATTTCTGCATAACAGGATGGTTTTTCTTCATCAGGGGGCTCTTTATCCGAACTTCTTTCATCAGACTTAAAGCCCAACTCTGGCAATTCAAACTCATTCCTGCAAAGCAAAAAATCCTTTATCTGTTTGTCCCCCTCAAAGACCTGCCAATGTTTCTCATTATCTGGCACTGCTGGTCTATATTTGGTTTGAATAATGATCCGTTTATCACTAGGTATTCTCTGATATGAGCTAGCAGTGCAGGCCAATCCATTTGCGATAATGTTCTAGTCCCTAGGGATAAACACAAGCTCGTATTCTACAAATGTTTTCAACAGATCCATGTCATCATTTATGTATGCCCTTAATCTAGGATTATTCACAGTGTACTCTCCATTTACTTGTTTGATGACTAACTCAAAGTCTCCATGTACAACTATCCTTTGGGCTCCTAGTTTTTTCAATATATTCAATCCTAGGATGAGAGCCTCATACTCCGCAATGTTGTTTGTACATTTAAAATCTAACTTGAAGGCATGAATCTTAGCATAATTGCTCTCGGTATTATGCAACCATATTCTAGCTCCTGCATTCTTTCTAGTGCAAGACCCATCAAAGTTCATTCTCCATAAGGGATTTTTTGCATACTTATTGTCATTTTCATCCCTAATGCTATGTTCACCATTATGTAACATTTTGAGGTCTGCATCATGTTGTGTAATGTTTTTTTCTTTAGGACTTTCATGGAGCTTAGAGTGATGAGTAATCCGTTGTTTACAGTCGTGGTTTTGTTCACTCTGGTCTTTTGATTCAGTACACTGTTCTAAATTTTCTCTCTCGTTTTCCTCTATATCTAGAGCTGCCATTGTGTTAAGATTTGTGGGCTCTACTCCGTTGTTTAGATTTCTATCCTCTAGGTCTAGCTCATCCATAAGTTCATCATTGTAAAGGATAAAAGAGTCTAGATCTTTATGGACAGATTACAGAGGTGAATTTGCAGGTTTTTCAGGGCTGCTAACCATAAAATTCATGTGTGCCTCTCTATATAGTCTTCTAAGCTGGCTAAAGACAGGGATTGTGGCATATGTCATGTCCATCTGCATTGTACCTTGCATCTTGGCACCCCATGACCTTGATAAAAACATGCCATACTTAGGAGGCACATCTTCCAATACAACATCCATTACCATGCACTTGGCTAGGATTTGGGTCAAATTCACACAAAGATCTTTAATTAGGCCAAGGAACTTCACTCTGCTAGAGTCAAATGAATATAAATCCTTATAAGGTCTGGTTATCTCTAGGCCTAACTTTTCCATAATCACTTTTGGCATAAGTTTGTGTGAGGCCCTAGAATCATGCATGGCATTATGTAGGATTGTAATCAGAAATCGGATTCTCCACGGTATCATAGAAGACTTGTCGACGTTTCGAATCCCAACGGGGATCCATCTTCAGGACGAGAAAGAATGAATGAAAAATTGAGAGAAGAAAGCAGGAGGAACAAGGTATAAATAGTGAGGAAAAAATGAGAGAGGAACCGACAGCAACCTAAGCTAAAAACAAATATTATTTAAAAAATTTTAATTCTAAAACTCTACTTTCTAATTTAATAAAGAAATTATTTAAAAAAATAAAAAAATAAAAAAAATAAAAAATAAAAAATAAAAAATTAGTTCTAAAATATTAAATTCTAATAAATCATTTAAAAATCCTAAAAAATTTAATAAATCAATTAAAATCCTATAAAAAAATTTCATACTAAAAATTTTTTAATTAGAAAAAATAACCTAAACTAAATCTTTATACATAAAAATATTTTAATCTAAAATTTATAAAAACTAGAGATACTAAAATAGAAGAGCTAAAATTCTTTATAATAACCCTACAATATCTATTTCTAAAAAGAACATACTAACTAGGCTTAGCTTAATAATTAAAAAATAATAACTAATAAAACCTTATCAAAACTATTAATCAAATTTCTAGATACTTATGCTAAAACTTATAATCCTATAATTGAAAAGAAAATCCTATTTTACTTTTTATTATTTAATTTAAAAAAAAAAAAACTTATTTTTATACTAATTGACCTAAACTAGAGAAACTAAAAATTATAAATTAATCTAAAAGATTTAACCCTAAAAAACTATAAAATATGAGGAATTAACCTAAAACTTGACTAAACCCTAAAACATTTTAATAATAAATTTTATTTTATTTTATTTTATTTATTATTTATTTTTATTTTTTATAACCCTAAATTAAAACAATTAATTATAAAGATTTATAATAATAATAAAAATATATACCTATTGACTAAACCTCTAGATTCTCAATTTTTAGATTATATCTTAAATAAAAAGATTGAATTGAAAACTCAAAATACAAAAAGCATTCACTCACTGATAATAAATATTAATTGATTAATTTTTATTTAAAATAAAAATTAATAATGTAAATATCTATTACGAGTGAGGAAAAAGTTCTAATCTGACCCTGAACTAGCTTACTAAAAATGAAGAGAATTAAACCTACCAACTCATACCTGAGAAGTGGATGATCTTCTGTCGCAAATTTGTCTAATAAGGGGTCTCCAGCTATCACTGATCTCGTATCCTCCGTCCCTGTTTATGTTATTCGGGTGTTTTATAATTTCTAGCGCTTCTCTAACCTTACGTTTTAGATAGTGTTCCTCCCTTGCAATGATTTTAGCATCTTCAAGACACAAGTGATGCTTTGTTTTTAAGGAGTGATCAGCAAGGGCAGAGGTTCGTGATCGCTCATGCTTAATATCAGCAACATGCTCTTTCAGACGCTTTTGAAGAGAGCGTCCTGTTTCACCAATGTAACTCTTTCCACATGAGCAGTCGATTTTGTAAACACCTTTAAGCTGCCCCTCACTAACGCTATCTTTAACAGAGCGCATATTTTGTCTAATGGTTCCAATTGCTGAGAATTGAGCAAAAATGTTACTTCTTCCTAGCACCTTGGAGATCTTATCTGTTACTCCCTTGATGTAAGGCAGAAAAACTCTTCCACGGCTTTCTTGTGGATCCTGACGTCTCTTGGCTATGATGGTGCTTCTTGCTCTGTTTATGGCCTTCCTGATTTCCCTTTCCTTATATCCTAAACCCAGGAAAACAGATGTCAGATGAGAGATTTCTTCTTCCAGGTGTTCCTTATCAGATATTCTAAGAGCCCTAACGGCAAGAGTGCTTAAGACCCCAAATTTCTAAGCAGGATGATGGTAAGACTCAGCGTGGAGGTAGCTGTTTGTGTGGGTTTTCTTTCTAAAGACTTGATGCCCTAATGTTCCATCTTCCTTTCTGGTAACCAGGACATCCAGAAAAGGAATGCTTCTGTTTTCTTCCATCTCCATGGTAAACTTGATTTCTGAGGAAATTGAGTTAAGGTGATTGAAGAATTTCTCAAGGTTATCTCTACCATGTGACCATTTTATGTTAGTGTCATCAACAAATCTTTTCCACCAACCCGGACTTAAAGGAAAGGATGCAAGGGCTTTCTTTTCGAAGTTTTCCATAAACGTCGACAAGTCTTCTATGATACCGTGGAGAATCCGATTTCTAATTACAATAACTATAGCCACGAAAGTTTAAAAACCAGAATTATGTAGGATTTTGACATGGATATTGAGGCTGACATAAAAAGGAGGTAATACCCCTTCCTGGAATTTCCCCTCAATTTTTGGGCCAAACAAAAGAGTTGGTTGATCATCATTTCGATTGACAGTATCACTATTTTCTCCTAAGTTTAAAGCTTTCAAAATTTGACCTTTATACACATCTTGGGTGGCCAACTCAGTGAGAGGAACTAAAATTTTGATTTTGGCTATCTCATTTTCCAAATTGAAAGGAGACTGACTCTTTGAAAGGTTTAATTCTGTTTTGTTGGTCACCATTTTATTGGCAGAATCAGCTTGTTGATTCTTACTATGTACAATGTTTGAAGCTATTTTATCAGGAGCATTAGCTGCAGTGCTAGTGCTGCTACTTTCTTGACTTAGTTTATCAGTAGTATGGATGTCTTTTTCTTTGTTTTTTCCAGAACTCTCGGCTGCTGATTTGTTGCTTTCAGCAGTCACTTTAGGAGTCTTTTCGGGTCTTTTCTTAATGGTGATTTTAGAAGCTTTTGTTTTGGGAGTGTCTAGGTTCTTTTTGTTTCTGAGATCATATTTTTCTCGAACCTGCATGATGGAATTTTCGAATCCTAACCTATAGTCTTCAGATTCTAATCCTCCCTCATCCCAATGTGAGTATGAGGTCTGATTATCCTCTGTAGGAAAGGTGTGAGCTTGGTTATCTACTTCCACCATGTTTATGATGGTTCCCTCTGATTCTTCTATTATTCCTTCATCCTCATCAAGGAAATTTTCTTGGAATGGGGGTATTACTTGTTGATCAGAGTCTCTTTGTCTATTTGGGGGATTGTTTCTCCTAAAATTTTGGTTTTGGTTTATGCTCTGATTATTGACTTGGATCACCATTTTTTCCATCATTCTTTCCATCCTCTCCATTTTTTTGGCTAGGATATCATATTTGGAATCAGATGAAGAAGCTGCAATGTCATCCCTATAGGTTACCTTCTTTTCAGCCCTCATTCTAGCTCTTTTTTCAATCAGGTTTGCTTCTACACTCACTGCTCCTTTCTGCATGTCTTCTAATGTGTTATAATCTCTCTCCCTTAGCTGATAGGCCATGTCAGCATCAAATCCTTCAGGGTATTTCACTAGGGCCATTCCTTGGGGAGGTTTCATGTAAGGTGGAAGAGCATTGTAGACACTGTTAAATCTAGTAGAATAGTCATGGACACTCTCTCCCTAATTTCTTTTAAGGTTCTTATATTCAGCTAATATTTGAAGAGGGTTGATTTTGACTTCCCATTTGTTTATAAAAGTTTGATGTAAAGAGGGAAGGTCATGGATGCTATTAGGAGGTAGGCCTTTAAACCACTTCTTCACTTCTCCTCCAAAACTCTGGGAGAAGAATCTCATTTTGAATGTCTCATCATCTATCTCCATATAGTCAAAGGCATCTTCCATCCTATCTACATGGTGTTGAGTTGTGGTAGACTCTTTTCCAGTGAAATGTGGGATTTTTGACTGATAATCATTGGGTAAAGGCACTAGAGGCTGTGGTAACACCAAGGGAGCATACCATGCTGCCATGATGGTGTTTTGTGGAGGTAAATTTTGGGCTTGAGCAGCAGGTATATGAAAGACAGAAATGCTAGGACCAACAACAAACTATTGAGCAGATCTAGGGTGAGAGAGACCCAAGTTATGGATGAAATGAATATCAGGAGGTGTTGATGGAGGAGTTTCCCTATCACCAATATGTTGACCACTTTGTTGTGGTGAACTTGGAGGCTCAAAGTCTGTCTGTTCTATAGCACTGAGTGACTGAGTTCTTGGTAAATTACTTGGTAAGTCTAAGTCAATTTGAGTGTTTGATAGAGCTGCAAAGTTTTCAGGTGCTGAATTAACTCTATTAATGTGTCTGATAATAGTTGGATCCCTACATGTATAAGGCTTCTTAAGAATAATCTCAGGGTTGTCAATTATCTCAGGTGGGTTTGGATTAGGATAAGATCTAGTATGGATTGTTCTTGAAGCCAGTATGTTAAGTCTCAATGAGGAAAGTTAGCCAGGTATGACATTCTTTAAGAGGAAAATTATCTTTAAACCAAGAAGCTTAATCCTATGTATTTCTTTTGATATGGATGATGTTGTAATGCAACTGGTCTCCCATTAGATTCTTGTGAAAACAAAGATAATTAGCAGGCCTACTGAACATCAGTGAAGTCGTATGGTCATTCAAGAACTGTGGAGTCGCCAGGTGGAAGGTTTAGAATGTTTTAAGAAATTTGACTGTCCACCACAGTGATTTACTACCAAACCAAGGCTACTATGGTATTCTTTGAGTTCTTAGAGATGCCTCAAGGAGTGTTTTTACTCAAAGTTCCCCAGCAGAGTCGCCATTATGTTGTGGTTCCCGTGTTTTGGCAGATTCGGAAATACCAAAAGACAAGACAACATCAAACCACTTTGGGATCTCAGGATCTAGCCATCCTGGTTCTAAAGAGGGATCTCTCTATAGAGGCAAAGAAATATATATCTTTGAAGTTCGATTTAAGGTATTAGACTAGTTATAGGGAACAAGGGTTTTTTTTTGTTTGTTTGGTTAGGAAGCATGAAAGAAGGGTTAAATGTAAGACAAAGAAGTGAGCAGAGAAGGATTTTTGGAAATGGGGAGATAATTCAAAGAAAACTCAAGTCCATTGGGCAATGGGGCCATAAAAGGGTTTACTTGCAATTCAATATCCAAGGCTTTCAAATGGGCTAGTCATCTAAAACAGAGGATGTTTAAAGATGATAGTATGGGATGAAACAATAAGGAAATGAAGGTGAATGACAAGGAAACCTTCCAAGGTGACCACCTAGGAGAGAATCTAGGGATAGGGCATGCCTTAATCATCTATGATCAAACTCCCAATGAGGCTAACTCTTCAAACAATAGAAAACATTTAAGATTTTCACATAAAGTGAAGCCTAAGATCAGAGAAAGTCTTTTAACTTTAAATTCTTTGACATTCAACTTAAGGGATCTTAGAAAGGCTAAACTATTGGAAAAGGACCCTAGTAAGATAGAACCAACTCTAAATCTCCCAGTATCCCAATTCTTTCAGCTAAAACCAGACAAGAACATCTAAAAACAAACTCTAAATTCATACATCAATAACTTAGCAGGGAGAACCAACTACTATACTGGTTAAATTATCCTGAATATGTTCTTAGATCACACAATTAGTAGAAAACATCAAAGATAAGAAGAGTAGGAAGTGTTAGGGTACTTTACAGTAGTATATCCTAAGCTTGATTACTGATTCTTATCAGAGAAATGAAATATGATGAATAACAAAGGGAAACATTGACAAAGATAGAATACATCACCACTGATTTAGATCAAGATCCAATGAACATGCTTGTCATATTAAAGAGAAACACCAGTCACATACATCATTGTCTAATAGCTTGATATCAGTCTGAAGCCATCTCCCAGCCTATTTACAACTAATACACACAGAACTCTATCTCAAAGAAACAGCTTACAATCCATGGATAACCAACATTTATAATGTATTTCTGAGGAGTTATTATAGCTGAAAGAGTGGCTGTAGAAGTAGGTAGAACTTAAATGCATTATTTAAAACAAAGGGAGAAGAGTGTTTGAGGCCCATTTTGTTTTAATATCTCGTATTGACTTTCAGTACTCTTTGGTGAATTAGTAGTCTTCGACAGGCGGAAAATAACTTCAAAGGTATGTTCTTGAAGTACTCTCTGGTCGTTTGTACTCTGTTTGTACACTGGGACAAGTAAGGCGGATAAATGACTTTCACGGCCTTCCATACTGTGTAACTAATGCTCTGGAAATCTTAGGACTTCTGTCAGGGTGGTGATCTTCTCAGGAACTCAATGGAGAATAAAAGAAACACTATGGGAACTTGTCCTTTCTTAGAAGGAACATTCTGTTGATGTGAATCACTAATATGGCTTGTTTCATGTATTTTAGGCCTTATTAGGCCCCTAGATCATTTATAAGGTCTTAAATATGTATATTCGTCCTCTAAACACTGGATTAAAGAATTTAATCTTCAATAATGGCTTTTAATCCCTTTAATCCTTTACTGATACTCTTTTCCGCTTCTCTTATGATATGTCTGTGAATATACAGGCTTTAATGTTGCCGGAAGTTTTGAAACAGAGTTAATAACTCTGATATGGACAAAAAACATGCTTTGACCCTTTTCCGGATGTCTCTCCTGCTATCTTTGGCTCTGAAAAATGGCATTCTTCGCCACTGTATTACTCTGTCTGTGATGGTGAGACAGAGTGAATTTTACCATCTGTAACCCTGAAAAAATACGATAAACATGTTAATAAATCAATGGGGGTGGAGGATGGATGCTTTGGAGGGTCATGGAGGATGGAGAGAAGCGATGAAAATATTGGTAGCAGTGAAGAAACGGGTGAAAATCATGGCGGAATGGTGAAACACCGAGTTGATGAAATTTTGGTGCAAGGAAGTTTTTAGACCATCCAATTAGACTGTTGGATGGTGATCAATGGTCAGGATTTACCGGTGTAGTTGATTAGACTGAATTTAGGCGGAAGAATATACTTTAGTGTTAAAAAAAAAAAGTTTAATTTTGGGCGAATACAAAGGAAAAAGGGAAAAATGAAGGATATCGGGGGTTTTTGGTGGTGGGACTGGAAGGGCGGAGGGCGATTGAGCGTAGACCGTTGGATCATAAAAGAGATCAATGGTGGAGATCTTCCGATGAAGTCCTTTGGAAGGTCTGATGAAAGAAATATGGATGGGAACACGATGAATTGTGAGTCGTCGATCTAGATCAGATCAATGGTCGAGATCTTCGGATGGAGCTTTCAGGAGCAAAAGGGGAAGAGGGGAATGAACTGTGATCGCGTTAAGTCAGAGCCGTCCGATTAAAACAATCGACGGTCAGGATTAAATGAAATATTATAGCGGGGAGGAGTGATTTTAGAGGAAAACCATTGGTTTCACGTGGCTTCAAAGTGGTTTTGAAATTTTGCCAAAAAAATTGCGATATGCCTCGCCGCCTGACACGTGTCCCCCCCAAAACTTCTTTCATCGCGTAATTTTGAAACTTTAACTATCGGACACTAAAATCACGCGATATGTACCTTAGCCGTTGGATGCAGGACGAGGAGATCTAACGGTGCGAGATAGTGCGCGATATGGAAAGATGCATGGTCGGTAGGGTGGGGAATAGTCCAAGGCGGTTTAAACGCTGACCGTCGGATCTATGGAATGGACGGCAGAGATTTAAAAGAGAAAGCGGAGGCAAAGGGGCAAGTGAATGGGCAGGGATAAGGATAGTCATTGGATCTATTGGAATGAACAGTTGAGATCTAATCGCATCAGAGAAAGGCAGGGGGCCAAAACTCCGAGGTTTTGATGTTGCGATTACACGCGGACCGTCGGATCAAAGGGGAAATCAATGGTCAAGATTTGACCAAAGGGTGAGATGACGTGGGGAAAATGGGCGGAGTGCGATTAAATCTGGGCCGTTGGTTCTTGTGGATTCAACGGTCCAGATTAGATCGGCAGGATCGGGTGATGGGCTCTGTGAACAAAGCGCAAACGAATCCAGACCATTGGTTCTTGTGGATTCAATTGCCAGGATTAAATCAAAGGATCGAAAATCGAAGGGGACACAGGGGTGGCACTTAAGACCTTACGATTGGCGATCATGCGAGGGCCGTCGGATTATTAAAGGGATCAATGATGGAGATTTCAGCAGAGGCCTATAGAAAAAATGTTTCATCGCTTCGGAAGATTATAAGAAACAAAGGAATAGGTGTTCACAGAAAGCTCCTATTGCGATTAGCACCCGGGGCTTTAACGCTTGGTCTTGGGCGTGGGTCATATGTGGAGAAGGGGTTAAGGGCTAAAATATTTCTAGGATCTTTGAGGTCCTTGATTACAACATCATGAGGTGAGAATTCTACTATTTTCCCTTCACCTGAATGAGTTAGCTGATGAACAGAGAGAAGGTTGCATGACAAGGTAGGAACACATAATACATCATTAAACTGACCATTATCGAGATGAATGGTTCCAGATCCTACAACACTAAGAGATCTATCATCACCAACATAAATATTTTTGGTGTTACAATCATTTAAAGAAGAAAACATGGCTTTATTTTTTTCCATGTGATAAGAAGCTCTAGAATCAATGAGCCACTCATGAGAATGAGAAGAGGAAGATACATTTAATGCATAACCAAATCTTGATGCTTGACAACCATAAGTAGAAAGTGCCATTCCTAAAGATGAAGGTGAAGAGTGCTCCAAATTGATGTTGTGCTTCTTCATTGCTTCTTCCAAGGCTTCCATCTTCTTAAAACATATGGACTCTATATGGCCATCACGATTACAAAATTTGCAATGTCTATTGGTCTTCTTCCCTTTGTTTTTATTTGCCTTATCATTTTGGTGAGTTGATTTTTTAATTTGCGGCTGAAATTGCTTAGGACCCTTGTTTGGTTTCGGACCATATTTTTTAGGATACTACTTCTTGGGATTCTTTTGATATGATTGTTGTTTGGCTGCTAAGGCTTTCTTAGAAGTGTTTCTAGGAGTGATAAGACCAAGGTATAAGAGTTTTTCTTGTTCTCTTATCAAAGAATCACAAAAGGAATCAAAAGAGGGATTATTGTAGGTGGTTCCTGAAG
The DNA here is from genome assembly GCA_034641835.2 of Pinus albicaulis. Lineage (NCBI taxonomy): Eukaryota > Viridiplantae > Streptophyta > Pinopsida > Pinales > Pinaceae > Pinus > Pinus albicaulis. Next base: position 16,503,889 of record CM076581.1, on the reverse strand, counting down.
AAATGATGGCTTCTCTAGTGGAATGAAAGGCAGAAACAAATACAGAGTATGTAGGACCAAGCTTAGCAAGAATGCAATAGATGAGGCTACCAACTTCCTTTTTGACCTTACAACCTTCTAAAAGAAGTCTAAGGGTCTTGAATTTGGACAAAAGGTATTCAATAGAGGAGAAATTATTAGGGTCCAAAGTAAGCAACTCTTTTTCAAGCTGGTGGGCCCTGATTTGATTTTGAATGCCAAAGACAGTATTTAGCTTATCCAAGGCTTCATGAGGGGTGTCAATGTCAAGGATATGAAATCGAAGATCTTGAGCAATGGACATTCCTATCAACCCTTGTGCTTGATCTTGTTTATTTTCCCATTTAGTGACTTTATCATCATCAGAAGGTTTAGTTTATTGTCCTCTAGCTATTCTATAAATCCCTTTACTTCTAAGTATATCTACCATGTGAGGTAGCCATTGGAAATAATTGGTGTTGTTAAGAATGATCAGGCATGCACTTTCCATTTTTTTAAAACTGAAGCTGAGAAAAGCTGAAACTAACTACTTCAATGGAAAGATCTCAAAAAATTAGGCTGATTAAAAAAAAATGGCTCAAAAAATGGCTTCCGGATGAAGAAGTTATGCATTTTTGAAAAAATGAGTTGAAGAGGCCGAATAGTTACGGGAACGGCTTGAAATTTGATGATGAAGTTTGACTTTTAAAAAACAAATCCCGCCCCTTTAACAAAAATGTTTTACAAAAGAAGCTTGAGAAAGAGACTTGAACCCAAGACCTATATTCTCATAAACTAATGTCTCACTAAGTGAGATAGTAAAAGGATTCTGTAATTGTCTGAAAGGAGGAAGGGGTTTTTTTCTTAACCCGAATAGTTACGGGAATGATTTGAAATTTGATGATGAAGTTTGACTTTTAAAAAAAAATGTCGCCCCTTTAAAAAAACCTTTTTACAAAAGAAGCTTAAGAAAGAGACTTGAACCTAACACCTCTCTTCTCATAAACTAACTTCTCACCAAGTGAGATAGTAAAAGGATTCTGTAATTGTTTGAAAGGAGGAAGGTTTTTTTTTTTTTTTTTTACTCTTCGGTGTGTGTGCCTTTTCCTGCAAAAAAAAAACAAAAATTGGAGCAAAAAAAATGAAATGCAAGCCTTACGACAGATTTTTAGATTTTGGTTAGCCTTACCGGCAACTATCTATTTTTCCACTATTTCTAATTTCCCGAGATCGCACAAAGACACGGGGAAAGAGCATACGTAGCAAAAAAAATCCCTTCCTCTTGTTTCTAATTTTCCGAGATGGCACACAGCGCAGAGAAAAGAGCATACACAGAGAAGAGGGTATAGCTCCAGCAAATAAATAAAACCTAAAACCGAAATAAATAGAGGGAACTGAAATAAGAAATAATAAGAACTTTTAACAAATGAAACTGCAAAACAGATACTTTATACCTCCAGATCTAAACCGACATAACTTGGACAACCGGAAACCTTTTCGCATGAAATGAAAGGTGTTACTCACTGTAACAGATGCTCCACACACAACAGAGCAGTTCTCCAAGCCTGAAAATGTTTAGAAATAGTAGATCTAGAAAATGGTAGCCACATGCAGTCAAACCAGCTTCGAATTTTGATCAACAACGGATGCGGCCCTCAAAATAGCTCTGCTACCATGTAGGAATTTACAGGGTAAGTTCCTTAGATCAAGAAATAGAGGTCACCTCTCACAAACAGATCAAAACTCATTACACCAGTATAATCACGTGGTTAAAACCCTCGAAGAGGGAAACAATCCACGACCTGAGCCAACACGGGCACTTTAGGAAATTTATTAATATAAAAAGAAAAGTTACATATGTTTCTCTCATAAATGGTTATCGGAAAAATGACCCTCCATGCTCTTTAAATAGAGATTGTGGACCAATCGAGTGTTAAGCCACGGATCAAGTGTCGTTAATACCAAGGAGAGAGATAAACGTCTGATCGCAACAAATCGTGACCGTTGGATTATAAGTTACAAATGTCCATGGTAAAGAAACACACTTTACCTAACTCTACAATAAACTAAGCTATTCTTAACTATTTCCTATGTGTCAGAACATCCTAACAGTGTTTCCTTTCTTCTTTCTTCGAGGGGATCCCATCTCCAACAGGCCCCCAGCACAAAACTATGACTCGTCCCGAGTCACAAATATTGTGTGCCATCTATCTTCGCTTTGATGCCACTCAAGACATCCTTCAAAAGGGGAATTTCTTTGGCGCACTACTTTTCAAACTCCCTAACCTCTTCGAGCAGTGTCTTTGTAACTTTCTTATCTACCTTCTACTCAAATCCCCTCTGCGTCATGCGCAGTGCCTTAAACTTCTTTATGCAGTTTTAGAGAGCTTGCTAGCCTCAGCTTCCCATGGTTGTAGTTTGTCTGTAAGTAGCTACTCCTTCGTGCACATATCATCAACCTTATCCTATAATAATTTACCCTCTTCTGGCACAGCTACAACCTGAATCTGGAGCTTTGGAAGCTCGCCACATGCTTTATATATAGCCTCCTCTAGCTTCTGTCTTTGTGTTTCCTCAGTCACGTACTCTTGGACAAAAAACTGCTTTTCCTCAGCCATGCTCTACCTTTCATTCTTTACATCCTGAATAATCATGAGGGCACATTGTTCGTGGATCTTCAACTCATCATAGATGCCCTGGTGGAATTCATGTAAATCCAACAGTGGAAACACAAAAAGATTCAATTTTGTATTATACCAGTGGGCCACCTACCTTAGTTTCTCCAGCGTGTCAAAACTCAGTGAACCTGCAAGGATATTCACCTTGCAGGTATCAGAAGTTAGCACCAATTCCTTTGTAGTTGTGCTTGTATCGACCCGTGCTCCGCTCGGATGAATCATGCTCACTTGAAACCCGCTCATGCTCTCCAGAACAATGCTCATCTATACCTGCAAATATTGCAAGCCCTTGTGAACATCTTCCAACAATTTCTTATATTTCTCTTATATACTAACCCATAAGTGCTCAATGGCCTGCTTCACGGTGTCCCAAATTTCATCGAGGTCCCCTTTAGTAAGAATCATGGCTTTTGGGCCAACGGACTTGTCAAACTTCACCTTCTTTCTCATGCCACCCTTTTGTGGCTATCTTCGCTTGGTGGTAAAAGGGGAAGCTGGATCTGTGCCGAGATCACCACTAATAATATCATCCCCTCTTGTTTCCAGAATCTTTGTGTTAGGTTATTTCTCAGTCACGAATCTGACCTTTGTGTCCTTCTTTCCTGTTATCTTAGTGGGATTCACCCCACTTGTTCCTGCCTACTCTGTGCCTTCAGGAAGCGAAGTTAATGAATTGCTTAGCTAGTGGTTGATGATAGATTCCACATCTTCTTCTTCGACCAGGTACGACAGCTCGTACTAGACCCCAACGAGGTCCTTCTTTGCCTTGATGTGTATGTGATGGAATTCTGCTTTAAACTCCGCTAATTTTTGATACTGCTCCATAATTCTTGGTGATAATCGGGGATTTTGAATAATCACTATCCACAAACTCATCTCAAATCCTACCTATAAATATTTATTGGCCATAACCCTTGATGGCTCTGCCAAATGCCACAGGGAAGCATATATGGCTGCTTCGCATAGATCAGGGTCTACGGTGTTGAACTAAAACTCCTTAGGTTCTCTCCACTCCATCAATGCAATGAGAAGTAGGATCTACGCGTAGTGGAACTTATTTCCTTCTTTTTGTGCTACTCTACAATCGGCGAGGAATTCAGTAAATAAATATCTTGCCAGTTATATACTACGCCCGTGGCACACTCTGCAGGTAAGGCTATTACAGGCATGGAAGCATCCTCTCCATGTATTTTCCTCATAATCTTCCCCAAAATAAAGTGCACGGTGAAGCACACAGTTCCATCCGAAATGGAATTAATTAAATAATCCCAGGTTCCCTTCGTCAGCTCATAGTCATTCTTCATCTTATCCATGAGATTATTATCTTACCTTTTGCCCACAAAATCCTTTATGGGGTCCAACCCAAGGCATGGAAGGGTTGTAATTATCCTTATAAGCATCTCATTAATGTGGATCTTCTTCCCCAGTCAAACACAATCATCATGCACTAAGGCCAGTAATTGGTGCACACAAATAGTGTTTATAGGACTATGCTCAAAGTGTGGTACATATAACATATTGAGTATCTCGGCCTCTTGGATACCCTTCACCCATTTCATTGGCTCCAATGTTGTCATAACTCTTGTATAGGTCTACTGGGATACCTACTGGGCTCAGACTATGGGTATTTTCTCTGATCATTAAAATCCCAATCCTCCATTCTGAGCTGAGGCACCTTGGCCAATAAGTCTCCTTCAATTGGAACCTCATCTGGAATCAATGGTGTAAACACCTTGTACTTCATTTCGTCAGGGTTTTTCACTATATTCTAGGGCAGAATATATGGAGGTAGCCTAGAGATAAGATCAACCTCCTCAGCATCAATCTCTTCTAGGAATTCTTCTGCTTCGTCATCATCTGATTATATCTCCACGACCTTTCTCTGTCGATCTTGATATCCCTTACTCTGTTGTCCCTTCGGGATTTTATTTCGAGGCAATGACCTTAGGATTGGTTTCCTACACATCATGGATGGCGGTGTACCCGCAGTCATCTGCTTCCTGGGTGACCTCGGCCCTATGTCAGTTACTGGCGGTGTGGTTGTTATTGTGGTGGCTAAACCTGGATAGATTGTGTGACTGAGCCCTGCCTTGATCAATGCTTCTCTCAATGCTATGAAATTATAATATGACATGCAATAGCTCATATGGATCTCTTGCAGAAAACATCTCGTACTTCTAACACTTAGCATGAAAAGTGTTTGAATGGAGAGCGGGCTCATTGCTTTATAGCGAATTTAAAATTCAAAACGCATGATCACCTTCAGATACTCCTCATAAATTCCGATTTGGTAGAAAATTCACTTATATATTCCCATTAATTGCATCCCTCGTGCTCCTTTTAACAGCCAAGTCATTGTCCAAGAAAATTTTATTGCTCCAACGGTCATATTTTGGATGAACTCCACACGACTCACCCCCTCAGCAAAGTCCTACCTTCTTTGACGTAGTAACCTCCAACTACGCCTACCTTCAGTCTGTTGTGAAATACTGTGATTGTGATGAAGCCACCCTTTAACAAAATCCTTCTGCTTTTTTTCATCTCGGTACCCACAAATATCCTCCCCCAACACAAGCTTGTTGGTCGAGTCTATCCAATCAGGTTGTACTAACGTCTTAGGCTCCTTGGTAATGCAAAATACTCCCGCCTTAAATTCTTGAAGGGCCTCATTAATACACTCCCAACCATTAGCTAAGCTATATGTTAACAAGAACCTGTCTATCATCTCATCCCAATCCTCATTTCCATGGCGCATCGTTGTTTCAATATACCATTTCTAAGGTATCGTCTCCAAGGAATGCAGGAATATTTTCACCCAATCTAGTTGAGGTTCGATGTCGTAAGCTTCATTCTAGTGATCTAAGTGCTCATGAGGATCCTTCTGACCATCATAATTCTCTACGATCTTCATATCAACATGACAAAATCTCAGCCTTATCAACTTACAAAAATCCTTCCATCCTTCTAAACTTTCCCTATGCGCGCCCCACCATCGGGCTGGAGTATACCTCAATGTGAAGTCCAAAGCTTCATATATTTGTTCCTTAGGCACCTTTTGCTCAAATTCCTCCAAAAACAAGACAACACTCTCCGTGCCATCATAAAAAGGTAAGTCACACACATCCGATATGACATAGCATAGAGATTTGGTAACCCTATTACAATGCTTAGTGGTTACTTCATGTAAACGATCCTGCCAATGCTCCAGCTCTTCATGGGAATATGAAATGCACAAAATATTGCGCTCACAACATATGCTAGCATTCGCAGTGGGATTGATCCAGTCTTCATCCTGCACAGTAAGCTTATATATCTGATTAATCTCAATATCCCCATACTCATGCTGGACAAGTCTGTATAACGCGCACCTTCGGAACGATATAATGGCACAACAACTCATGTACTGTTCATTTCAAATATCGTATGTCACTTATTCAGGTTTATTATAACATCCATATCGTAAGCCCAGTAAAATCCCAACAATGAAGGATATGGATTACTATCATTAATGATCTCAATCACTTCGAAGTCGACCAACATGCCAGCTCCATCAATATCTACGCTAATCCCCTACAATCGCCCCATAGAAATGATATTCTGTTGATTTTCCATCCTCCGCTAAATTGGTGACCATTGCAGCTTAAGCCTTCCCAACCGCTCTCATGTTTGTTTTTCCAGAATGTTGGCCTTTGATCCTAGATCTAGAATGACTTGATCCATATCATAATCTTCGATTTGTGCAGTCAACTGCATCTCCTGGTCAATTATTATCTTATTCTTTTATACTTTTTTTACTACACGTTGTTCTAGTTTCAACCTTTTCTTGCTAGCGCATTTATCTATCAGCTCCTGCAACCCTTCTACAACCCTTTTGTCCCTCAGAAATTTCATACATGTCTGTAATAAGGATGCCAAGATAGACTAATTAGCTTCCTTTACTTCGAAATTATCCTCAGGCTTGATCCCCAATGGAAATAATTGTCTTTACACGGTAGGTGGCAAAGCTTTAAGAGTCATAAATGTCTTCCTTTCTTCCATGAATGTCTCTTTCTTGTGATTTACATTAAATCCAACATTATTATCTTCATCATTCCTTGCCCAGGTCTCCATCATAGTATTTTTTCCTTCTGCGCAGTCTCCTCTATTATTCACACCACTACACGTTACTATGTTAACGCTTGGATCTGCCTCGTGCGGTTCAACCTTCATCATTTGTAAATTTCGAGCCTGTTGCAACCCCCATATTTTTATTCTTGTGCCCTTACATTATTATTGCTAGGTCAGCTAGGATTATATTATGACCCCATAGAATCCTATATATAGAAAGGAGGTTTTTTCATTTTTATCATCCAAGAATTATACATTTATGTAATATAAAGGAGGTTGACCTCTCGTAGTGTCTTATTTCTAAGGCATTGATCTCTCTTTTCTTCTATTTTTGGAGCTTGTTTCATAACATTTGGTATCAGAGCTTTGCATTCTAGGGTTTCGCTGCTCCAAACAGGTCATCGTGGCATTTTCTTTATACCTTTTTTTATACTAATGTTTAGAAGCTTATATTTTTATCACGCGAAGCCGAAATCCTGAGGAATGTCGTGTAAAAATTTCAGATCTTGGTTCACAATATTTTCAGAGATATGTTCTGTGGAAGTTAGGGTTTTTGCAAGCACCCGAATTTAATATAAATGAGGTGACCTTGGGAAAATCGTCATAACTCTCTCTCTGAGCGTCAGATTCGAATTATATAAAAATTAACTGAAAGTACATTAACTTTGGTTTCCTGTGTATCAATTTCAGAGTCAAAGGAGGAAACAGTGACAAGTGGAACGCCATACAAGTTCACTCTACTGAACCAACCCATAATTAGGTCAGTGTGGGAGATTGGGCATAACTTTGCCTTGAAGCATCCAAATCAAGTCATAAGATATTGAAGATCCAAAATCATAGAGATAATTAAGTTTCAATATCGAGCTCCTCAAAAGCAATAAAAATGTGTGTATTTTGTTTTTCAAATTTCATAGGTCTTGTTTGAAAAATCAGTTTGAAGTGATTCCAAGGGAATATTGAAGTATATATATTAGTATTGGGTTCTAAAATGCCCCCTAAAAATAATTCAACACCCATTAAGCTCTCAGAATACTCTACTATGAGTCATGAAGATGAACAAGTGCAACATGATATATCAAAATTGCAAGAGCAAGTGCACCAAATTTCACTCTCGCAAAGAGCAACAAAAAATGAAATGGAAGTTTTGAAGAAAGGCATGGAAGCTAATATGGATGGTTTCAATAAGGGAATGTAAGCTAATATGGATGGTTTGAAGAAAGGCATAGAAGCTAATATCGATGGTTTGAAGAATGGCATGGAAGACATGGAAGCTAAGATCGATGGTAGAGAATAAAAAATGAAAGACAACATGGAAGACATGAAGAATGATCTAAAATCATACATGGAAGTTTTGACAAAGTTGATACAATAAATGTTTCCTAATGGCGAAAATATAGTAGAGGAAACTCATGATGAGAACAAAATAAATGTTAATCATGATTTCATAAACTCTAATGTTGGATTGAAGACACACCATATTCCAAAGATCAATATGAGGAAGTTTGATGGCAAGGACCTCATAACATGGATACTACAGATGGAGCAATATTTTGATATCAATAATGTGAAAAACACACAAAAGGTACGCATTGCAACTTCATATTTAGAACAAAATACATTTGTATGGTATCGATGGCTTTGCTCCCTTAAAAAATTGTCACTTGGTCAATTTTTATGGAGGAAATGGTAGAACATTATGAGGATACAAAGAGCAACACCTTCTTTAGCCAATTGATAAATCTAAAACAAAAGGGTTATTGGTGGAGCACATTGAGGACTTCCAAAAATTGAATATAAGGGTAAATTATATCCTAGAGGAACACAGGATTGATGTCTTCATAGGGACTTTAAAGGATAATATCCAAAATTAGGTTCGCGTTTGGGAACCTGATTCATTGGAGAAGACATTCAGGTTGGCAAGAAAAACTGAATGTAAAATTATGGCGACAAGGAAGCCTACCACTCACATCTATAAAGATGGAAGTGTTGCTACTCCTAGACTTCCACAACCTACAAGGTTGACACCACAACAATTGGAAGAAAAAATAGTAGAAGGGCTTTGTTACAGTTGTGATATAAAATACACTAAAGGTCATAAGTGTGCTGAGAAGAAATTATTTTACATAGATTGTGAAGAGGAGGAAGAAAATGAATGAGAAACTTAAAAAGAAGAGGATATACACCAAGAACCAACCCTAGAGAAAGAAGAAATGAGTCTGACCATATCGTGTAATGCATTGGCAGGAATTACCACTCCTAAAACTCTCAAGATAGAAGGACATATCAAGAAAGAAAGGTAATAGTGTTGATTGATTCAGGTAGTACCCATAATTTTATTCATTGTAAGGTAGCCAAGGAATTGAATTGCTTCATATACCCATCACCAGAATGTGAAGTGATGGTTGTGAATGGAGGAACTATAAATTACTCTGAAAAATGCCATAATATCAAGCTAACCATGGGGGAATATGTATTGAATAGTCCAATGCTTTCCATTCCAATGGGAGGTTTTGATGTTATACTAGGAGTACAATGGTTAGAATCTTTGGGGACGGTAGATTTTAATTTTCAAGAACTTTTCTTGAAATATTTTTCAGAAGGAAAGGAAGTTGAATTACGTGGTATCGTGGAGAAGCTGGGAAAGATAATAAGCTCTAATGTCATGACAAATATTCTAAAGAAAGAACAACGAGGCATAATTGAAAAATTATGCTTACTAGAAGCTCCAACATCAAAATCATCTATTTCTCTAGATCTCCAAAACGTCTTGGACAATCATTCCAAGGTATTTGAAACGCCCAAAGGAATCCCACCTATTTGTGATCATGATCATGCTATTCATGTGATTCTAGGAAGTGTTCCTCCAAACATCAGGCCTTACAGATATCCTTATGTCCAAAAGAGAAAAAATGAACGCATGATTTCAGAAATGTTTGAGGCTGGTATAATTCAACCTAGTCAAAGTTCTTTCTCTGCTCTAGTAGTTTGGTGCACAGGAAGGATGGATCATGGTGCATGTGTCTGGATTATAAGGAGATCAATAAGCTCACTATTAAAGATAAATTTCACATTCCTGTGATTGATGAATTATTGGATAAATTATATGGAGCAATTTATTTTACCAAGTTGGATCTTCGTTCAGGATATCATCAAATTAGAATGAAGACTGAAGATATTCTGAAAACAACATTTCCCACTCATGAGAGTCATTATGAATTTTTGGTCATGCCTTTTGGCCTTACCAATGCACCTTCTACATTTCAAGGGTTGATGAATTCCATTTTCAAACCCTTCCTTAGAAAATTTGTGTTAGTATTTTTTGATGATATAATAATCTACAGTAGGTCTTGGAAGGATCATGTTCAACATGTTGACAGGGTGCTCACTAACTATTGGAAGAGAAACAATTATATGAAAAAACCTCCAAATGTTTCTTTGGAGTACAAGAGGTGGAATATCTGGGTCATATGGTATCTCATGAGGGTGTTAAGGTAGACCCTAACAAAATTAAAGCCATTAAGGAATGGAAATTCCCCACAACCATAAAGCAATTGTGAGGATTTCTTGAGTTAACAGGGTATTATTGCAAGTTTGTTAAGAATTATGGGAGAATAACAACACCTCTAACAACATTATTGAAGAAAGATGAATTTTCATGGACTCCTGAAGCAACTAAGGCCTTTGAGCATCTTAAAGAGGAAATGTTCCTAGCACCGGTCTTAGCTACGCCAGACTTCACAAAAACCTTTATTGTCGAATGTGATGCCTCAGGAAATGGAATTGGTGCGGTTTTAATGAAAGAAGGAAGACCCATTTCTTTTGAAAGTCATCCAATCAAAGGAAAGTATTGACAGAAATCTATTTATGAGAAGAAAATGTTGGCAATACTACATGCACTAAAGAAATGGTGACCTTACCTAATGGGAAGAAACTTCAAGGTAAAAAATGATCATGATAGTCCTAAATAATTTTTGGAACAAATATTATCTTCAGAAGAGTAGAAAAAATGGGTCACAAACTTTGTTGGGTTATGACTTTGAAATCATATACAAAAAAGGGAAGCTAAATGTTGTTGTAGATGCACTCTCAAGAAAGGATGAAGAGGTGGAATAATTTCTATGTTCCATTTCTATTATCCAACTAGATTGGATAACTGAAGCAAGGGATGAATGGAAGAAGGAAGAAGAAGTGTGGACACTCATTCAAAAGTTACAGCAAGATCCTAGTGCATATGATACATTTGTTGGAAAAATGATTCCTTATGGTATAGAGATCACTTATATATTTCTAATAATTATCAACTAAAACAAAATATTCTTTCTAATTGCACACAGCTCCCTTACGAGGACACTCGGAATTTTTAAAAACTTACCACAGGGTGATGAAAGAATTTTTTTGGGATGACCTTAAATTTGATATTCAAAATTTTGTGGCAGAATGTTTGGTTTTCCAGCAAAATAAAGTTGAGACAATTAAAACCTCAGGTTTTCTAAAACCTTTATCCATTCCAATTCAACATTGGGACAATAATTCAATGGATTTTATAACAGGTTTACCTAAGTCCAAAGGAAAGAGTGTCATCATGGTTGTAGTTGATAGACCTACCAAGTATGCACACTTTTGTGCATTATATCATCCATTTAAAGAAAGTACAGTTTCTACTGCATTTATGGAAACAATTCAAAAGCTACATGGAAACCCAAAGATTATTGTAAGTGACAAAGATCCCATTTTTACTGGAAATTTTTGAACGGAATTATTTTCTTGTTTGGGTACTCAACTAGCTCATATCTCATTTAACATCCTCAATCCGATGGGCAAACTAAGATAGTGAACAAATGTTTGGAATGATATCTTCGTTGTTTGGTATCTGATAAACAAACACAATGGGTCAAGTGGTTACCTCTGGCTGAATGGTGGTATAACATTTCTTTCCATACTGCAACAAAAATGACCCCATTTATGGCACTTTATGGATATCATCCACCATTAATCACATCATCTTTAAGAGAAAATTCTAAGGTTCAAGTAGTGGAAGATCACATAAAGCATCAACAACAAGTTCTCCAACTCTTAAAGGATAACCTAATTTTGGCACAAAATCGAATGAAACAATAGGCAGACCAACATCACAGCGAGAGAATTTTTGATGTAGGAGACTGGGTATTTTTACGGATACAACCATACAAACAAATGTCCCTCAAGCAAGCTAATAAGGATAATAAATTATTGCCAAAGTACTATGGTCCTTACAAGGTGTTGCAAAATATTGGTATTATGGGATACAAATTGGAGCTTCCTGCTTCTTCTCGAGTGCATCCACTTTTCCATGTTTCATGCTTAAAGAAGGTTATAGGTGACAAACTTCCAGTTCAAACAATATTTCCAGAACTTGACAAGGAAGGAAAAATAACATTGGAACCTGAAGCAGTCACAGAAACAAGAACTTGACAGCTATGAAATTGATCAATTTCAGAGTACCTCATCAAGTGGAAGAACTTACCCACTAAATATTCAACATAGGAGGATGAGAATTTTATACAGAAGCATACAGAGATACTCAAGCATTGAGGAAAACACTTTTTTGAAGGAGAGGGGCATGTTAGGTCCCTATATTACTAGTATAGTCCCTTATTGTTGTTAGTGTAACCCCCTTATTGTTATTTTTGTACTGTTGTAACCCCAATATTGTTATTATTGCGCCCATACATTATTATTGTTAGGTCAGCTAGGATTATATTGTGACCCCATGGACTCCTATATATAGAAGGAGGTTTTTTCATTTGTATCATCCAAGAATTTTCATTTATGTAATGTATTTGGAGGTTTCCCACTCAAAGTGGCTATTTCTAAGGCGTCGATCTCTCTTTTCTTCTATTTTTGGAGTTGGTTTCATAACACAATATTCGATTTCATGACCAAATTATTGACAATATTTAGAGGAAGTTGCAGTAGGATTCTGAAAATACTTAGAGGAAGTTGCAGTAAGATTCTGACAATCCCTGGAAAAATCTCCAACCTGTCCACAATTGTAACATATCATCTGACCACATCCACAATCTGTGCCTCCTCCTTGGCCACGCCCTCAGCCTAGGAAACCTCCTCATGTAGTTGGCGAAACCGAATATTCGCACCCTTTTACCTGATTTCGATATACACCAAGATTTTTCTGCATCATCAGATCATATCACTTACAATGTTTCTCATCATGTCCCACCGAACTGCAGAAATTGCAGAACAATTTCTTCGACGATCTGATAAACTTTTTCAACAGGCGAAAATAGTCCGTGGAATGTTGGCCTGCAATGTTTCATAAGCTACACTATACATGGGGCCCTACAATTTTCCCAAAGCTCGACCCAGATTTTAATGGACTTGGCATCCCAACATTCAAATACTCTCTATAAACAGGTCACTTCTCTTTATAGTGACCCTTTGCTTTACACTTGATACACCAGACTTCCGACCTTATATTAGATCGAACCTTTTTTCCCTTCTTTAGATATTTGAGCTCCATATGCAAGCTCACCAACTAAGTTTGAATATTTTTCACCCCTATGCTTGTGTCGACTATCGGCAAAGCCTCCAGCTTCATCGCTATATCCAACGCTTCCACCTCAGTAGCAATATTTTTTTGTGACATTGGAAATCTGAGATGAGGCAACAACGCAACAATGAACCGTTCTCTATGTTTTTCATCCAAGATCTTAAAAATAATTTGGCTCAAAAATGTCTTAAATAATTGATCTACCTCCCATATGGTCTCAATAGCCAGTTGCTTAATATCCTTGATCTCCGTGATACAGTGGGACTGTGACTTTGGATTCTTGAATTCAGCGTTCAACACGGTCTTTGTCCCATCCAAAGAATAATTTTCATTTTTCATAGCATGTCATGTACCAAGACAATGCTTTATCTTATAGCATGGTAAGCTAATGTGATTTCTTCATGCTTTCATCTGTAACATTCTGTGAACTCCATATGGATTCTACCATAGACTAGAATTTTTCAGGATCATTTTTTCCCTTGAACACATGCATATTTTGGGGTTGGGCCATGGTAAATGGGGGAGGTGGAGGTGGAGGTGGAGGTGGAGGTGGAGGAATATAATATGATGGAGTGATGATGGGGGTGGAAGGTTTGGTAATCTCCACAATGCTTTTCTAACTTTCAGATCTCAGACTTCTCGGGGTAGCGGGGTTGATTTCTCTTTCTCCAGACCCAAACTACGGACTATATTCCTTTTCAAAGTACGTTCCCCAACTGGTCCTAAATATTTTTCCGCTTCCTGTAGCACTAGGTTCTCTTTCTTCACACATCAATCTGAGCGCATCCGTAGTATATACCCTTTTCACACAATATCATTCTAATCCATAACTTCAGTGAATTCAGGTACTTACCTCTAAGTCCTTTGAAGAACTTGCACTCTACTTTTCTATATGACACAAAAGTCTCGATCATGAACTCGGTGATAAACCATCCAAGGATACTATTTATCCAATAATCAACAACCCTCACGATCTCGTTATCAGTCTTTTTCAGCTTCTCAATATGATATGGGATCCACGCAGTTAGCTTATTATCGAACCGACCCATCTGTGCAGCTATTCTTGATATCCACTCATACAACTCACTCACAAAAAAAGTGAAAAAGATCTCTTACTAATATTTATAGATATAATTTTGTAACCAATTTTTAGTAGAGATACGCGGGTTTCTATTTTCTTGCACAAAAAACTCATGTTCTTTCAGACTTACCCAATCTTCAATCTCTTACTTAGATGGATTCCACACCCAGCTATCCCTCAGTCAGATCTCGACCTGGCAAAGAAACCATTTTTTGGCTTGATGGGGCCTAGAATCAGGTTGAAAGTGACTGTGCATTCCAACAAACCCACTATTACAGGCCCTTTCGGCAACGATATGCTTGTGAAAATCGAAGTCTCACCCAAGGCAATATAGGGGGATGCTAGAACCAAGTTTCTTCATCCAAAGGGATAGATTATTGTGACTTTAGGGATTTTCCCTCTTAATAGAGCGTCACATGTCGGATCTATCAATAATACAAGTTTTTTTAAACTTATCTATTGAACTTACTCACAGACTGTGTGATCTTACTTATTCATGCATTAGCCAAAGGAAACAACCATAAATAAAACTTCCCTATTCAATTATAGATCAAAACCCTTATTCAACATACATATTCATAAATAGTAAGTAAAATAAAAACACATCAATATAACTCAGATCAATCCAACAATTCTTTCATTAATAGCCAGATCCTTCTCCTACATTCAGCTTCGCCCTATGCACAGAGATGCAGGCATATGCATGCACAGCTGTAGACTTCCTAAGGCCTTCGCGCACATAGTTGTAGGAGCCTTTTCCTCTAACCCAAAACAAAGACTCTGACTCAAGACAATCTTACATCCAAATGCATCTCATAAGATCTATTAATGAAGCTTTTCTTTCCATTTTCTTACATCTGTCTATGAATTCTATCTAGAATCCTTATATAGGTTTGGAATTTACAATACCATGGTCCAAAACCATGGGCGGAGTCCAATGTTCAAAAAATAATCCCATCCCATTACATAATAAGGGGCTTTGACCCACCCCAAAGACCTTATGACTCAAAATAGACTCTGCGCTGCGTGCTCCACTCCTCGACCTGTGGGGTCTTTCCTTGCTGCTTTCTTCGAGGGGATCCCATATCCAACAATAGTAGTAGAAATGATTGGTTGGATTGATGCAGTCAGATGTAAGGAAGAAATAAATCAGAGTGACAGATGTTAGACATTGGAGTGCATATCAGAGTTAGCAGTAACGTAGAGGGCACAAATGTATATGTTAGCAACAACGCATAGAGTCCAGTAGACAGGTGCAGTAGCTAGCAATAATCAAAAGAATCTAATGACATATGCATTATACAGATTTAGTTGTTCGGAGACTATTCGATTTCAGGAGTTGAAGGTGCAAACAACACTAGAGAAGTGTTGCATGCAGAAAATTCCAAAGGTACCAGATTGAGATAGATTGAATTCCTTTCTTGTTGAGGAGTGTTGAAATTTACAACAAGAAATAGTGAAATTGTCAACCAGAAAGGACAAAAATTGCACCCACATTGGTGAGGAAATTCTGATGCACACTGGTGAGAAATTTCTGATGCACACTCGTGAGGAATGTGGGGCGTCTAATTTATTTTTACCTTAAATAAATTGGACAATAAATTGTAATTTCATCTCCTACCAACTTGTACGAGTTAATTAAGTCATGATGACTGAGTTCACTCAAGAAATTCGAGTTGAGGGTCTAAGATGAGGCATGTAGAGGGATTCTAATATTTTGAGGGTCAAGTTGTAGTTGATGCATCAATGGGGTGTAGGTGTGAATTATTTAACTCAATTAATTGAGTTAAAATCAATTTAACTTGTTCTAACTGAGTGATGGGCGAGTGAGAGGTCCATTAAATTAAATTAGATTTAATTCACAATGAGTGATCAATTAGTTAACTGATAATTCACTATAAATAGTTGCATGAATGTGAGTTCTGAGGAATACCCAGTTGAGACAGAGGTTAAAGGGAACATAACTATCAATTTTATTTATAGAAAATTTCCCATGTGAAATTATAGCCATTGGGATGCCATGATGCATTACGCAATAAAGGAAGGCTATTTATTCTATTTAATAGGGAGCTAATTCCCTAGGAGTTTTGTGAGCAAGGCAGGCTGAAGGAAGGCTGAGAATTGGCTAATTGCTAGACCAATTTTTCCTAGATCAGTGTGAGGTAGTTGACAGAGAGCTGGAGAATCTCATGAGAGATTAACCATTGTATTGTTTCATGATTCCTTGAATTAATATACAATAAAGATAGAGGGTTTTTGACTAGTCTCTTTCCCTAAGAAAATCTTGTGTTGTGTGATTGATTTAATTATTTCTCTTACTTGCATGTGATTGAGCGATCATGTTTTGTATTTCACAAATTTGTAGAAGGATTCAGTATTTTGTTTTAGTACATTACAAGATCAACTTGAATCTCGTTGGTATATTTTCTACATGGCATTAGAGAGATATTTCTACATGGTATCAGAGTGCCAAGAATCACAATAGAAGAGAAGAAATTGAGTTTATCTTGAACAGGTTCAAATTTGTAGATTTATTCTTCAGGATCCAGCAACAGATCAAGATGTATTTCAATGGCTTAAGACTCGAATATGATCTTGAGGGAAATTAAAATTACATAGCATGGAAGGATAGGATGGAGGCAGTGTTAGAAGACAACGGGTTGAAGGAATTCATAGATACTGATATTCCCAAGCTCGCAGCAGTAGATGCCAAACTTCTTGATGCATGTAAGAAGAAGGTAGCAAAGGCGAGAAGGATATTGTTAGAGTGATTTCGAGATAATTTTGTCTCGAGTATCCATGGGAAGGTGACTCCATATGCTATGTGGAAGGCCTTGACATATCTATTTCAGAATAGCAACACCATAGGAATTTTGCGCTGAATGACAAGCTCAAAAAGATCAAGATGGAGTAGGGCGAGACAATACGAACATACTTGTCGAAGTTCACTCAATTTCGAGATGAGCTTGGAATTATTGGTGTGACTGTAGCCCAGGATGATTTGGTGAGCCTAGCACTTCTAGGCTTTACGAAGAGCTGGCATAGTTACCAAGATTTTGTGAATGGGAGGACAAGTTACTAAATAGGGAACGCTTTTGGTCTGACTTGGTAATAGAAGAAATGAGGTGGAGCACCAGAAACGAGACCTCCAGAAAATACAAAGAAGAAGATTGTGCATTAGTCAAAAAATGAAAGAAATCCAAGGGAAAGAAGTCCCAAGGTGAAGAGGGCAAGAGATACTTGTTCAGGATCAAGTTTTTTCATATCACGAGCATGGGCACTATGCCGTGAATTTCCCACAGAAGAAGGCAAACAAGAAAGAGCCTGCAATTGCAGTTGGTGAAGCGTTGGCTTCACAATTAGAGATTTATTTTACTCTCAGTGCATGCATGGCCAACACTGTAATGGGATGCATGTGGTATCTAGACGGTGGTGCCTCATTCCATATGACGGGGAATAGATATCTCTTCAGTAACTTGGAGGAGAAGGACCTCCAGCAAAACATAGAGTTTGGAGATGACGGGAGTTATAGCGTGACTGACATAGGTACAATTACCTTTCAAAGGGAGTTTGGATCCCCTCTCATACTGGAAAATGTTTGTATGTTCAAGGCCTAAGGAAGAATCTTGTCTCTGTAGCAATATTGAAAGACCATGGTTTTTATTTCATATTTAGAAAAAGAAAGGTGTTCCTTAGAAATATTTCCACGAGACGGGTGAAACAGATTGGTGTAAAAGTGAAGAACCTGTATGCTCTTGAGGTCAAGAATGCATGAAAATATTTGAGGAGAAAAGCAGTACTTAGCGACTTGGTGGTTGAGAGGGAGAAATTATTTGTCAACATGCAGCCTTAGAAGCAGTCTGAGAAGGTTGTGGAGTAGCCACAACTGGAGAAGAAAAGAGGAGACCGAGTGGAGACTCCCACTCAATCAAAGACCTCTATTAGGGGGAAATTTCGATATATATGGGTAGAGGGAGTACATGAAAATATACCTCCAAGTAAGAGGTGGGTCGATGTGCAGATATAATCCGAAGAAGAAATTTGGGGAGGGTCCATTGAGATGGTGTGTCTCAAGGATCTAATTTGGCTACAAGGCACCCACAGTACAATAGTAGCAGGAAGGACCAGTTGGATTGATGCAATCAAATGTTAGGATGACATAAATCAAAGTGACAGATGTATATGTTAGCAACAATGCAGATATTCCAGTAGACAAGTGCAGTAGCTAGCAGCAGTTGGAAGAATCTAATGACATGTGCATTACACTGATTATGTTGTTCGAAGGCCATTCAGTTTCAGGAGTTGTAGGTGAAAACCTTATTAGAGAAGTGTTTCATGTAGAACATTCCAAAGTTATCAGATCATGATAGTTTGAATTCCTTTCTTGTTGAGAGGGAGTGTTGAAATTTTTAACTAGACACAGTGAAATTGGCAACCATAAAGGACAAAAATTTCACCCACATTGGTGAGGAAATTATGATGCACAATGGTGAGGAATTTATGATGCACGTTGGTGAGGAAATTATGATGCACACTGGTGAGGAATTTATGATGCACATTGGTGAGGAAATTCTGATGCACACTAGTGAGGAATTTCTGATGCACACTCGTGAGGAATGTGGGGTGTCTAATTTATTTTTCCCTTAAATAAATTAGATAATAAATTTTCATCTCATCTCATAACAACTTGTATCAGTTAAATAAGTCATGATGACTGAGTTAGCTCAATAAATTTGATTTGAGGATCTAAGATGAGGCTTGTAGAGGGATTCTAATATTTTGGGGGTCAAGTTGCAGTTGATGCATCAGTGGGGTGCAAGTGTGAATTAGTTAACTCAATTAATTGAGTTAAAATCAATTTAAGTAGTTCTAACTGAGTGATGAGCTAGTGAGAGGTCCAGTGAATTAAATTACATTTAATTCACAATGAGTGATCGATAAATTAACTGATAATTCACTATAAATAGCTGCATGCATGTAAGTTCTGAGGAACACCCAATTGATACAGAGGTTAAAGGGAACATAAATATTAGTTGTATTTATAGAAAATTGCCCATGTGCAATTATAGTCATTGGGATGCCATGATGCATTGCGCAATCAAGGAAATTTATTTTTCCTATTTAATAGGGAGCTAATTCCCTAGAAATTTCATTACCAAGGTAGGTTGAAGGAAGGCTGATAATTGGCTAAGTACTAGACCAATTTTTCCTAGATCAGTGTGAGACAGTTGGCAGAGTGCTGGAGAATCTCATGAGAGATTAAGCATTGTATTGTTTAATGTTTCCTTGAATTCATACAGAATATAGATAGATAATTTTTTGAGTAGTTTATTTCCCCAAGAATATCTTGTGTTGTGCAATTGATTTACTTCTTTCTCTTACTTTCATGTGATTGAGTGATTGTATTCTGTATTCCGCAAATTTATTGAAGGATTCAGTATTTTGTTTTAGTACATTACAAGATCAGCTTGAATCCCGTTGGTAGATTTTCTACATGGTATCAGAGCGATATTTCTACAGGAAGCGTATCAATGTGTAGATTGTGGAATATAGATCCATAGTAAGGGAAGGACCACAAAAAGTGGTCATTTAAGGCCTCAATATGGCTCCTAAAGTCTTTTACCTGAAAATTTTCAAACTAATACTCTTGGTAAAAATGACATTACAAGTTGATTCCTCCAAATTTTCCAGTCTAAAATAATCAAGATGGATTAAAAATAATATCTTGATCCAATATTTATCAATAATAGTTAGTCTGAAGTATCCGATGGTATGTACCAAACCAGATATTTCACATGAAGTTTGTTTTTAGCAAGTACATGGAAAATCTAGGAAACGAACATTTGAATGCAGCGAAATGGGTGCTTCGGTATTTGAGAGGCACAAATGATTATTGTTTCATATTTAACAATATAAATGATTCTTTATGTGGTTATGTTTATTTGTATTTTATCAGTGATTTGGAAAAGAGGAGGTAAACTTTAGATAATGTATTTACTCTTGCAGGGGAGATCTATTAGTTGGATGTTGAAATTTCAAAAAACACCTGCAGAAGGAAAAGCCTGTTGTATCTCATACAAGAAAATTTTGTTGATGGAAGAATGCAAAACCATGTAATTGAATTTTATGATAGTCAAAGTGTTATAAATTTGGACACAAATCCAACTTATCATAGTAATATTAATCATATTGATATAAATTCCATTTCATAAGATAGGTTATTGATAGAGGTGGAGTATATCTTAAAAATATCCTCTCTCAAGAAGACTGTGTAGACATGTTTAAAAAACTAGTGTTATTGGAATTTGTGGTGGTGTTTGGATTATTTTGGCTTACAAGAGAAATGAAAAAAACAAGTATATTGTTACAGTATGAAAACAAATAAATGAAAGTGTAAAAAATGAATTTTACCTAAGTAATTTTTTGTACACTTACTCTAATAATGTTGTGTTGGCCCCCCCAACAATCCCCCTTACATTTTTGGTCAAAATTAAGGGGATCACATTATAGATTTGGAAAATTTTCCCTTCATTTCACTTGATAAGTCGTTAATTCCCTCTATCCTCATTATCCAGCTCTCTAGCATCTTGATTTTCTACGGCTTGATCATGTCTTAACATATCTCTTCTTTCGATCCTTGGTTCTATTGCTTTCATTGCTTGGCCTTGACTAATTTTTCACATCATCTTCTTGGATTTAGTTTTTTGATGGTTTCCTCCACACCCTTTTAGATCGTATGAATATCCATTGATTTTGAGTCATTCAGGTTACTTTATTGAGCCTATTTTGACATTTTATAGAACTTTAGCACATTTCCTCAAGCATTTTCAAATTTTAATTGCTTTGATCATTCCTCCTTTAACTAATTCGATGGGTCAATGTTTTGGCTTGGTGTACTTTATGTATACGGTATGATATATATATATATATATATATATATATATATATATATTAATTATATATAGGTCATTTGTACAAATACAAATTTAATACATTAAAAATTTACATTTTATACCATATATATAATTACATTTTATATGAGTTATTTTGTTGTTTATTGTTGGGAAAAATACTGAGAGGGGGGGGGGGGTGAATCAGTATTTAGAGCTGACTGAAATTTTTTACCTTTTCCTTCTCTTAAAACCATATGCTACTTTACTGAATGCAACTTATATGTCAGAGATCTTATTATGTATTTACTTAGACCATCATTCATTCATCAGATGTTTAGTAAGAAGTAAGTATCAACAGAAATAATAGAACAAACCATCAATCATAAGCAACACATATGAACACCAGTATTTAAGGTGGAAACCCAATTCGGGAGAAAACCACCGCTGCTGTTATCTCAGTCTTCAATATATATTATAGAGAAAAATTCTTACAATTTTATGCTGGTGCAGACTTATACCAGCACACAGGCACCCACCTGCAGAAAGGCTACAACCTTCTCTCGTTCTCCAGCCACTGCTGGAAGGGAGCTCCAACCCCCTGATTTTAACACCAGCTTCTACTGGCAGGATACTTCCTCTTCCATACAGAAGACCTCAATCCTCAGATACACCAGATTTCTTCTATTTCTTCATCAGACTTCTGTCATGTCTATTTCTTTTGCTGATCATCGTAAAGTTTTATAATTTCTAGATCATATCCATAGGTGCATCATCTATGCAGATATCTCTTAAAGAGATTTATTTGTTAACACCCCTTCACCATCTGTAGTGTAATCCTCTTCTCCTTATATAGTTTAGCCTTTATCAATACCATGAGTAGAAAACCACTCAACCGCTAATGGTATTCATATTAAAATTCGAACCAATCCAAATTGAAATCCCGATCTTCGTTCTTCCATGCACGAATTGTCCCAAAGGTAATCTTTATCTCTGCCAAATAATACTATAGCCAAAGTTAAGTAACATTAACGTGCCGCTGATGGTTTTCTTTCTTTTATTGGAATTTTATTTATCAAATTCGTGGAATTTGATAAATAAATATTATTTACAACCTTTGGCAATAGAACTTTATATTAATAACCAACGCTTTTAAATAGACCTTTATAACTCGACCCCAGGTTTATTCGTTCCACCAACTTTGGAATAACATTCAAAAATAATGGTCCAATCACTTTCTTCAAACCTTGGTTAAACCTGTTAATTTGAAAAGTCCCAATCAATATAATTTAAAAAACGGGGGCCCATCGCTAACGATCGTTTCCATCCGACAGCAGAGAGCACATCACTCGGCTTCAGATGATCCGACGGATATCGTTCGTTGAAGATGCACGGATGATAACACGCGATGGCGTGCCGTACCTTGGGTAACTTTCGTGCATCTATAGCAAATGAACACCGTCTGATGGCTTCCCTCCAGATCGACGGTGCTCAACAATATCACTGGGCATCCTGGGTCGAACAATAACGCACGATGGCGCGCAGTGACAAGCGGTTTTGTGGAGTCGTACAGGGACGCGTGTCGCTCGTTCTATGGAATCGGAGCCAACCTCTTGAATACCGCTCAACCCGCAAAAGCGGTGCGATATGGGCAATCCAAGTTTGCCAATCCACTCACGGTTTTTAACAATAATTAACCAAGGTTAATTTGGGTTTGTGCTATCCTTCTTACTTAGTTAACTCCGATCTATCTTCGGCAGGATTTCTAATAAACAGTGAACAAATGCAGTTCTCTTCTGACGGGATTTTCACTACCATTAGGATAGAGATAGTTATACGCAGGCTTCCTCTATGAGGGGAATGAATTCAACAGAGTTTGTTCGAACAATTCAATGGAACCAATGGACGGAATTTCCTCACAAACATCAACTCGAGACAATTCAATGGAAACAGAAATTTATTCAATTGCAGAAAGCTCCTCTCTGTCTCTGGACAACTCTTCTTCAATTCACTGCTTGTCTCTGCTCCTTGACTGATGATACTGCTCTTTGTAAATGCACTCTTCCTCTGTTTTTCTCTGCTATGTTGCCTTCCTAATTACAGTTTCAGATGCTCCTTCTTTGCCAATTCCTTTGCCATCAATGACAACATTTTCAACAAGATATATATATATATATATATATATATATATATAGTGCATACTTTAAACTTGCATATTATTTAAATAAAAATAAAAAATAAAGGAGGACACATGTATATTGAAAAAATATCATTAGAACGCAATAGATCAAATCAAAATCTCACTATCCTATTCAAGATCACTGAAGATGAAAAAACAACACCTCATTTATTGGTATTTTTGGTGTTTTCATCCACCATTACCGTGCCTTGGAAACCTTTATTTGATTTGGCACAGGAATTTGATTAATCCCACCAACCATGAGCACAATTCATTTGTAATGACTCCATGTATATGAATTATGTTAGTTTCAGTGTTTGCATCCTGTCACCAGAGATCACATGGACTCTTATCATGTCTTAATAGGGTCCCTAATTCAAATTTTTATCATTTCACTAATTCTTCAAGCAAATTTTTGGTCACTAGGTATTATGTCTAGGACAGTTTCCACTCTTTCCAAAATATTAAATTGTTGGTTCATGTCATCAAATAAGCTGAGTGTATCATCATTCCGAGGTTGTCATCATCATTTTAGTCATTTCCATCATGATTCCATTCAGTTAAGAGTATCCATTAGGTCATTAGCATTTCAAGGTCACCAAACTACCACTTCATGCATAAAATCCAAAAATTGGAGGGGTGGAAATAAGTAAGTATCTTCAATAAAATTTTTGATTTCAACTCTCATTTATGTTTTTATATGTAATAATGTTTCTAAGGTTTCAAAATTGAAAAAAGGTCCTAAAGTTCAAAAGGGCTAAAAGAAAAGGTAAATTGGTGAGGTGGGCCATCCTACCTCATTAATTACTAAGACATCAAAATAAAATTATAAAGGCATATGGAGCAGCTCAATTAAATTATTTTTTACTCTATATGTCTTTGGATCTTCTTAACATCATTGTGCAAATCAAGAGAAGGAAAAATTTGTCAGAAAGGGAGGGTTTTTTCTGTAGTTTCAGAGAGGCGCGACCCCTCTATGAACTTTTTTGTCAGGCGCAACCTTTTCACGACCTTTCTGACTGGGCATGACCCTTCTGTGACCTTTTCACGGCCTTTCTATAGAATTGCCAGAATTTTCAAATGCAGAGTTTCTTCATGGTTTCAAGGCGAAATTCAAAGTTTTCCTAGCTTCCAAATACTATTTAAAGACCCAAAAAGATTCTAAAAATAGTAAGTGATCATCTACATCATATTTTCAAGCAATTTCATCAAGGATAAAGTGCTTTCTTTTCAGGGTTTTCTCCAGCAAAGTTTTTAGCAGTTTTCATTCTCCATTGTTCAAAGTGAAGGAACCCTAGCTTTCATTCACTTACACTATCACCTATACTTCATGAAAGCCCTATCCTACTCACTTCCTATCACTCACTACCATATTTACCACTGGTTTCTGTTGGGCCACTAATTTGTATTATTATTATCACTTCTTAACATCCATTTCATCCATTTCTAATGTTCTTTTATCACATTATTTATAATCATTTATTATATAATTCCATTTCATAATTATTTATGCTCTTTTGGATAAATAATACTTGTTCTCCTTTATTTTAATAAATTAATGATTATTATGCATGATTTTGTCAATGATGGTTTATGAATTCGTTATAACATCACTCACTATTTTAGCCTCCAAGATCTCTTCCAGATTGCAGATTTGATCTTCAGCTGATAATTAAAAATCCAAACTCAGAAATTCGCTGGGATAACAAGAGACAATTTTGTGTTGCACGTTTTGGGCAAATGGAGAAGAATCCTGAAAATCCGAGAGTTGGGTTTTGTGAAGAACGGACCAAATTAGTTTTCATGGGATCATTTTTTTCCAAATTCGGTCTTGATTGAGAGAAACGCAAGGTTCTTCGAAGGATAGATTTGCAGATTTTCTGTTGTGGTCGTTTTCCACATTGCCCCAATTGTAATTGCCAGATTCGACTTGTGCTAGCTGAATCATGATGGAAAGATCTTTCATATCTCATATTGCTTATTGAGATTTTGTAATCAGTCTATTTCCCTTTGTTGTTTTTATATTTAAAAGGACACAAATTAGAGAGGAGGGGGATAGAACACATAAGAGATAACGCATGGAGGGTTGTCTATGCAAGGAATTGAGTTGTGTAATAGAACATTATTTTAATGCAAGATTAATTTCCTGTTACTTCTTTGAGATTGTAAGTATATTGCAACCCTGATTAGAGAGTTGGGCCCACTCTCCGATCAGGTGTTATGTATTTCCTGTGTGTTGTTATTTCTATTTCCTGTTTTGTATAATTTTCAAGTGTTGTGACAGTAGACGTATTTGTTGATACTCTTATTGTTGTGAATGCATTGTAAGCTTTACGATTTATTACTTCCATCTCTTTATTTGCTATTACAATGATTGTTGCTTTGTTTAAATTATCAAATCCATGATTGATATCAGAATTTTGCTATTGTATCTGCACATACTGTGCACGTTAGCCTTGAAATAACCAATACACCCGAATTGATAATTAATGTGGGAAAGGGTTTGAATATTCATTCACACTTGGACACCAACATTTTGGCGTCATTGCCAGGGAGGCTAACAAAGGTGCAAGAACACGATTCATATTTATCTAAGGATCAATCTATCATCCTAGGGAGGGAAAGGCTACCCTGCTCTAGGTCGTGAGCGTAGTTGTTCTTTTTTTCTTTTTGATTTATTTATTAGGAACCAATCTCACATCCTAGGGAGGGCAACGCTACCCCGCTCTAGGTCATGAGCATAGTTGTTCTATTTTTGTTCTTTTTGATTGATTTCTTAGGAACCAATCTCTCGTCCTAGGGAGGGAAATGCTACCTGCTCTAGGTCCTGAGCGTTAGTCATTTTTCTTTGTTTTTATTTCTATTGATTTCTTAGGGCATAATCTCTCGTCCTGGGGAGGGAAATGCTAACCTGCTCCAGGTCCTGAGCTTAAGATTTCTTGATTTGCTTTCTTGCTTTCATTCTTTCTATTTAAACACCCAATCTCTCATCCTGGGGAGGGAAGTTTCACACTGATCCAGGTCCTAAGCTTTAAGAATTGTTTGAATTTTTTTTCCTTTCTCCAGTTCTATGAACAGAGATATAAACAAAAAATGAAGAGGAAGACCCCCAAAACTCATAGAATGAGGTCAAGGAAGAAAGAATCAACCATGGTCTGGAACTCAGCCACGAAACTTCAGGATGCGACAAATATGGGAAATAAAGACTATATTGAAGGTTGGTTTCACTCTGTTGTTTGCTTGCAATTTCACTCCACACTTTAGCAACTATTGGAACCATCCTTAATAGGGAAGTTAGTCTCTCATACCCGTGTATTTATTAACATACATTTTTCAAACACGGGTATGTGCATACTTGAGGCATTATTTTGAAAATGGCTTCACTGGAAGTACTCTTATATGTAAGTATATTTTATTTTTCAAGGTAGAGTAGTGTAGTGTAGAAAATAGAATAAATGGAGACATAAATAAATAAATTTATTTAAATGTAAAAATAGTTGTTTTTGTTGCAACACGCTGTGAAAATTAACATCAGTGATCAATATTCGAATTTATTTATGTATGTAGATATATTATATTGGAAAATTAAATTTCTACAAACACTCATATTTATTTTGATCACCTTCTTGGAAAAATTCATTTGGTTATCATATCTTATGACTTGCGGGCTTGATGAAACTTCTGGAAAAATAGTCGGGACAGTCATGTTTTGAGGAACAAATGGGCATATTTTCAAGACCTGTTTCTATCTTGAGTAGCCCTTTATGTCTACTTTCTAACCCAATTTGAATCACTCGATTTGGATTTGAAACGAAAAATTTATGACCAAAATAATGATAGGATGTCTAGTAGGCAGCTAAGGAACAGAGTTGGGACAATCCATTTTTGGAGGACTAAATGAATATATTTTGGAAACTTGTTTCTATGATATATTCCCCTATGAAAATAGTTTATAACACAATTTGAATCACTTTATTTCAATATCGTATGAGGAATTTACGACCAAAACACTGACTATTTATAGTAAATCAACACTCTTGAAACTTTATTTTCCCGGTTGTTCACTAGCATATTTGAGCCATCAATTCTTCTTTCCTTAAAAACATGTTACTGTTGGGGATATCTACATGAATATAATTAAGTATCCAATTTGAATCAATTCAATCCATCATCAAATGAAAAATTTATGCTTGAAATATCAACTGTTGGTTTGAGCTGGAAAATTGAAAACGACTTTGTTATGCAGGTTGTTCTAAGAAAATTTAACATACGATTACATGGAATTTTTAAAACATGTTTCTATTGGAGACATATCTCTGAATTAAATTTCATTTGGCTTTGGAATCACTTAAATCAGATGAAAAACAAAGAATTTATGATTGAAACGTTGTTGGTTAGTATGGTTGGCCACCACTCTCCCGCAAGTAATAAATTAATTTTACTTTGTTATTTTTTTCCACGGATTTTTTTTTTTTTAATTAATTTATTTGTTTTTTTATCAGGAGGGAAATTGGTAACGATAACCATACAATCATATATGCCACACAAGATCACATCACACTGCTGCCAATGAAAACCCTCCTGGATGTCATCATCCCCCATTGACAATACACAGCAAGGTTCACAAGCTTATGCGTGACAGGCACCCACGGGGTTTGAACCAATGATATTTACAAACGAGTGCCTTAAAAAAACAACGAATCACCAACAAGACGCCACCCCATGGGTTATTTTTTCCCATGGATTTGTTTTATAGAGTAACTAATTGTTTTTTTTTGCATATTTCTTGGATTAGGAGAGCCCGATCACCTCTCTTATTCCATTATTTCATGTTTTATTGCAGGTAAACACTCGTTTTTTTTGCAGGTCCCAATAGAATAAATGAGGTCAATGTATGAACAAGTGATTCTTGAAGGCAATGACAATGATAATAAAAACATTTTCAAAGAAGTTTCCTCACACAGAGAAAACAACATGAATACTTTTCATCCATTAATAGATTTATAACATGAGAAATGATGAATTGATTTCTATTTGAAGATCCAAGTAATTTCCGAAAAAAAAAAATTCCATTCATTCACCTTTCACAAACAACATTGCTGCAACAAAAATCATAACCATTGTAACTTAATTTATTTATTTATTTATTGGTTTTCGATAAAGAATCGTTTATTTTCTGATTTCTCTTATGTTTCTATGCTTCAGGTATTGTTTACTTCAAAGTCACATTTTCTTTGTTGTGTTCTCAAAATAAAAGGAGCGAGTTCTTAAGTTTCACGATGCTGTGAATCTGCCACTGCTGTTACTATGAATTTTTTTTCTAAGTGTTGGATGTTGTTACTCCGTCGGTGCTGTGAATCCGTCACTATTGTTACTCCGAATTTTTTTTCTAAGTGTTGGTTGTTGTTACTCTGTCGGTGCTGTGAATCCGTCACTGTTGTTACTCCGAAATTTTTTTCTAAGTGTTGGACGTTGTTACTCCGTCGGTGTTGTGAATCTATCACTGTTGTTACTCCGATTTTTTTTTCTAAGAGTTGGAAGTTGTTACTCCGTCGGTGTTGTGAATCTGTCACTGCTATTACTTCGGAAAATTTTTCTAATTGTTGGATGCTGTTACTCCGTCAGTGCTGTGAATCTGTCACTATTGTTACTCCAATTTTTTTTTCTAAGTGTTGGATGTTGTTACTTCGTCGGTGTTATGAATCCGTCACTATTGTTACTCTAGAAATTTTTTCTAAGTGTTGGATGTTGTTACTCCGTTGGTGTTGTTTATCCGTCACTGTTGTTACAAATTTTATAAGTGTTGGATGTTGTTACTCCATCAGTGTTGTTACTTTGATACTGTTGTGACTCCGTCACTACTGTTACACCATTATTGTTGTTACTCCATTACTGTTGTGACTTCGTCATTGTTGTTACTCCGTCACTGTTGTTACACCGTCAGTGTTTTTACTCCATTACTGATGTGACTCTGTCATTGTTGTTACTTCTTCACTGTTGTTATACTTTCAATGTTGTTACTCCATTACTATTGTGACTCCGTCACTGCTGCGACTCTGTCACTGCTGTTACTTCGTCGGTGTTGTTACTCTAGAAATTTTTCTAAGTATCCAGTGTTGTTACTCCTTCAGTGATGTTACTCCTCCGATGTTGTTACTCCTGGAAATTTTCTATGTGTCTGGTGTTGTTACTCGTCTGATGTTGTTACTCCTCCGGTGATGTTACTCTATGGTGATATTTTTCTAAGTACTTGGTGTTGTTACTTCTCCAGTATTGTTACTACGCCGAGGTAAGTCACCAAGTATGTCCACGACCGACTCCATAGATTTAATTGGTATTTTACTTATGACATGACCAACTATGACTGATGATAGACATACTTTACTTGGGGGGAGGTCTTGTATTTAGTAATAAGGATGATTATTATGGTAATTCTTGTTAGGAATGATTCACTGTTAATTCTTCATTATTTTGTAAAGTGACTAATCCTCCTTCATGTCACCTACCTAACATCCTTCTTTTTTCCCCTTTCATTATTATTACCTAAGTCATGGTTGTTGTTACCTCAGTCACAACTATTGTTGTTGGTCAATTTTCATGTTGGATTCAAAATGTGTAGGTCTTTCTGATTTGTGTTTCTCTTTGATGAATGAGAAATAATTTTAATGGTCTAGGCCCTCTTTGACATAATGATTGGGTATTCAATTTATCTTTGTTTATCTATAAACATAATATTATTTTTAAGGAATAATTATGCAAATATGATTTCATCATGCCAACTTTCAACTTTCCTAATTGGTCAAATCACTGATCTTGTAAAATTTATGATGATGAACACAAAATTTTATTTAAATATTTCCGCAATTATCTAATGAATTTTTCCTCAACCCCAATATCAACAATGAAAAATATATTTATCAACATTCATTTGAAGGTTATTAGTTTTTGAGAAGCAAAAATATCAAAGTTGAAAATAGTTACTACACAACTTTTCACGCCATCCCTAGCTCTTAAGGAGCTGACCTGCCACCCTATCTATTAAGCAATATTTTATTGATTAACAATAACCATAGTTGAATTTTAAACATAAATATTCAACTAGATGATAGGAGGTCTCATCATGAGCCGACCTACAATGATCATAGGTTCTAATAAAGTGACATTACAACTGCTGGTCACCAAGCCACGATAATGGCCTTCGGTCATAAAACTGAAGGACAAGAGGTCTCATCATGAGCTGAATTTTTCACTTTTGTTAACTCCCATGAATGGAATTTTTATTAATTGGTTACCATGCCAGAAAAATGATCTTCAATTGACATTGAAATGCTTTTGTAACTATTTACTTATTTCTAATGGATGGGACACTGACATCTCAATGGGTTAAAAAAGGCATCCATGTCGAGGCTATGGACGCCTGTTGGCAGCAGTGGCTATGCCTATGGTATAGAAGTTAATTTAATACTATAATATACTTGGTTACCTTGTTTTCTCAAAGCTAATTTCCGATAAAGATGATTGTTGCATATACAAGGTTTTCCAGAACTCATGCTTCAAGGGGTAATATTTAATCAGTTCTTAGATGATGGTGGTTATGGTTTATATCTATTATTGAGTTATAAATATTTACTTTACATGTCAGGGATGAAACTATTAGGATATTTGATATTTGACATTTTGTATCATCTAATCCATCATTCCTTTATTTTACAAGTATCATGTCTTTAACCAAAGATAGTTGCTTTTCCCAATCAATCACCATTTATTCATAGCTTAACAACACCACTCCATTTTTGAGGTGGAATAAAGAGGCCTAATTCTGATTTTGAATCCCGGGTAATTGGAAAGACCTTGAGAAGCAAAGACCGAGATAACTAATTCTCATAATTTTTGTGCTCATAACAACCAAATCTTATGGGTATAGGGAATGCATCTTTTGTTTTATTATCCATTATTATCCCATGCCATTCATAATATTATTATGTCACTTTTATATGTAATGAGGTAATTGACGTGATGAATTGTTGATCAAGGATACTCATGAGATGTTTTATAGATGACAGGGAAACTAATAAGTTTGGTGGAAGGAAACCTTGCTACACTTTCTGATTACTTTTTTCAGCTTGCATGGATTCCACCTTCCGCATCACTTTTAGCATCAGCTCAGCCTACATCAGCTTCAAGAAATGTCAATTAATACATGCCATTCCACATTTTTATGGAGGTAAAACTTGAGGTAAAATAGCATAATGTTTTGATTTATTAAAAGTTTAGGAGAATTTCATGAAAAACCATTGAGCACTATTCACTCATATTTTTCAACCATTATTTCCCCTTCTTTACCCCTTCCCATTTTTCAGAGACACAAAATCTTTCAGTTTGGGGGAGTGTTACTTTCATTATCATGAACATGCCATTAATATTCTTTATCATCCATCAATCTCATTATTCATTCTCAAAATCTCATTTATTCCATGTTGTTATACACCAAGCAAAGATTTCAGCCATGATTATAGAAACCACCTCAATTTGTCTTCTAGTGTAGCATGAGGGCATGCTAATTCTCTAGTTTGGGGGAAGGGTTGCTATGCATGATGAATGATTTCTCATTTCTTCCTCATTTAAGGTACATAATCCTAAAATTGATTTTTGTATATCCTTAAAACTATCAGCTCGATTCTTGTGATTTTTTTGGACAACAAAGAGGTATCATTAAAACCAGAAATTTTCAAGCTAAAATAATTTGTTAATTCCAAAAAATCATGCATTATTACCTACAACCATTTTTCTGATATATTGAAATCTATTCATTCCATTGATTTGATTTTCAGATTGTACAAACAATGATATAGTATAAATTTGCTTGCGAAATTTCAGCAAAGTATGGTTTGTAATGAAGTTTGTATTTACTTGTATCATACTTTGTTGCAACTTCATATACATATGGTTGAAAGTATACATGAAAAATATTTTAAGGAAGCATTTGAGGAAGAAGCCTTCTCTTCCATCAATATCATGCTCTAGGGTGAGCATTTTGATTATTGTATTATAACTTGGTTAATACAAAAGCATTAGGGTGCATGGGGACATGCAACATGTTCAGTTTGGGGGAGATGTTGAGCCACTAGTTTGTATTATTATTATCACTTCTTAACATCCATTTCATCCATTTCTAATGTTCTTTTATCACATTATTTATCATAATTTATTATATAATTCCATTTCATAATTATTTATGTTCTTTTGGATAAATAATACTTGTTATACTTTATTTTAATAAATTAATGATTATTATGCATGATTTTGCCAATGATAGTTTATTAATGAATTAGTTATAGCATCACTCACTATTTTAGCCTCCAAGATCTCTTCTAGATTGTAGATTTGATCTTCAGTAGATAATTAAATATTCCAACTAAAAAATTCTCTAGGATAACAAGACAATTTTGTGTTGCACGTTTTGGGCAAACGGAGAAGAATCCTAAAAATCCAAGACATGGGTTTTGTGCAGAACGGACAAAATTAGTTTTCCTATGAATTTTTTTTCCAAATTCAGTCTTGATTGAGAGAAACACAAGGTTCTTCGAAGGAAAGATTTGTAGATTTTCTATTGTGGCTGCTTTCCAAATTGCCCCAATTGTAATTGCCAGATTCGACTTTTGCTAGCTGAATCATGATGGAAAGATATTTCAGATCTCATCTTGATTATTGAGATTTTGTAATTAGTCTATTTCCATTTTTTTTGTATATTTAAAACAACACAAATCATAGAGGAGTGTGATAGAACGCATAGGAGATAACACATAGAGGGTTGGCTACGCAAGGAACTGAGCTTTGTAACAGAAATTTTTTTTAATGCAAGATTAATTTCTTGTTACTTTTGTGAGTTTGTAATTATATCACAACCCTGATCAGAGAGTTGGGCCCACTCTCTGATCAGGTGTTGCGTATTTCCTGTGCATTGTTACTTCTATTTCCTGTTTTGTATAATTTCACTTGCTGTGACAGTAGACGTATTTCATGATACTCTTATTGTTGTGAATGCATTGTAAGCTTTACGATTTATTACTGCCATCTCTTTATTTTTTGTTACAGAGATTTTTTCTTTGTTTAAATTATCAAATCCAAGATTGATATCATAATTGTGTTATTGTATCTGTACATACTGTGCACGTTAGCCTTGAAATAACCAATGCACCCGGATTGATAATTAATGTGGGAAAGGGTTTGAATATTCATTCACACTTGGACACCAATAGTTTCATTAAACCCTACCCTTCTGCTAAGTTTCCACTGCACAGTTCACAAACTCCTTACCACACCATTTCATCTCATAAAATAAATTTCGCCATACCATTCCATTTCATACTCCCCTTTGTATCCTCAAAAACCTTGAGGAAACTTCCATACTATTACTACATTTCCTCAGTTTTCAAAACAACTGTGATTAATTATCCATACCCTAAAATTGGCTAAAGTCTATCCCTTAAAAAGAATTCATGGAGAGTCAAAAATAAAGAGTAAACAGAAAGTGAAAAAGGGAGGACACCATTCAAGATTTGAACTAATCAGTCTGAGTGAAATCAATGCTTCTCCATTTGGTAAAAAGAAATTTCTAAATGATGGTTGTATGAAGTTTTGTGAGATGATTACAGAGGTTGGCTATGATATTCCTTTGACCAGCCTCTTTGCCCATAATTTTCACATAGACAAAGTTGTCATAACAGGTGTAGAGTTCAATGTTTCAGCAGATATCATTTCTTGAGCCACAGATATTCCAAATCAGGATGAAAATTGGTTCAAGGGCATGGAATTACAACTTCATGATTATAGAATGTTCCTAAAAGCTAACCTCAGAGATATTCCTAAGCATGTTTTTCCTTTCAGATTTCTCCATGATAAGTATGCCCTTTTGATGAAAATCATTATGAAATATTTTACTTGTGAAGGGAGGTTTTCCAGATTATACAGGTATCATGTTAGGTTGCTTATGCACTTCACCTCTACAAAGGCACTTAATTTGTCCAACTTTATGTTTAGAAGTGTGGTGAAGATGACTGAAAAGGTTAAGACAAGCAGACAACCTCATATCACCTATCTATTTCATCATAGACTAATCAAGATTTTGGTTATGCATTATCTTTCAGCCAAGAAAATCACCTGGAAGACCTTCATGGATAAATTAAACACTGCTTCTGGCATTAGTCCCACTATTTCTCCTAGCAAAACAACACCATCAGGGTCAATGTCTACACAACCAATGGAGCTTGGCTCATCAAGAAAACAGGCTGAGATTTCAAAGAGGCCTAGGCTTGAGGTTACTCTCACCTATAAGAGAGGCAGGAGGCTTGTGTTTTCTCCTCGGAAAGAGGAAGGGGCCAAGCCTATTCCACTGCAGGGATCACCATCAAGATTGCATGAGACATCCATGCATGATGAGGAGGAACATGATTTTGATTTGGTTGACCTAAAGGACCATGATAACCATGAAAAATTGCAAAGAAAAATCAAAGATAAGGAGGCTCAGATCAAAGAGCTCCAAGGTAATTTAGCAAGGGATCAATTTGTCATCTCATTTCTTGAGTAGGAAAACAGTCAATTGAAGACAAATTAATTGATTTTGGAGAAGAAGTTTTTTGAGGCAAATAAAAATGAAAGGGGTAAAACAGTGGCTAAACCTGATGAACATGAACACCAAGTGAAGAGGAAGAGGCCAAGAACTATGGGTCTCAAGAAAGCACTGCAAAAAAACAAAGAACAAAACCCTACAGATGAGCAACTAACTTTTGAAGAGAGGATGGCTAAAGAAATCAATGAAGACAAGGAGTTTTGGCTTCACAAGGTAAAAATTCACCTAGAAAAGCTCTTGGAGACTGAAATAGGGATAATAAGATTTAAGAAAACATGGTTTCCTAATATCAAACCAGAAATCAGATTGCACAAGTAAAAATTAAGCAATTGAAAGTAAAACTTCAAGAGGTCCAAGACAAGAAAAGGGAGAAAATAAAAAGAGGTCAAGGAGTCAAATTGACAGTTAAAACATCCTTGGATGTTTATCCTATGATCTAGAGCAGTTAAGGAACAAATTCCAAAAATTTTGGAGGACTTTGATTTTTTTTTTGAAATTTTGCAGAAAATGACACATGGAAAGGTCTTGCCAAGGTGCAACCCTTTTTCCCTAGGCATCCAAATGATATCTTCTCTACATTTATGGATAGATAATGATGTGTAAATGCTAAATATAAAGTGAATTTTCCATGAAAGCTTCTAATTTTGATTAAAAAAAAACTTAGAAAACCTCACCTTTTTCATGCTTCTACCACCAAATCTAGATCGGCACGATGCTTCTGAGTGAGGTTGGAAAAATCAGGTTTTGGAGGCCTTCTTGTGGATATTTTTTGGAGTTTGATGGCTCATTGGAAAGTAGACATGTGGGGATACTTGACCCATCTTTTAGAATGAAATTTGGATTCCTAAAATTCATCCAAAAGAAACTCTCAACTGGTGTGACCCTTTCGCGACCTTTCTTCTAAATTCCCGTTTTGATGCATTATGGAGCGACCTTTTTGCATACTATCATGGCCCTTTTTCTCCTAGTGCGCCCCATCTGATATAAAAGCATTTTCATTCATTGAATTATAGAAATTCTATGTCTTGTAATCAATTTAGTTTATTTTAAGCTTCTTAGTTAGTTTTTTCCTCACTATATGAGGAAATTTGTAATGAATGAGGAGATAAGCTCTCCTAAACTTTTTCTAAAATCTTGGAAACTATTTCAACTATTGTTACACCATTTTTTTGGTCATCTAACCTACTATCATTAGATGAACCAAAGCACACCATGTAAGACCAATTTTACCCTAAGTAAAATTGCTTTCACCATGTGAAATAACATTTGTTTATATTTCCTGGTCATATTTAACCCAAAACAAGGAAATTAATTAAATAAATCATTATTTATTTGATTATTTCCCAGGAATAAGTTATTTAAATCATTATTTAAATAATATTCCTAGTTAAATTTGACTAAATCATTTTTAAATAATTAAATAAATCATTATTTATTTAATTATATTCCCACCATCTCCCTAAAATAATAAATAAATCATTTATCTATTTATTTTTTATAAGTAAAGGAATTGACCCAAGTCAAAAGACCTTTTCCCTCCAACAAATATAATAAAATATTTCTAAAGGGTGGTTCTAGAATTTGATTAATAATATTTTATTCATGCACCAAGTTCTAAATAACCTTAATATTTTGTTATAAATAGAAGGGTTTTCCCCATTCATTAGTCACCTCCATTGCATTAGATCACTCTGGATCTATACTAGGTCACATTCTCCATTTTTGCCTTGTGAGCTCCCATTGAGTTCTATGTTTGTTTGGGTTTTCTACAACAACAAGAGAGAGGAATTTTAGATCTGAAACACTGAGGACTTTCAAGAACCCATCCCATTAAGGAGAACCGGAAAACACCTTTCTTGTTTTCCTCTCAGGTGCCCCCTTTTTAATATAATATAAAAATTCTTTCAAATACATTGTTCTTGTCTTGTCTATTGGATGCATGGAGCCATATTTTACTTTATCTGCTTAATGTCTTTTATGCTTAGATATGGATTTGTGCAGCATTATTTGGAGCACCTAATTGCAGATTTAAAGATATTTGGCAACCATAATCGATGTTAGGGCTATTTGTTATGCGTAGCTAAAGTGGTCTTTTATAACAAAAGATTCATACTAACAAATTGGCGACTCCACACGGTTTTTCTTTTGCGACCGCTGTCGTTTTATATATTCCTGCATATCCAGCTGTTTCAGACCCTAGGGTTTCTCTTTTGTTTTTTTTTTTCCTATTTTTATGGTGATTTTCACCTCTAAAACCCTCAAACATTAAGATTTTTAACTTTCGTGTGTTTCTGGCCCTATTGCGCAGGTGACAGACATCAGCCGCAACTAAGACGACAACTCTTTCTGAAATCTGCCGCCAAGAGACCCGGATCTGCAGGTCACACTTATCGGCCCAAAAACTGCGACCTGGCCTTGGGGTCGCACTTTTCTGCCCAAAATCTGCGACCTGGACTGAAAACAGGTTAGAACCTGCGACCTGCCCTTTTTTTTGCAATTTTCCAGCACTTTTTCTGGGTTTTTCTGAAACTTCTGTCAGGGTTTTCCAGCCTCTGTCTCCACCCGTTTAGACCTGTTTCTGATCTGTTTCACTCAACTAAGTGGGAATATTTCCCCTTAGGGCTCTAGTAAACCTCCACTTTTTGTGGGAGAGTTTTTTCTGTTTCAAAAGTCTGAATTTCCAGAGTTTCAACCTTATTTCTTTCAGATCTGATACCTCACTTTCAGATCCCTTTAGATCAGCTCTTATCCCTTTAAAAACACCTCATATAGTTTTTTTTGGGTTCATTTCTAGGGTCGCCTCCTTGTCCCTTCTATTTTTAGTTGATCTCCTCCTTTTTTGCAACAACCTTGCCTCTGCCTCTTTGCTGTTCTCTGCACCTCTTTTCAGCAGATTTCTCCCTTAGATCCCCGTCCCTCCCGACCTTCGATCTATTGGCCTCTTTTTCACGTGCTTTGCTTAGTTTTTTCCCTCTTATAGACTAGTTTTGAGAGACCCGCCTTCTTGGGTTAGCTTGATACATTGTTAGTTGTTAATTTTATGTTCTTTCAGTCTTATTTACTGCAGATTTATTTTCAGTTATGCAGCACACTTTTTCTTTTACTCTCAAAACGTCTAGGTTTAAACAATTAAAATTAACGCACGCTACACACTGACCCTAAGTGAAGAAGAGCCTGGTTAACATCGCCTAGAAAATAC
Source organism: Pinus albicaulis (assembly GCA_034641835.2). Classification (NCBI taxonomy): domain Eukaryota; kingdom Viridiplantae; phylum Streptophyta; class Pinopsida; order Pinales; family Pinaceae; genus Pinus; species Pinus albicaulis. The sequence continues at coordinate 16,465,582 of CM076581.1, read as the reverse complement.
TTTAAAATAAATTGTCACTGCACCTCTCTACCCTCGACCTCACTTGATTTTGTCCCTCCCTGCCCTTGTCAGTTTTTCTTCTTCCCGTCATCATTGCGCCCCCAAGGTGCTTCTCCCGGATACTTCTTGGCCTTCACCCTCAGTTTTCGGTTGGTCGACTTCCTCCTTCCCGTCGTCATCGATTAAGTCCTCCCCCAAGTCCGCACTTCGACTCTTCTTCTGATTTTTCGGGTTCGCCCCCTACTCCTAGTTCTCCCCCTGTTACCTTCACCATGTCTAGTTCAGGGCCTAGCACCAGTGGCAACCCCAGTTCTAATGCTGGGTCCATTTCCAGCAGAACCACTACGGGACCTACCTCAACTGCCCCATTGCTCCCTTATATGGCCGACCTTAGTCTCCCCGACTTCAATCAGCTGATCAATGATCCTATCCGCCACGATGTTAGTTGGCTTGCTATGCTAGCCAAGCTCACCTCTGACATTCCCAAGTTCGAAGGCCTTGCTAGTGAAGATCCCTCCAACCATATCTGATCTTTCCATATGTGGTGTTCATCCAATTCCATTACTGATGACTCTATTCATGTTAGATTGTTCCAACGCACGCTTACCGGTGAAGCTTCTAAATGGTATGTTGAATAGGCCACCTCCTCCCATACCACTTTTGCGACCATTGCCTAAGCCTTTTTATCTTATTTCCAGCTCCCTCTCCGATACGACACTGGTACCAAGCTTTTAACTTCTTTTCGTCAATCCTCTTCGACCCGCCTTTTCGCTCATGTCCAGGAATGGCGGTGAAGAAGAAGCTTATGTCGCGCTCCTCCCTTTGAATATTGTGTTTATATGGACTAGTTCCTTCGTTCTCTCTTACCTCCCATTGGAAAAGATGTCGCCTCCCATTTCCCTCAAACCGAAGAAGCCACCCTCCAAATAGCCTTGAAATATGACCTTATTTACGCTCAATCTGGTTATGTTTATACTGTCCTTCCTGACCTCCCCAAGCCCGGTGGCCCTAATGCCTCGGGGGCATCTCACTCTGCTGACGGTATCATTGGAGCCCTCTCGCATACCTCTGCTCAACCTCTTCTGGGCTATGGTTTCCCTCCAGGTGGGGCTAGCCCCTCCAGCACTTTCCCCCCTTCAAGTAGCATGTATCCAATATACAGCATGCCCCCTCATTTTTCCCACACTCCTGCTTACCTCAATTTTTCCCACCCTACCCATTATCCGTACCCACAACCTGGTGTCCCAGCTCCTCCAGCATTTGGACCTCCCACTCCCTTGCCTTCTCCACCCCCACAACTGCACCGGGGGGTGGAGAAGGAAAGGGAGGGGGCAGCTAATCTTCTTCCTTCTCAAAGAAAGAGGAAAGGCAATCAACTCGCTTCTGGTAATCGTGGATCCAATCCTTCAAGTCTTGACTCTACCACAGGGATCTCAGCCCAAGCAGGACAGACCGCTTCGCACCAATAAGCCATGTTCATGTTGCGGTGTGTATGGTCATTACACTCACGATTGTCCCTTATTACCACAAATGCGATAGATGTGGGAGTCTCAGGCCACCGTGCGAGGACAAAACTCCTCCCCTACTGTCCCTCCCAATCCAGCTACTTCTCAACTCGCTATGTTTACCGATCCTTTCCCTCAACAAGGCTTCGTGGCTACTCAACCACCTAATGCCCCCGTAACAACTCAACCTTCCCCTTCTGGTTCCTCCGATTACCAGATTCTCATGATGGCTTCTGACCAACCTCTCACCGTTGACCTTAACCTTCAAACTCGGTCCCGCCAGTATTCCACGCCTCTCGTTCCGTCTGTCTCCGAGTCCCCATCTTCAGGCCCTACAAAGCCTCTGTCGACACCCAATGGTCCCTTGCAAATCCCTTTGCCTAAAGCTGAGGTTCATACCAAGACTCCTAAGGGCCCATTACGTCGAAATGCTGCCTCTGGTCGGGCTGCCCATTCATACAGCATAGTAGATGCTCTGGCACAATCTCCTGCTGCCATTTCAACACTAGAACTCCTCCAGTCGTGTCCTTCTCAAAATAAGGCTCTACTATCTGCCGTGGGTGCTGTAGATCCTGCTGATGACCAATTGATTGTTTTCGACACCCGTCAGTCAGACCATCCCCCTCTTCCTCCTTCTATTGCTTTCCAAATCCCAGTCAAAATCCGAAATGCCAACGTCGCTCGGTGTATTATTGATGAGGGGGCATCTACCTGTGTGATGTCTGCTTCGGTTTGGAAACAACTTGGATCTCCTGAGCTGGCCCCTTCCACAATCACCCTTCATGCGTGGGATGGCCATGCCTCCCAGCCCATCGGCCTTTTCCGTAACTGTCCTATCACCCTTGCGAGTAAGACTATTTGTGTCGACGTGGAAGTTATCGACGCCCCTCTTGACGACAACATTCTTTTGGGGCGTAGTTACACCTATGCCATGTCTGTCGTCCCATCCGCATTCCACCGCAAGATGTTCTTCCCTCATAATGGAAATATTGTCACGATTGACCAGTTGACTTACCATGATCCAAAATATCAAACCTCCCCTGAGTCCACCATTTCCACTGCCACCAATAAGCAAACTGTTGATTCTTTGACCAGTATTTCCCCAGGCATCTATAAAGACTCCCCCTTTCTTGGAACCTTTTTAGACCCTCCTTCCATACCTGATCCTAGCATGGCGAATGTTTGCATGATGCAATATTCTTGGGCTAACCTTGCACAGTCCTCTTTGGCTCGTAAGCAACCGCAACTTCACCCAACCCCACCAACTCCTAGCCCTTCGCCCCTGCTAGCTAATCGTCTTCCTTCAGAATCTCCTTCCCCGAATATTCCTCACGCGCCTTTCTACCCTCCAGGGTCGATCCCACCCGAGCACAACCCCCTTGGCCCCAGTCCTCCTGGACATTTCCCTACTGGCCAGATTCCTTTCCTTGCTCCCCCTCCTGGCGCTCATTCCGTCCCTATCTTGGCCACCCTCTCCCTCCCCAAATTGACCTTGGGTATACCCGTCTGGTACCTAGACCCCCCAGCCACCACCCTGCCTATCCAACCCAAACCTTATCTTAATTTGATCCCAGTTCAACCGATACGCATTACCTCTCCCACTGCACCTGTACCTCAGTCCCCTCATCGGGAACCACCTCCTGTTGTGACCATGTCAGGTGACAATAGCAAAGCTCGCGGGAGGGCATCAAAGGACAAGGTTGCCCCGACAACCTCTGCCCCTCCTTGACCTCCAACGCACCCCATCCAGTGTGCCTTGTGTGATGTTGTCGGCCACACTACCCATACATATCCTGAATTACCACATCTCAAAACCATGGTCAATGAAACGTTTCCGGAATCTGACATTCCTGAGGTCTATGTCACCATACCTGATTCCCTTCCGAAATTTAAACACTTGCACACCAATCACCCTTGTTCTCTGTGTGATTTCCATGGACATTATACACATCTTTTCCCCCGCCTTGATGAGTATCGTGCTTCTTTAGCCGCATACCACCAATTTGAAGCCGCTCTTGCCCATAATCCTTCTTCCCTAACACCAGAGCACCTGTCTACCCCCATTACCATTTCTCATCCTGATACTGAAATGACCGAACCTTCAGCCACTATTTCCTACCTTTCCTCATCACCGCGTTTCCTAGCAACCGACCCCATAGTGCCTTCCCCCGATGTTTCACCTACCCACTAATCCGCTTGCTCCGCAGTCACCCCTCCTGCCGACACGCATGTGAGCCTTTCCCCTCAAAATCAGGTGTCTCATATTTCTACCTCCTCAGATCTTCCTCTTCCACCCACTCTTCCCATCTTTCAGTCCGATGAAGACATCATGGAAGCCATGACCGAACCTGATTTTCCATGGGATGATATGCACCATCATGCATACTTCCTCCCCCACCAATCCCATGACCTATATGATCTCGAATCTAAAGACTTCATTCCTGATAAAGTTGATTGGTTCAAAAACCCCATCCCTGCACCTGACGCTTTTGAAGAAGGCAATATGGCTAATATCTCTCCTACCATCAAAATAGACATTTTTATCAAACCAGGTATCGAAGAACATATCACCATGGGTGGCCAATGCACTCCAGAATAAATTGATGCCTACACCACACTCTTCAAATAATTTTGTGATATTTTCGCCTGGTCCTACTCAGAAATTCCCGGACTCGATCCTGCCATTGTCGAACACCACATCGACACATGGCCTGATGCCATTCCGGTCCGTCAAAAGTTGAGATCCATCCATCCCTCTAGACATGAAGTCATCAAAAGCTGAAATCGATAAGCTCTGGCAGGCTGGTTTCATTTACCCCATCGAATACACCACTTGGGCGTCCAACCCAGTTCCCTTCCTCAAAAAACAAGGCACCGTTCGTGTTTTCTCCGACTTTCGCGACCTGAAAAAAGCTTGCCCCAAAGACAACTTCCCCACACCATTTATTGACCAAATCATTGATGAGTGTGCGGGGCACGAGATTCTATCCATTATGGATGGCTTCTCCGGACACAACCAAATCGTTATCCGTTGTGCTGACCAACTTAAAACCGCATTCATCAGTCTGTGGGGCACTTTCGCGTACCGAGTCACGCCGATTGGCCTTAAAAACACCGGCGCCACTTTTCAACGAGCCATGTCTTATTGTTTCCATGACTTAGCCCATATTATCCTTGCCTATTTAGACGACCTTACTGTGCGTTCTAAACATCGGGCACAACACCTTCATGATCTGCATATCATTTTTCTCCGATGTCGGAAGTATAACATTCGCCTTAACCCATTGAAATGTGTCTTCTGTGTTCCCATCGGTCGTCTCCTCGGCTTCATAGTGTCTAAAGACGGGATAACTCTCGACCCTTTGAAGGTTCAAGCCATTCTTGAACTTCCTATGCCTCGTACCTTACGCCAGCTACAAAATCTCCAAGGTAAAGCTAATTTCCTTCGCCGATTCGTTCCTGACTACGCCACTACAGAACATGGCTTCCTTAGACTTCTTCGATCTCACACCCCATTTGTCTGGGATTCCTACGCTCAAGAGTCTTTTGATACTCTCAAGCATGCTCTCACATCCGCTCCCTTGATCCGTCCTCCTGACTTTGATCGAGATTTCATCCTATACATCTCCGCTTCCACCCATTCGGTTGCTGGTGTCCTTATCCAGGAGGATGATAATGGTATCAAACATGTGATCTATTATGTTAGTAAGACCCTTGCCGGTCCACCTGTGTCCTACTCGCATGAAGAAAAATTAGCACTATTTGTCGTGTTCTAGTCCAAAAACTACGTCATTATATCCTCATGCGTTCCACCAAGGTTGTGACTGATTCCAACCCCATGGCTTTCCTATTGAGTCGACGCATCCTCAATGGGAAGTACGCTCGTTGGGTCGTTATCCTCCAAGAATTCGACCTTGAATTTGTCACCCCAAAAAGTAAGAAAGGTTTAGTCCTCGCTGAACTCATTTCTGATTTTCCTACCCGGACGCAAGATACTCCAATTAATGATGCTCTTCCTGATGAACATTTATTTTCCATCACCACCGACGATCCTTGGTACGGTGACATCCTTACTTACTTGCGAACCCAAAATTTCGCCCTTCATCTTGATCGTGATGCTCGCCGACGTATCCGACACCAAGCCTCTCACTACCTTCTAATCGGCAATGACCTTTATCGTCGCGGAGTAGATACTGTCCTTCATCATTGCCTCACACACACTGAAGCCGAATAAGTCCTCAATGCCTATCATAGCAGTGCTTGCAGTGGCCACCTCTCCGCCTCGCCACCACCCAAAAAATCATGCACGCTGGGTATTTTTGGCCTTCTCTCTTCAGCGATTGCATTGAAGCAGTCAAACATTGTTCCAATTGCCAACATTTCGCCCCCAAAGCACGAGCTCCTCCCGCTCCTCTCCATCTTGTCGTCACAGCTGGTCCTTTTTGTAAATGGGCCATTGACTTTATGGAATGTTGACCTCCATCTGCTGATAACCACAAATATATCATCGTAGCAGTTGACTATTTCAAAAAATGGGCCGAAGCTATGCCAACATTCAACAATACGGCAGCCACTGCAGCCCTCTTTTTCTTTAACCATGTCATTGCTCGATTCAGAGTCCCAAAACAGTTAGTCTCTGACCATGGCTGAAATTTTGAAGATCATATTTGGCATGAGCTATCCTCCCTATTGGGTTTTGAGCACCAATATTCATCTTCCTATTACCCCCAAGGTAATGGCCAAGTTGAAGCGGTCAATAAAATTCTTAAGACCATGCTTCAATGAACGGTGAATAAGCACAAAACCAATTGGCATCTCATGCTCTTCCCTGCTTTGTGGGCTTATCATACTTCTGTTAAAACCACCACCAATTTCACTCCTTTCCACCTTGTCTTTGGTGAGGAGGCAGTCTTACCAATCGAGTGTGAAATCCCTTCCCTTCACTTAGCCGTCGAACTTTTCCCTGATACCCAACCTCTAGAACAACGACTTATCATGCTCGAGCGTGCCTCTGAAGACCGTCGTGTTGCATTGCAAACCCTTGAAGCGACCAAAAAGCGCACCAAATCTCAGTATGACCGAAAAGTCCACCCTCGTACCTTTCATGAAGGTGACCTTGTTCTCGTATATGACCAGGCCCACGATACCCTCGGTCATGGGAATTTTGACTCATTATGGCTAGGTCCTTACATTATCAATAAAGACCTTGGTAAGGGGGCATATCTTTTAGAGGACTCTGAAGGCCACATCCTTCCTAATCCTCGCAATGCACTCTATCTTAAGAAATATTACCCTTAGCATTTTCCATTCGAAATGCATGTTTTATTTTCTTTTAGATAGCTAGCATTTGTTTGTTTCGCATTTAGCTACTTCACCAGGACACCTGTTGTCCACGAAGCCTTACTTCACCTCTCCTCAAAATCATATTTTCTCACTTACAACACATTTCATTGGGGGCACCACCTTGCCTCTATACTCATTCCTGTTCGTGTCAATTTCCGTCATGAGATACCATTTTGTACTCATGTTTTTTATGGTCTCCTTTGGATCATCTCCCATCTCATTATCATCATCAGTGTCCGTCTATTCGTCGCTCTACTATTTTCTCCCGTGCCTTAGTTGAGATTCCCTTACTATCTCACCCATGGTGGACCTACTTCTGTCGACATCAGCTCATTTACTCTAGAAGCCCGGTCTAGGGGGTAGTGTACCTTGGTTCAAGATCTTTTTCAGCATGATCGTGATCTATACACTTGACAGTCCAGTGATGCAGCAACAGCTCTTGGTGATTCTCGGGTGTGTGTGAGATGTCTCAACCCTCATGAGGGGGTGGCCCTGTAGGCAGCCCCCCACATGCCCGGATGACTTCTTCATTTCAGCCCTTGATGCAGCTCCTCCCATTTGATGATATTGGCCTCGGCCACTTGCAGCGCCTCTTCGATTTGCATGTATCAATCAAATTTTGTGATCACTTCCCCGTGTGTAGGGGGCATTTGGGCGTATTTGTATCTCATGTACTAAAATCTTATTGTATAAGTCCTGACGGTTATTCCAGGCATAACATGTATGTGGGATCTATCATTCTATTTTTCTGGCTCTTATTTACGCCAGCATACTCTTCATGGTTCGGTCCCTTTTTTACTGGACTTCCTATTCTTTGTACTTTGTCTCGGCAGGCAAAGGTATGCCTCCCCCACCGCCTTTAGCACAGGTACCACTTCATAAACTAGAGACTTGTTGCACCTGTAAGTCTCGTCTCCTCAGGGTCTAGTCCTTTAGCACTTTAGACTACCTTACATTCCTCTCTCTCACTTCCCTCTTGATGTCTAGTGATTGAGTTCTTACAACGTACTTCGGTCATACGATTTTCTCCTAACACTCGTACGTTGGGGGGCAATCTGTTACACCATTTTTTGGTCATCTAACCTATTATTATTAGATGAACCCAAGTACACCATGTAAGACCAATTTTACCCTAAGTAAAATTGCTTTCACCATGTGAAATAACTTATTTGTTTATATTTCCCGGTCATATTTAACCCAAAACAAGGAAATTAATTAAATAAATCCTTATTTATTTAATTATTTCCTAAGAATAAGTTATTTTAATTATTATTTAAATAATATTCTTAGTTAAATTTGACTAAATCATCCATAAATAATTAAATAAACCATTATTTATTTAATTATATTCCCATCATTTCCCTAAAAATGATAAATAAATCATTTATTTATTTATTATTTATAAATAAAGGAATTGACCCAAGTCAAAAATCCTTTTTCCTCCAACAAATATAATAAAATATTCCTAAAGGGTGGTTCTAGAATTCGATTAATAATATTTTATTCATGCACCGAGTTCTAGACCACCCTAATATTTTGTTATAAATAGAAGGGTTTTCCCCATTCATTAGTCACCTCCATTGCATTAGATCACTCTGGATCTATACTAGGTCACATTCTCCATTTTTTGCCTTGTGAGCTCCCATTGAGTTCTATGTTTGTTTGGGTTTTCCACAACAAGAAGAGAGAGGAATTTTAGATCTGAAACACTGAGGACTTTCAAGAACTCATCCCATTGAGGAGAACCGGAAAACACCTTTCTTGTTTTCCTCTCAGGTGCCCCCTTTTTAATATAATATAAAAATTCTTTCAAATACATTGTTCTTGTCTTGTCTATTGGATGCATGGAGCCATATTTTACTTTATCTGCTTAATGTCTTTTATGCTTAGATATGGATTTGTGTAGCATTATTTGGATCACCTAATTGCATATTTAAAGATATTTGGCAGCCATAATCGATGTTAGGGCTATTTGTTATGCGTAGCTAAAGTGGTCTTTTATGACGAAAGATTCATACTAACAACTATCCTAGTCTTTAGGTGATGACTCACTAAAGGCATTTATGGTGAGCCTTGAATAGTATTTTTGACCTGATGAGCTATCCTATGATGTATTTTCCTATATGAGGCCCATTGTAATCAGTTTCAAAGGTTGGATGTTGTGTAATTGAGCTTGGAACACTAGTGTATTTTGTGATTTTGGCAAGAAACTAATAGACATAGTTTGTAGATATTGTGGTGGGATTCATGCGGTATGTGTTTTAGCAGTGTTTCTTCTTCTATTATCATATGTTTGATTATATTTTACCTTCCATATTCATTTCCATGTCTTATGTGATTTATTTCTAAGTTTGATAAGCATAATTCATTAATTCAATGCTATGTTTTGGAGAATATTTAACATTTATGTTCATTTTATTCTCATATAAATGAATTCATGATATTCATGCTTTTTTTTAAGCTCTATCAATCTAGCATATTCCCCAGAGATCTTTAAAGTGCTAAAGTGTGTGCCTACCTTGCCCCATTACATCTCTGCAAATCTAATTTTCAGAGCCCAAACCTAGTTTTTCCTAGACCTAATTCACCATCCAACACAAAATCCAAATTAAAAAAAGCCCTAGAGCTTACCATACCTAGCCTAATATCTTTCATCATCCAATAAATTTGGCTCTGATCTCATTGAGAGAGCCCTCTCAGCCTAGTAGGGCTAGGTACTAGGTCAAAGTAGTCTGTGGTTACCTTTGTTGGTCTCCTTCTTAGCCTTCAGAGATCCGGTGGAGTGTGAACGCATTCAAATAGTGATTTTCGGTTACGTGATTTGGTATCTACATATACTTTTATTTATTATGCTTGATCTGCTTTTTTGTTTGCAAGTAATTGAATGCAAGAAGTTCTAGTTGTTTATTTTGGAATATGTGGAGCCTCAAGACTGCCTCCACTTTGACATCCATTTTCACTATATTTCCTGTTTTTGACAAATCCATGAGCCCAAACAAGTATTAAAATGCACATTCTAGCCTGTTAAGATATATTAATGATCCGTTTTTTATATTTTCATATGTTTCTTATTATTAGAATAAAATTTGTATTTAGCGACAAAATTAATGCAATTCTGAAGCTAAATTATTTTTATGTAGCCACCTCCATGATTCAATAGGTTTCGAGGAATCAATGAAGAAGCGATACATATGGGAAGTTGGTGAATGATCTAGTTATGGATCCTATCCTATATACTTGTCCATAATCAAGGAAGAAAGCTCCTAAGATCGCGATCAAAGGTTCGGTCAGAACAAGAACCGGAACAAGTGAGCGAGAAAGATGGAGGCTTCACGATTTTCTCTCTACATAGAAAATCGTGAAGCGATGAAATTCATATTTATGTTTATATTTTCATACATATTTTATGTACTCTCTGAAGGCATGAAAGCCTCAAAAATACCAGGCTGTGTAATTATGAAACAAGTTTGATTTTATTACGGGATTGATCATAACCATGGGTTTACCCAGGTTATCCATCAAGGTCAAAAAACAATTGGAAAAGGCATCAACCTATCTCTGTAGGCCCTTAGGAGAGGAGGCCAAAAGGATAGGATCAAATAATCAACATATGGTGTAGGAGACAACCATCACCGTCCTAAATATACTCATAAAGAAACAACTCCAACTCACCAATGTCAATCCCAAAATGCGTCGACGAGAGAGGGCACCCATGCTCAACCACAATGGTGCTTTAGATGAAATAAAAAAGGTCATGGGCTATATGGAGGTGACCAAGAATCCATTCATAGAGTAAGGTGATTTATGTTCAGAAACTCTATTTTTATGCACTAATTGAAGAAGGAAGTGTTTTGGAATCTTGATGTGTAACTAGTAAAGCATAGATCAGAAACCATTATGTTGTGGAGGGACCCTACACATAAGAGGTTTATTTGTTTAATTTATTGTTATTTCATAGTTCAGTTTCTTACTCTTTCGCTATATTTTTCATTTAGATACATGCTATCTCTCTGTTGTGATTTATAGGATAGAAATACCCCATCTTCATTTGCGTTTCGTAGCTGGAATACATGCTTTAATTTCATACTATATACATATTCTTTGTTTTCATTTACATTACAACTGTTTTCATATTTCTATAGTATAGATGAATTGGTTTATCATTGTTACATCACTGTTTGATATCTTCATTTGCAAAATATCGTTATGTTAAGACAGATGCTTTGTTTATGATTCAATATATTAGAGATAATTTATCATAGTGGCCAACATAGATTGATTTAGTATAGCTTAAGATTCATCATTTAGATTAACTTCTTTTTATGCAATATAATTTTATCATAGATTAGTTTCCTTTCTTAAATAAACATTTCCTTTTCTTCCTTCTTGCAAGTTTTATTTTTCAACCATTAAAATATTTCTTTTCATAAATGTGAATACTATTTAGTTATTTGTTGTTTTAAATTTCATTCATATAAGGTTTCCAAAAGAATACACAAATATTGAACTTCCTTCTTGTTTTTATGACTTTTAGTTTCTTTTCTCAAAAACAAACATTAACTATTAAACAAGCTAAGATAGGATTTTCATCATAGTTTTGGATAGTTGAATTTAGATTTCATTTCAAAATTCATAAGTTTTAAGATTCTCAATTCCATTTAGACATTCAAAATAAACACAAAATCCCAAAAACAACTTTAAACATATAAAATCAACACAACAAATTAAGTAAGAAAAGGCTTCTAGAATATATAGTGCACTTGCACTTCATAAGATTACCAACTCCAATCTATAATTTATGATAGAAATTTAAGACATTAAATTCACTAAACATTTTGGCATATTTTCCGGGGTAGTGTAAATAGGAGCCTTATCTCTTAATCTAAAAAAAAAACACAAAAACATAAAAAATGACATGTGTAGAGAAAGAGATTCTAGAAGTAGAAGTTTGATCCCAACAACACCACTCACTCCATCAAGACCTCGTAGTGCCACACCATCCACTCAAATCCACATTCCATTCTTATCAAGTAGAAATAGACTTCCTGAAGTTTTAAGATTAGAAATTCAACCTAGAGACTCTCCAACTTCATCAACTGAAGCATTTGTAGAAGAAGAAGACCCTAGATCCCCAACAAAAGGAGTAATATTTCTAACCTCTACTGGAGAAAAAATCTTATCCCAATAGCTAGAAATCCCTAGTGAGGAAGAATAAGAAGTCTTCTTTAATATACCATTGATAGAGGAACCAAAAGAATCAGAAGAGGAACAAACAATCCAAAATTTAGAATCCTATATTAGTTTTGAGGAATCTACAATTGCTGGAGAAGGGGAAGGAGAAGTACACAATGTGAGTAATGACCAATTAAGACTAGGAGGAGGTGGACCTAGGATTGGAGGTGGAGGACGAGGTAGAGGTAGAGGAAGATGATAAGGAAGATGAGGTAGAGGAGAAGTAGATCATGTTGGATTTCATATACTTGATGAATATACTTCTTCCACAATGAAGAATATCTCACCCTTTATCCTTTCCAATTTTTATGGATTAAGAAGTGAAGATCCTGAAACATTTCTATTTGAATTCGAAGTTTTATGTAGATCATATGACTACTTACTCGATTCTCAAAAATTGAAATTGTTTCCAGAAACTCTTAAGGATGCAAAATTAAAATGGTTCATGGGCTTAATAACACATTCTATTATGACATGGGAAGAAATGGAGAGTGCATTCATACAAAAATACAAGGATTATTACACACCTCATAATCAGAAAGATGAAGTTTTTAAGATGATGCAAAGAGAATATGAAAACTTGGAGGACCTGATTGAGAGATTCAGTTACAATCTAAAAAGTTCTAATATGGAAAATTTGGATGAAGATACTTTAAAAGATCTCCCGTTGAAAGCCATTAGAGATGAATGGATAGATATTCTTAATATGATGGGAAAGGGATACATTTATCAACTATCATTTCCTAACATCTTTGAATTATGCATACATCTTTCAAGAGGAAAGTCAAGAATTGCGAGGAGTTCAAGAGATCCTATTCTCTCTAGAGTTAATAAATTTGTAGCTAGAACAATAAGTAGGGCTAAAATAGGAAATTTTCTTGATGAATTCAAAACAAATATTTGAGGGAGTCTTAGTGAAAAAATAGACACCTTGAAGCTACAAAAAAAAACAAAGAACTAAAAGTGATGCCTTATCTATCTTTTTTCCTAACTGAAGAAAGACACATGCCTTAAAATAATTCCCTCATGATTTAAAAATCATAGAAACATGTGTCATATGTGTAGAAAATCATGAAACAAGGAAATTTCCTTCCATTCCAAGTCTTAAACCGTTTACCAAGAGGAAATAACTTCAAACCAAATAGATCATCTTTGTTTCGTTGCTAGAAGACCATGATAAGGGCCACAAACTCAAGGTTTCAACACTCAGATGTATACTCAGCCCCCAAAAAATAACTGGAATGCATCCATTCCCTGGCAGCAACCTTGGTCGCAACCCCAACCTTGGACACAAGGATTGAAAAATCCTTATGGTAGATATTCTCAATATCACCAATATCCACAATCTTATCGAAACTTTCCACCACAACATTTTCCTCAAACTAGTCAACAACCTCAATTTCAAAATCAAAACCCACAACTTTCATTACCATATCCAAAAAGGCCAAACCAATTACATGCTCAACCACTTCCAAACCCAAAAAATAAAAATGCACAACCTATTTATAACATGGAGGGGAAAAAATTTCAGACTTATATGAAAGCTCCACCTGATCTTAATAATTTCCAACTTAGTGTTGGCAATATGATGCAGAGTGTTGTCCTTGATGGCAACCCACTTGATAGAGTGTTGTTCTTGAATGGTAACCCACCTGATGAAGATGATGGTAACCTACTTGATGAAGTTATGCTTGATAGAATATGTCTTGATGAACTTGTTAAATGATGTAAATCTGATGTATCTACAGTGAGTACAGAAGGTAATGAAGAAAGGAATTCAGTATGTGCTAGATCTATGATGAAAAGAGTATGTCTCAAGGCATATGCGGATTTGTCTAGGAGAAGACGCGTATGCACGCGGGAAATAACGTGCCAAGTCGCGTATGGGCAAAAGCGCTCATAAAGTACAAAACCAGGGGTAACCACCATGGTATTGACCCATTGTATTGAGTAATGATTCGTCTATATGACCCCGTCCAGGAATACCATCGGAAGTAATGTAGTTTTGGCTCATGGTATTGAAAAAGGGTAAACCTATATAAAGAGAAGAAATTCATTGTGCAAATCATGAGTGTGGGTGCAAGACGTCTGAGCTTGAATGAATACTTCTATCTGAAGTATATCTGAATGGAAAGGGTTATAGTTGAATGATAGATCTGAATGCATGATGCACCAATGAAGAAAATGATGAAGAAGGGTATCTAGATCTGAAATGTATTTGTACTTGCTAGATCTGTTTATGGAATGATTAGATCTGAGATGAGGCGAACATCTGTCTGAAGTAAAGTGTAAAATCTGTGTGATGTATCTGTTCTGAAGAATTGCAATGACCTAAATGTCTGAAGAACCATACGCTAGTTCGCCACAGAGGAAGCGCGTATATACGCGGGTTTGCTGAATAGAAAGCGCGTATGGGCAGAGAAATTAGTTCTGTAATATGTACAGAAGTATACGCGGGTTTGTCGGGTCGAAGGCGCATATATACGCAGGATCAGTGAAAGAAAAGCGCGTATGATAAACTAGGGTTTGCTGAAGTTGTGAGATGTCTGATTTGTTCTGCTATCTTGCTGATTTCTGTTTCTGATGTGTTAGTACTATCTGTCTATGATGATCTGGGTTGTTCAAAGATTGATTATGCTGCTATAGAGCAAGTGGTTGGTTTGATGAATGTTCCTTGAGCTTAATTGTGTGGGTTGGATCCAGTGTGAAAATTGATGAAACGTGGTCCATAAAGGTGCTGAGGGTTGTAGCCTTCAATCAGGGGGTTGTAGCTCCCTTCCAGGTGAGGCTAGTAAACGAGATCAGGGGTTCGGAGCTCCCTTCCAGGAGAGGCTGGTAAACGAGAGCAGGGGGTCGTAGCTCCCTTCTAGGAGAGGCTGGTAAATGAGCGCAGGTGGGTGCCTGCGTGCTGGTAGGAGTCTGCACCAGCACATATGTTGTAAGATGTTTTTCTCTATAATAAAATATTGAAGGCTGAGACAACGGCAGCGGTGGTTTTCTCCCGACTTGGGTTTCCACCTAAAATCCTGGTGTTCATGTGTGTTGCTTATGTGTGATGGTTTATTCTGTTATTACTGCTCATGCTTACTGTTTATTGAACATCTAATGAATGAATAATGGAATGATATAAGTGAAGAATTATCTGCATAATAAGATTGTTGGACATACGCATGTTTTATTAAGTATATCCGCGTGTATACGCGAGTTGGCTACATGAAAGTCGCGTATGTGTTTTGAAGTAAGAAAAAGTAAAAAGTTTTGAGTATGCCCTAAATACTGATTCACCCCCCCTCTCAGTATTTTTCCCAACAATTGGTATCAGAGCAGGTCCTTCTGCAGAAGCTTGATCGCTTGAAGGAGATCCGTCGCAATGGGAAGTCATGAAGGAGTAATGTCTATAAAGCCACCTCTATTCAATGGAAGCAATTTGATATTCTGGAAGGTACGAACAAAAGCATATCTGCAAAGTCTTGGTGCAGAAGTATGGGCAATCGTGGAAGAAGGCTATCAATATCCGGCAAGTATTCCTACTGACGCGGCTGAAAGGAAGAAGTATGAAATCAATGCCAAAGCAGTCAATGTCCTATTAGGAAGCATGTCTGAATCAGAATTTGCTAAAGTGATGCATCTAAAATCAGCAAAAGAAATATGGGACAAAATCATTCTGAGCTATGAAGGAGATACAAAGGTAAAAAGTGAAAAAATCCAAACTCTCAGAATTGAATATGAAAATTTAAGGATGCATAGTGATGAAAGTATTGCCAGTTTCTTTTTACGTCTAGATGTTATTGTAAATCGAATGAGAAATTTGGGTGAAACCATAGCCGATACTACTCTGGTGGAAAAAGTCTTAAGATCTTTGACTTCAAAATTTGTCTCTAAAGTTTCAGCTATTGAAGAAAGGCAAGATCTGCAAACTCTTATTGTTGTTCAATTACATGGTATCCTGACTGATTTTGAAATGAGACAAGGAGGACCTTCTCAAATCAAAGAAGCTGCTTTTAAGGCGTCTGCAAAAGGAAAAGAAAAGGAAGTTGTCAAGGAATCCAGCTATATATCTGAAGAATAAGAAGAAGCAAATTTTGTGAGAAGACTACAACTAGGAACCGGAAGATTCAAAGGTAAGCTTCCTTTCAAATGTTTTGATTGTGGAAGAGTTGGTCATTATGCTGCAAAGTGTCCTTATAAAGAAACATCTGCTAAAGGAAAAGAAGTATCAAGAAGGAATAAGAATCGATCTAGCACAAGAAAAAGTTACTATATTAATGAAGACAGTGATGGGTTATCTGATAGTGAGGAAGAATGTGAACAAGATATTAGACTTCTCATGGCAAAAGAATCTAGAGAAGAAAAGGATACTTTTGTGGATTCTCTGGAAGACAATGATTTTCTTGAAGAAAACAATCAACTCAAAGTAAGCCTAGAAGAAAAGAACATAATCATAGAGACTCTTGAAAATCAGCTTGAAGCAAAGGAAAAACGCATTGAGGAATTGGAATGTGAAGTAGTAAGTCTAAGGAAAGATAATGAGAAAGTGAAAACTCTCAATCTTAGATTTGCTAAAGGTTCAGAAACCTTAGATGAGATTATCAAGATACAACGGTCTCCTCTTATAAAAACAGGTCTTGGATATACTGGGGAATCTTCCCAGACTTCAGCACCAAATTATCTGAAAGCAGCCACAACTCGTTCAGTACATTCAGCCACTCAGCAAGGGAACAAAGGATCTTTACAGGTAAAGCATGATCATCTCAAATCAAGGAACACTAACAGGGAGATCTTTCAAAGAAGCTACAACCAACAGGTAAATTCAAATAGAATATTTCATGATCACAGAAATTTCTACTTCAATGGACAATGTTTCTCATGCCACAATTTTGGTCATAAATTTGTTCAATGTGTTGCATATAAAACCATCATGAAAAGAGAAGCAAGAAAGAAAAGAATGAATATTGAACCAAATAAGAACACCTATAACAACTTTTCTCCTCTTCAAAACGAAGTTGAATGTACTTATTGCAATAACTTTGGTCATGAAGAATCTGAATGCAGGAGCAAGGTCCAGCCAAAAGAACATGTTCCCTCAAGCTCTAAAGTATGGAAAGAGAAAGAAATACCGGTTGAAAATTGTGGGATAGCGTTATTTGCGGAAGGTGAAGAAAATCAATGGTACATTGATAGTGGGTGCTCAAGACACATGACAGGTGACAAAAGAAAACTTCTTGCATATGATGCTCTAGAAAAGGAAAAGAAAGTTACATTTGGAAATGATACTCCTGCTATAATTAAAGGAAAATGGTCAGTATTTCTGAAAGAAAAGGTAAAGGCTGAAAATGTCATGTATGTGGATGGCTTAAGGCATAACCTGTTAAGTGTAAGTCAAATGTGTGATCAAGGAACATAAGTGGTCTTTAGTTCAAAAGAATGTGTGGTTCGTGATCTTGATACAGGTAATATCATTATAAAAGGAAAAAGAAATCCAAGCAACCTGTATGTACTGAACGACATAGATCAATGTTACTTGAGCAAGTCTTCAGAAAATTGGCTATGGCATAGAAGGCTGGGGCATCTGAGCTTCTCTCAAATCAACAAAGCAAGCAGACTTCAAGCTGTTCGTGGTCTTCCAAATATTAATCTACCAGAAAGTATCATATGCAAATCTTGTCAATTCGGTAAGCAGACCAGAGTACGATTTAATGCCAAAGAAGGATCATCAAGTGAGCCTCTTGAACTCATTCATACTGACATATGTGGACCTATGAGGAAAAAGTCACCACGTGGGGAAGAATACTATATCTTATTCATTGATGATTACTCTAAAATGTGTTGGATCGGGCTCATTAAACACAAAGATGAAGCATTTGAAAAATTTAATATCTTCAAAGCATTAGTTGAAAATGAATTAGATCTAAAAATCAAGTGTCTTAGATCTGATCGAGGAGGAGAATATACATCAAATGAATTCTTTGAATTTTGTGAACAACATGGCATAAAAAGACAATTCTCTGTAGCAGACACTCCACAACAAAATGGCGTAGCAGAAAGAATTAATATTCAACAAATGGCTAGAGCTATGCTTGATGATTCTGGAACTCCTGACATGTTTTGGGGTGAAGCAGCACTTACAGCAACTAACATTCTCAACAAGGCACATGTTCGGGTAAATAGTGACAAAACTCCTTATGAACTATGGTATGGTAATTCTCCCTCTGTGAAGCATTTTAGAGTTTTTGGAAGTAAATGCTTTATCAAAAATAATGATGAAAAGCTTGGCAAGTTTGAACCTAGATCAGATGAAGGGATATTTCTTGGTTACTCCTCTACAAGCAGAGCATACAAATGTTACAATAAAAGGCTTCGAAAGATTGTTGAATGTATTGATGTTGTTATTGATGAGTCTCTTGTAGCTCCTAAAGAAGAAAAACAAGCAACAGAAGAAGATGATGGTGATTTTTGTCCTTCTACATCAAATGGAAATAATATAGACAGTGGATCCAATGAAGAACCTGAAGATGATTTATCTGAAAAGGCTCCATCCAGATATGTTCAAAAGAATCATCCTAAATCTCAAATTTTGGGAGACAAGGAATTAGGTGTACAAACAAGGAGGACTCTTGTGGGATCTTCTAGCTATCTGGCATTTCTATCCACGATTGAACCACACAATGTCAATCAAGCTAGCAAAGATGAATGTTGGATTCAATCCATGAATGAAGAGCTTGATCAAATTGAAAAGAATCACACTTGGGAATTAGTACCAAGACCTCATGAAAAAAATGTCATTGGAACTAAATGGATATTCAAAAACAAGTTAAATGAGAATGGGGATGTTATAAGAAATAAAGCTAGACTTGTTTGCAAGGGGTATACTCAACAAGAAGGTATAGACTTTGAAGAAACTTTTGCTCCTGTAGCTAGACTTGAAGCCATAAGAATTTTTCTTGCTTTTTCAAGTTTTCAACAAATCAAAGTTTATCAAATGGATGTTAAATCTGCATTTCTCAATGGTGATCTAGAAGAAGAAGTTTATATAGAACAACCGGAAGGATTCATTTTGGGAAATGATGAAAACCTTGTTTGTAGACTTAAAAAGGCACTGTATGGTCTCAAACAAGCTCCAAGGGCATGGTATTATCGTCTTGACAAATATCTTCATCAACAAGGGTTTTCAAAAGGGTCGGCTGATAGCAACTTATACACAAAAGTTGAAAATGATAAACTATTGATTGTGATTGTATATGTTGATGATATCATTTTTGGGAGTAACGAAGAATCTATGAGTTAGAAATTTGCTTCTGTTATGCAGCAAGAATTTGAAATGTCTTTACTTGGAGAACTAACATTCTTTCTTGGCTTACAAGTACATCAAACTACAGATGGTATATTCTTATCACAAGCAAAATATCTCAAGAAAATTCTGAAGAAGTATGGCATGGAAGAATGCAAGACTGTAAGTACACCAATGATAACCGGATGCAATCTTAGTTCTCATGATGATTCTCCCATGGTAAATCAACCATAGTATAGATCAATGATAGGAAGTATACTTTATCTCACTGGGACTAGACCAGACATTATGCATGCAGTTGGGATTGTTGGACGATTCCAAGCTAATCCAAAAGAGTCTCACCTTCAGGCTGTCAAAAGAATATTCAAGTATCTACAAGGAACTCAAGACTTTGGACTATGGTATCCAAAGAATGCTGATCTTACTCTTCATGCTTGCACTGATGCAGATTGGGCAGGAAATGTTGATGATCGGAAAAGCACGAGTGGTGGTGCATTCTATATGGGACCCCGATTGGTATCTTGGCTCAGCAAGAAGCAAAATTCTATTGCATTATCTACAGCAGAAGCAGAATATGTGGCTGCCGCATCTTGTTGCACTCAACTCCTTTGGTTGATGCAAACCTTGCAAGATTTTCAAATCAGATGCACACCTCCTGTCCCCATTAAGTGTGATAATACAAGTGCCATCAGTATCTCAAAGAATCATGTTATGCATTCGAAGACCAAGCACATTCCCATCAAGTATCACTTCTTACGTGAACAAGTGCTTGAACAAAAGGTGAAGTTGGAGTATGTTCCTTCCAAGGAACAAGTTGCTGATATCTTTACCAAACCTCTGCCCAGGGAAGCGTTCGAGTATCTAAGATAGAAACTGGGAGTAGTCTCTGCCAGTCAAAAGAACAAATCTGCTTAAATTCAGAAGATTAAATTGAATACGCGGTTTTGATGAAACACAGTCGCGTATATACGTGAGTATATTAACATACATCCGCGTATGGATAATTGCTGACAATTTTTGGTTGGGGGTCAGCATTTTTCAGTACTGTTTGGTTATTCTGGTTATATTTGTTTCTGACAGTACATCTGATATGAAGAAGATAGGAACAGGAGGCATAAGTTCAGGGGGAGATGAAGGAATGTGAAATTTTTCTATAATTCACTTTCCATACGCGGGTTCAGTGAACTAAAGATGCGTATACACGCGAGTTCCAGCAGACACAGTCGTGTATGCATTGATAATAAGAGAATTGGGATGACAGCTGAAGATCAGGAGCAGAGGTTCAAGGGGAGCATCAGTCTAACTGCTAATGATTGCACTGTTAGCATTATTCTGGTTATACTCATGCTAATGGAATGATACATGGTTTCTTATGTTGAAGATTATGGATGAGCCAGGATTTCTTATTTGATGAAGAATATCTTTTTGGATATGATGGAAGTCTTATGACTCGGAGATCCGGACAGATCATGCAGAGTTTGTTGATGACTTGTTGATGAAGGTGTTCAGGTTGCACAAGTTAAGGAGGAGCCTTGGCCATATGGAAAGGATGCATTGGATGCACAGCTTCAGGGGGAGAATTGATCTTGCTGAGTATAATGCATTGTTGGCATTATGATGATTCTGAAAAATGATCTCTTTCTTGAGGTCTTTCTGGTATTGTTCATGAAAAGTTATATTTGTAATTTGATGAAAAGGTCATGTTGAGACCCATGATGTAAAATTGTAATATTCAGTCATGTAAGGACTTGTTCAAATATGTAAACCCACTTGGTTGGGTAGTTGAGTCAAAATGTGTAAACCCACTTGGTTGGGTATTTGAGTCTCATATGTAAATCCACTTGGTTGGATCTTTGATGTATGTATGAGTCCTTGGTGATAGGAAGGTCATAGAGTCATGTACTTTATTGGAAAATATGTTTGAAGATTCAGCATGAACTCAGGGGGAGCTTGGTCACTTCAGTGAACATCAGATCTGCAGAACGCTTTCTTCTACAAAAGGAGAAAAACCTTGTGTTGGTTTTGGTCCGCCCTTTGCCCTTGATGTCAAAGGGGGAGAGTGACATGGTGTCATTGTATTCTTAATGTATCTATCTGTTGTAGTGATCAAACACCATCGTGGTTGCCATCAAGTCCAAAGGGGGAGATTGTTGGAAATATGATGCAGAGTGTTGTCCTTGATGGCGACCCACTTGATAGACTGTTGTTCTTGAATGGAAACCCACCTGATGAAGATGATGGTAACCTACTTGATGAAGTTATGCTTGATAGAATATGTCTTGATGAACTTGTTAAATGATGTAAATCTGATGTATCTACAGTGAGTACAGAAGGTAATGAAGAAAGGAATTCAAGATGTGCTAGATCTATGATGAAAAGAGTATGTCTCAAGGCACACGCTGTGATTACAGGGGAGAAGACGCGTATGCACGTGAGAACACCGTGCTAAGTCGCGTATGGGCAAAGTTTTTCGCTCATAAAGTACAAAAACCAGGGGTAACCACCATGGTATTGACCCATTGTATTGAGTAATGATTCGTCTATGTGACCCCGTCCAGGAATACCATCGGAAGTAATGTAGTTTTGGCTCATGGTATTGAAAAAGGGTAAACCTATATAAAGAGAAGAAATTCATTGTGCAAAGAATGAGTGTGGGTGCAAGATGTCTGAGCTTGAATGAATACTTCTCTCTGAAGTATATCTCAATGGAAAGGGTTATAGTTGAATGATAGATCTGAATGCATGATGCACCAATGAAGAAAATGATGAAGAAGGGTATCTAGATCTGAAATGTATTTGTACTTGCTAGATCTGCTTATGGAATGATTAGATCTGAGATGAGGCGAACATCTGTCTGAAGTAAAGGGTAAAATCTGTGTGATGTATCTGTTCTGAAGAATTGCAATGACCTAAATGTCTGAAGAACCATATGCTAGTTCGCCGCAGAGGAAGCGCGTATATACGCGGGTTTGCTGAAGAGAAAATGGGTATGAGCATAAAAATTAGTTCTGTAATATGTACAGAAGTATACGCGGGCTTGTATGGTCTAAGGCGCGTATATACGTAGGATCAGTGAAAGAAAAGCGCGTATGATAAACTAGGGTTTGCTGAAGTTGTGAGATGTCTGATTTGTTCTGCTGTCTTGCTGATATCTGTTTCTGATGTGTTACTGCTATCTGTCTATGATGATCTGGGTTGTTCAAAGATTGATTATGCTGCTATAGAGAAAGTGGTTGGTTTGATGAATGTTCCTTGAGCTTAATTGTGTGGGTTGGATCCAGTGTGAAAATTGATGAAACATGGTCCATAAAGGTGCTGAGGGTTGTAGCCTTCAGTCAGGGGGTTGTAGCTCCCTTCCAGGTGAGGCTGGTAAACGAGATCGGGGGGTCGTAGCTCCCTTCCAGGAGAGGCCGGTAAACGAGTCAGGGGGTTGGAGCTCCCTTCCAGGAGAGGCTGGTAAACGAGCGCAGGTGGGTGCCTGCGTGCTGGTCAAGTCTGCGCCAGCACATATGTTGTAAGATGTTTTCTCTATAATAAAATATTGAAGGCTGAGCAACTGCAGCGGTGGTTTTCTCCCGACTTGGGTTTCCACCTAAAATCCTGGTGTTCATGTGTGATGCTTATGTGTGATGGTTTATTCTGTTCTTACTACACATGTTTACTGTTTATTGAACATCTAATGAATGAATGATGGAATGATATAAGTGAAGAATTAATGGCATAATTAGATCTCTGTGTATACGCGAGTTTTATGAAGGATATCCGCGTATATACGCTAGTTGGCTTCAGAAAAGAAGCGTATGGGTTTTGAAGTAAGAAAAAGTAAAAAGTTTGATAAAGTCCTAAATACTGATTCACCCCCCCTCTCAGTATTTTTCCCAACACTTAGATCTAGTAGAATACTAGAAAAGAAGTTGCCTTTTGTTATTATTCAGGAAAAAGCAAAAGATGATCATTTTGATGAGGAGATTTTTCTTCATCAATATAAAAAAATTCAAAATAAAAATAATCATTCTGAAGAAGGGAAATCTCTTCATTAGAATCAAAAATTCAAAATCAAACACCAGATAATCCAATAAATGAAACTCCTATCATAGAGAAACCTTTGGTATCTATACCAAAGCCTCCTTTTCCTAAAATATTACAAATTGATAAAGGGGTAGGAAAACAAATCATGTTGCCTAACTATGATATATTAGATGAATTGAAAAATGCTTGTATCAAAATTCCTTTGCTACAAGCCATTAAAGAAATTCCAATCCTTGAAAAAACAATAAGAGAGTTGAGTGTAAAGAAATATGGAAGAAAAATAAAGCAAGTAAAAAGAATACAGTTAGTAGGGAAAATTGCAGATATCATGATGGGAAAAACAACCATATAGAAATATTTGGATCTAGGAAATTCCATTGTGAAAACACACATCAATGGCATCGAAATCCTAAACACAATGATCGAATTAGGAGCAACCATAACATCATGAGTAAACAAATTATGAAACAACTACAACTTCCAAATCTTCAATATACACCAACATTGTTACAACTAGCAGATAGATCTGTAATTAAACCTAATGGTGTATTAGAAGACATTTATGTATCCTTATATTATTCGTAATATCCAGTTGAATTTAGTATCTTAACTCCCAATAATAACTTAGGAGGACATCCATTAATTTTAGGAAGACCTTGGTTAGCTACAGTTGATGCTTTCATCAGTTGTAGATCTGGTGACATGTTTATCTCTGATGGAAGTTCAACAAAGAAATTCACATTATACCCTCCAGCAAAGACAATGATAGAAGTAGAAAATGAAGAATGTAAGGATGATGACAATGACATATGGCCTATTTTTACTATGACATACAACCTATTTTTACTATCTCACAAATTAGTGAATAAAATAAAATTCTAAATTCAAAAGAAAATCATGAATTATCTTCACAATTTGAGAGTAGTCAAAATTTTCAAGAACAATGTAATATTGAATACTTATCATCCAGACAAATGTCTTTATATTCTATGGAATAATTTGATAATTCTCCAGCTAAAATCTTTCTAGGTAAAACTTTGAATGTGAACAAAAATCTAGAAAATTTTCAAAACGAGAAAACATTTAAAAACATTCTTCTGCATATGCATGGGAATACACTGACATGAAAGGAATCAACCCTAAAAATTGCATACATAACATCTATATTGAGGATAATTCTAGACCAATCCAACAACCTCAAAGAATAATGAATCCAAATCTTAGGGAAATTGTGAAGGAAGAACTACACAAATTGTTGAATGTAAACTTTATTTATCCCATATGAGACAGTCAATGGGTTTCACCTTTAGTAATTTTCCCTAAAAATAATGGAAAATGGAGAGTGTGTATTGATTATAGGGAATTTAATAAAGCTACTTTAAAGGATCATTTTCCATTACCTTTCATAGATCAAGTTTTAGATCCATTAGTAGAGAAGAAATATTTTTCATTCTTGGATGGTTTTAATGGGTATAATCAAATTTAGGTAGCACCAAAAAATCAAGAAAAAACCAACTGTACTGTTGAGGAGGTAAATCCCCTCTGCAGACAGAGGCGATCCCTACTAGCCCAGATCGGGTCTAGCAACAATCAAACACGCTACAACGCAAGCTCCTAATTGCAAAAATCAAAGCACGATAGAAGGCCTACCTCAGGTCCAATGCTGTTGTCGTTGCAGAGAGGATAGTGCCCTCGATCCCTTGCTCCGACAGGTCATAATTCCACCACTTGACGCGATCGAACACCTGCACGTACAAGAAACACGACGAACATACGAGCATAAAACCATATAATTGCAATTATGTGTCAGTCAGAGAGGACACAACTGATAAACAAGCATGAAAAATACGAGTGGAACTATAATCGTAGTCTCTTATATTAATGAAAAAAAGGATGATACAACCTGGCTCTGACTCTGAAATCCTCCTTCGGCGGGTCGTCAGCGGAATACGTCTCGGTAAAGCTTGTCGGGAATAGGGACAAGCCTCTCTCTTTGATCGTCAATCTCCTTGCTATGGATTTGGCACTGTGAGGACTATCAAAGCTCTTGCAGCATTCTTTAGGCTATGAAGGCTCTTGGAGATTCTTGTTGACTAAACCATTCAGCCCCTTCATCAATGGAATATGGCTATATTTATAGAGGAGAGGAGGAGGTTGTGATCCCTACAATAGTGGAAGGGAGGCCTTATCCCTTGGGAGGTTCCCCATAAGGTGGAAACAAGAGGCCAAAGGAGGAAGTCCGTGGTTATTCATTCGAAACCACTCCTCATGACTCATCCACGAAGTTGTTGTAATCGAAAATTCGCCTCCATTTTTAAAAAAACACACTTTATTAAGCCTGGCGCGAGTGTGACTCTGAGACAGAGCACCAATTGGTGTGCCCTCTTTAAAGAATTTCCCCCATTGGCGCGGGTATAACACAGGCTACTCGCGCCAAGGATGAAAAGGCTATTTTTAGGGTTTTTAACAAGGAGTTATCTTCAGGGCAATGAAAGTACATGTCTAGGGGAATGCCATGAAAGTGTTTTCAGATCATGTCACTGCTCACAGGTCACGGAATAAGCCCTCCAATGTGAGGGACGGGGAATCGCAGGGACGGTGACAAATATCTGTGTAACAGATGCCCCCTAAAGCATGAAGCCCGAAAGAGAGAGAGGGGTGAAATGCTTTACGAGAACATGTCCAACTAAAAACACCGCCGTCGAAAAACCTGCGTAGAGAAATACAACTGATATCTCAGATACATGATATATAAGTGGTATGGGTGCAGCCATCCATAAGAGAGTATACAATAATCCAGATCCAAGTTATGAGCGTAGCCATCCAATAAGGATCGATAAATAGACTCAGGTATGGTCGCAACCATCCAATGAATGAGTCATGTAACTAATCATGATAATCCACAAAATCACAGCCTGGATTATAATAGACAGGGATCCAGGGTCTTGTGCTCCATCTCGACCCGAAAAAAGTACAAGTCCAAGCATGCGAATATATGAGCTGAAGTCGAACATGCAATAACATCGTCTGATTACCAGCCAATGATGAAAGTTGTTAACAGACGCGAGAGGTACCACCAATAATGACAATGGCCCTCAAGGTACTACAGGTACAATCTATGGCATGTGAATCAATGAGCTGGCGTCGAACAACTGTAAAATCACTCGATCAGAGGCCAATGATTAAAACCTCACGCCGAATGCGAAGAACCTGCCATTGAGGCATGCAGGCTCCAAGATACCAGAAGGGAGTCCCTAGATCAACTTCCTGGATAATGAGCTGAAGTAGACAGGAAGTGACCTTGATTGAAGGTGGGCCATAGTGTTTCCCACATCATTGACACGAGACAGAGGAACATAATGTCTTTTTGAATCAAGATCAAATGTTGATACTTGCAGAGGTCAACTTCTCTTGAACATATCGGCGGCACGATAGTGGATTTGGCAGTATTTGACATCAAAAGATCATAGGTCATGGTGACGAGGCAAAGAGCAGATGAGGGGTCAAAAAGGAGCACCCAAACCCACAGAGGCAAGTGGAAAATGAGATGAGATGTCCCCAACCCAACATGAATGTAGACAAGTGCCATTTTCAAGAGCGACATACTGCCGACACGACAATGATGCTGGTTCCATTTTCCCCACCATTTCTGGCGAGTACCTCTTTATTTTTACACAAGCTTGAAGAGGATACCATATGCTTGTCATATAGTTCCATCCTAGTACATTTTACGAGCCCTAGGAAGGAAGAACTCGGATATCGTCATTTCGACTAAATCCAATGTCATCAGGGTTTAACGAGTCTGACAAAGGAAGAACTCGGCGTATTTTCATGTTTAGAGAGTTTGAAAAGATAGCGGAAAAGTAAACTCCAACGGTCCCTTTTTGTAAATAGTTCCTCAGACCCGAAAAGGTAAAAAACAATATCTGAGAAAACCTCCTAGTCGCGATAGGCTAGGGTATTCCTTTTTCGTAAATAATCTATCCCAACCCGAAAAAAGGGGTAAACGTATACTGGGTAGATGTCTTTTCGTGACCACTTTAACGAGATCGAAACGACAAGGGACTAGGAAATCTTTTCATGTTTAGAGAGTCAGAAAAGAGCTGAAAGATGACTCTTCTGGAGGAACGAGTGGTATAAAGGGTAGCAACTGGTTCCAGTAATGGTGGAACTTCTCAGAACAAGTGAAGGTTAATAGGTTGGCTAACAAGACCACTCATCGCAGCGGTTCCTCAGGAATGGGTGAAACAACCAAGTTAAGGCATATGATCGGCCAAGCAGATAGTGACGATGGAGTGAGAAAACCAAGGTTCATCTGGCAAAAACAGGCTGATCAAATGGCAATCACAAGAGGTAAAATGGGAAAGGTTTCATTTTTACACAAGCTTGAAATCAGGAAACTTTGCTTGAAGTTGGTTTCATTTTTACACAAGCTTGAAACAAAGATAAACTATGCTTGCAACTAGTTTCATTTTTACACAAGCTTGAAACGGAAATAAACTATGCTTGAAACCTGTTTCATTTTTACACAAGCTTGAAACGGAAACAAACTATGCTTGAAAAAGTAAGCATGCCCCTAGCATGGTGACTCAATTCGAGGTACATTCCCCCCAAAGCTTCAGTCCATATGAAAGGCAGATGGAGTGAAGGTTCAAGTTACGAGATCAAGAGAAAGACTCGACTGGGATTTTACGAGAACTTATCAAAGACTCGAATTGAATAGGAAAGTGTTTCATTATTTTAACGACGTTGACACATTAAAAGAACTATCCTCGGACACCCTTGTTTCATGGTTTAAGGATCTTGACACAATACAAGGAACTCTGCTCCGACAACCTTGTTTCATTTTTTAAGGAGCTTGACACAAGACAAGGAACTCTGCTCCAACCAGCTTGTTTCATTTCTTAAGGAGCTTGACACAGGAAAATGAATTGTGCTCCGACAAACTTGTTTCAATTTTGAAGGAGCTTGACAGAAGACAAGGAACTCTACTCTGACCGACCTCATCATAATGAACAAGAAGTCATCGCTTCCAAGAGTTCCACTCCCGATGGAAGGAAAACAGCCTGGAAGTCAGGACCCAATGCCCCCAGCACCTGATGCACAACGGCACCATCACTGAGTATAGGCACAGGGTAGGTAGCCACATAGTTGACCTGCGGTGGGGCAGATACAACGGGTGGATAAAAACTAGGAAGGGATGATGGCGGGCCAGTTGCCACATCGAGACCAAAGAACGAAAGCTGATCAATGGTCACGATCTGTCGTTCATGTGGAAAACAGAGCACACGGAAAAGTGAGGAGACAAGCACTCCCATGACATAGGTGTAATCGCACCCCAAGAGTAGATTGAAATTCAAGGGGCCTGGAACAACCATCACGTCCATATGGACGGTTTTACCTCCCAAAGTAACAGGCTACCTTGGAAGGATCCCTAACGGTTGACTAGTTCTTCTGTTAAATGCCAACAAATTCTGCGTAACATGCACAAGCGGTGGTGAACCGAACGCTTGCCAAGTAGTTGAGGATAGAACACTAACAGACGCACCTTCATCTATAATGGTGTTGGGTACAACCAGACCAAAGGCCTGTACCGTTATCTTGAAAGGTACATAAGACAGAAGGCGGTATCCTGCAAATCGATTCCAATCAAAGGAAGGGGCTACCATCAAATCGATATGGTCTTCCCCTAGTGTTATGAAAGAAGAAGAAGCATCCTCCATGACCTCCATCTCGAAGGCGGGAGGAGTATCCTCCAGGACCTCCATCACGAGAGGTGGAGGAGCAACTTCTTGAGGTATAGGGACAGGAGAAGCTTTCTCCAAGTCCGAGGAATCTGAAGAAACAAGAAGAACCTGAGGGATGTGAGGTCCACTCTCAACGGAAAAGACCTGGTGCACCGTAGAAGGGGCCAGCTCAACCGATCCCACGACCAATGGTTGGTCAGGAATGGATTCCTGAATTTGAATTTCTGAGGGAGCGGGATCGACCAAGGATGACTCTTGACCAATCGTAGGATCATCTGGTGAAGGACTCAAAGAAAGTTTTTTATAACCAGCCGAGAGGCGTGGTGTAGAAACAGTTGAGTTGTCCAAAACTTGCTTGGCTTCATCCATATACGGACAAAGGTGAATGGCATGGTGCCCCCCACACAACTTACAGGGATTGGTAATCTTACCCTGCTTCTTAGGAGCCATACCAGTGGCAGCTGAAGACGTGCCCCCAACCTGAATCCTAGAAGCCAAAGGCAACGGTGGGCGACCGTTGGACCACACTTTGAGCACCTTGGGAATGCCAGGGCAGTCTCGAAGAAGATGGTCTCCCGTGCACAACATGCAAGGGAACTTGACTTTCCACAGAGGGTTGGGAGGCTTCTTAGGAGCAATATCCGCAGAGCTAGCCTCTCCTTTATCAGACTTCTTCTTCTTTGTCTTCTTCTTCTCCTTCTTATCCACCCGGTTACTCGAATCTAGACTTTCACTAGGCGAAGTAGAAGAGGAGGATGCAAAAATAGGCGAAGAAGGGGAGAGGTCCACCTTAGAATCAACATGATGTTGTTCCGGCAGAGGAACTGATTGAATAGTAGTCGAGACATTCAGGACCACAGAGGTTGAAAACAACCAAATAGGAAACCCAACAGTTAACCCAGGAAGGGACAACGTTTCCATATAAGGAGCACCAACATTTCCAAAAGGAGGAAAATGACCAGGATTCCCATCGGAGGGGATTCCTTGGTTGGTGAACTCTGGAAAAGTTGCCCTCAACAACTCAAAACTGCACACGGGCTTAAAACCAAGGCACACAATCAAACGGACAACAAGCAAACTCTAACAGGGCGTGTGATCACGAGTGATTTATTTTACCACATTGAAACTTAGAAACTTCACTGTTTCATGTTTTAAGAGTCGAGAAACGGATGCAAGCTGACTCTATCTCTTTTAGTTTTGATGCAAGCGTGAAAGGACAAGTGCTTGGTGATCTTTTCAAATTTAAAGAGTCAGATAAGATCAAAATGACTACTCAGGAATTCTAGGCAAAGGGTGTACCAAATAACCGTGAACTGCAATATACACCTTGGTTGCAAAATGAAAGAGAAATCAACCAAGGACTTAACGTACGTGCAAGAAATCTCCCCGAATGCTGTGTCCGGTGTATCACGGGTATAGGGCGGCAGACTCAGCTTCCTATGGATAAAGGATAGAAACCTAGTGGGGTCTCCCTTTATATACGCGACGGTACAGAGAGCACAAGTCCGTACTAGTGCTGTCTAAAGCCAAGAGGCGAACGACAGCTACTAGGTTTAAAGACGCTGGAACACGTCTCTATCCTAGACCTCTTAATATTTCGTTAATGTTTCAATGCTGCCTTAGTGTAAATTGAATAAATTTTAATGTTTATCTTCAATTATGTTTCAGTTTTAAGGCCCTAGCGAATGTAATGTCTCGAAATCTCCTAAATTCACACTACATGCCACAGTATATCATTTCATTCGATGAAAGCTAACTACAGGAGAGTTAAGAGCTTTTCACACCACAACAAAATGATCAGAAAACAACCAATGATATCTCTAATGCAACTAATGGAAACTAAAAGCCTTTCGTTCAAATTTACTAATCACTAATAACACCAAAAAGATCTAATTCACATCAACTAATTCAACACAAAAGAGATTTTTTATTTTTATTTTCAATGTTTAAGAGCAAGAGCACTAACAAGATGAAAACTAAAGAGACAAGCAATTGAGAAGCAAAAGCAAAAGAGAAAAAAAATCAAATTTCACTCAATGTAAGCCTACAATCAGATCTCAAATTGATAAAAGTTCCCTCAAATCAAAAGACACCCAAAGACTCAATTGGACCATATAACCTAGGCCCAAAACGAGACAAAGCGAAATTCGAATGAAGAAGAAGACAATCACTCAAATAATGCAATGAAAGAATAGATAATCACCAAACGAGTGCAGAGAAGCAATCACAAAGCTGACTGAACAGACAGAAACCAAAAACTCCCAAGGGAGGCTCGACACACAATAGCACCTAGATGTCCTAGGGCTAAAATGTAAAATGGATAGAAATGGGGAAAAAACTAAAGGAAGAAGGTCACAGTCAGTCAAACAAGGCTCCAGAACACTCAAGCAGTCGAAAAAACAAGACCAAACACCCAGAACAGTCTCAGAAGGCTCAAAACAGAGTAAACCCTACTACCTTACAGGATTGGTGCGATTGTAAGGCTAAAACTAGTGCCAGAATGGGATTGGCGCGAGTGATACACTGACAACATGCGCTAGTGGGTGCAACTGTCACACTGAAAAGCGCACCAGCTGAGTTTACTAAGGAAAAATAAAAAATAAGTAATCTAAGAAGCAGACCAGTGATGGTAAAGCCCAAACCAAAAGCCAAACTCACAAAAAGAGCCAGCCAAAAGAGCCGATCAAGCAAGCAAAGTCAAGAAACGACCGAAAGACAAGACAATACTCCAAGTGTTGAGTTCATAAACTAAACCGGAGATTGACTGAAGTAGCATTGATCTACTTCGCTAATGCAGAGCAAGAGCGTTTCGAAGGCTATCTGGCTAACTTCAGGCTCCGTCTGTAGTTTATAAAGCAAACAACAAGCTAACTCCCCAGCGGAGTCGCCAATTTGTTGAGGAGGTAAATCCCCTCTGTGGACAGAGGTGATCCCTACTAGCCCAGATCAGGTCTAGCAGCAATCAAACACGCTACAACGCAAGCTCCTAATTGCAAAAATCAAAGCGCGATAGAAGGCCTACCTTAGGTCCAACGATGTTGTCGTTGCGGAGAGGATAGTGCTCTCAATCCCTTGCTCCAACAGGTCATAATTCCACCACTTGATGCGATCGAACACCTACACGTACAAGAAACATGACGAACATACGAGCGTAAAACCATATAATTGCAATTATGTGTCAGTCAGAGAGGACACAACTCATAAACAAAAATGAACAATACGAGTGGAACTATAATCGTAGTCACTTATATTAATGAAACAAAGGATGATACAACCTGGCTCTGACGCTGAAATCCTCCTTCGGCGGGTCGTCAGCGCAATACATCTCGGTAAAGCTTGTCGGGAATAAGGACAAGCCTCTCTCTTCGATCGTCAATCTCCTTGCTATGGATTTGGCACTATGAGGACTATCAAAGCTCTTGCAGCATTCTTTAGGCTATGAAAGCTCTTGGAGATTCTTGGATACTAAACCATTCAGCCCCTTCATCAATGGAAGATGGCTATATTTATAGGGGAGAGGAGGAGATTTGGATCCCTACAATAGTGGAAGGGAGGCCTTATCCCTTGGGAGGTTCCCCATAAGGTGGAAACAAGAGGCCAAAGGAGGAAGGCCGTGGTTATTCAGTCAAAACCACTCCTCATGACTCATTCACGAAGTTGTTGTAATCGAAACTTCGCCTCCATTTTTAAAAAAACACCCTTTATTAAGCCTGGCACAAGTGCGACTCTGAGACAGAGCGCCAATTGGTGCGCCCTCTTTGAAGAATTTCCCCCATTAGCACGGGTATAACACAGGCTAGTCGCGCCAAGGATGAAAAGGCTATTTTTATGGTTTTTCACAAGGAGTTGTCTTCAGGGCAATGAAAGTACATGTCTAGGGGAATGCCATGAAAGTGTTTTCAGATCATGTCACTGCTCACAAGTCATGGAATAAGCCCTCCAATGTGCGGGACGAGGAATTGCAGGGACGGTGACAAATATCTGTGTAACATTTACCTTTCCATGGGGAACTTATGCTTACCGAGTACTTCCTTTTGTATTATGAAATGCACCTGCAACATTCCAAAGAGAAGTATTAGGTATTTTCTATGATTTAATTCATGACTGTGTGGAAGTGTATATGGATGATTTTATAGTCTATGGAAATTCTTTTGAAGAAGAAAATATCTCATTAAGTCATGACAATTGTTTTATGATGTTTACTGAAGGAATTTTTTTGGGACGCCATATTTCAAGAAATGGAATTAATGTGGACTCATCTAAAGTTTAAATTATTTCCAAATTAGCAATCCCAAATTGTCAAAAAGATGTTAGGAGTTTTATTAGTTTTACAGGATACTACATAAAATTTATAGAAATCTTCACAAAAATTGCATCGCCACTCTTCAAATTGCTCACAAAGGATTGTGAATTTAATTGGAATCCTGAGTGCCAAAAGGCATTTGAAACTTTGAAAGAAAATATGTCTGAAGCACCCATCCTAAGAGGACCAAACTGGAAATTTCCTTTTTATATCTCAACTGATGCTTCAGAGATAGATCTAAGAGCTTGTTCAGTCAATCTAATGTTCTTAAATTGCAAGCATTTATTATCGATCGGAGTCAGTAAACTGATGAAGTGCAAGTACACTATATGTGCTAGGAGACTTTTTAATTAGAGTGATGATTGAATTTTGAGTTTTGTTAATTTTTTAATTTTTGGATTAGTGTTGAATTCCTATGGATCAATGAGTTTTGAAGTAAATTTAGAGAAATCTATCATCTATGTTAAATTTTATTCCTATAGTTAGTTTCAATTGATTTGAGTCGTTAAAAATGGTTTGTGAGATAACTCTTTTAAAAATATATGTTAGATTAACTTCTACTTTGTTTTTTTTATCAAATTGTTTTGAGATTTTATGCTGCAGTGAAACAGAGGACTAAATCTAAATTAATTATTAAAGCATGAAATATTTTACAAGCCTTAGTTTTTATGAAAACCCGAGGTTTGAAAACTAACTAAGACTAAATCAAAATGCTATGAAGCTTTATCTACTGCAATTTTAATCTGGAATGTAAATGAAATAAAAGAAATAAACTGAGCTATCTGAAATATGGAAAGAATAAAAGAGTGATTCTGTAAAATAAGTAAAGACAAAGTACTGAACTAATTGAACTGAGCTTGAAAATGAAATACGAAACAGAGCATTGACCAAATTATAACTATGAAATGATAATGCGATTGAAATAAATTCTAAAGACTGAAATAAAATGACCTGATCTACATGCAGGGGCCCTCCGCAATGCAGTAGGTTTCTTTAAAACTAACAATGCATCAATGCAAGAAAAGGATCTTCGAATTAAGAGAAAATTATAAAAAAATACTCGTAAAAATATAAAGATGGCATGCCCCGAATACACAGAGATTCCATGGTTTTATAGAGTGCGTTAAAACAATACACGAGCTCTATGCCTACAGATCTCTTTAGAATCCTTATACAAATTAGTAACTTAAACAATTATCGTTATCCTGTCGATTTTCTATTACGAAAGAAAATCGACAAAGTCGTGACATTCTCAGACTCTATTTTTTAGCGCTGCTACGTGTTGACTGCCACCATTGACTGCGTAACTGTGTGATTTCCTTGATGAATTGGCTCGGATAATCAAGAGGAAATCCATGAATGAACCATCCTCTAACTACCTATATACTCCTTTGCTGAGCTGGCACACCAGAACCCTGTTATCAATGGAGGTAGCTGCGGATCTGTAAAATAGCTGCAGAATCGTGTAAATTATGTAGCTAAATGTAATCTTTAACAAAAAAATAGGGAATATTAGCAAATATGAAAAATAGGACACATAAGTATTTTACCTTGTAAAAATCATATGATTGACACCTTTATTAGGTTGATAGTGATGAGAAAAGAAGGAAAATATGGATGCAAAAGGGTGTCAAAACAAAACAACTCTGGGACTCTACAGATCTGTATTAGGACAAAAAGACTTGACCCCTTACGCCATTTACTATACAAGTAAATATTTGACTCTGGTAGAGTTAATTTATATTGTTACCGAAAAAGAGTTTTTAGTTGTTGTTCATGCCATTAACAAATTCATACATTACATCACTGACTATGAAACTTTGATTCATATAGATCATTCTGCAATTAGATATCTAATGAATAAATCAATTACTAATGGCAAAATCACAATATGGTTACTATTATTACAAGAATTTAATATCACCATTTTAGATTGACCTGGAAAACAAAACATAGTTGCTGATTTTTTTGTCTAGAAGTCAAAATTATAACAATGATACAATAGTAAAAGATAGTTTCTTGATGAATATATTTTTGCAATATTTACTAAATCTCCATGGTTTTCATACATTGCTAATTATTTATCCACAGGGAAAATACCATCATATTTGTTTCCTAGAGAAAAATATGAAGATAATTCAAATGAGCGCATATTATTCATGGATAAATGAAGAATTGTACAAGACACATCCAAATATCATCATTAGGATATGTATACGAGAGGATGAAATACCTGAAATACTAAAGGCATGTCATGATGAACCATGTGGAGGACACTTTGCTGACAAGAGAATTTCCTACAAAATCATACTCTTAGGATATTATTGCCCTTCCCTTTTCAAGGATTCCAAGGAATATGTTAAAAGATGTGATAGTTGCCAGAGAATGGAGAAACATGTTCCTTCAGATGAAATTCCCTTACAACCATAGGTATTGTTAGGGTCCTATAATAATAGGGTTCATAATTTTTTAATTGACTATGATTAGTCTTGTAAATATGTACATACCTTTCTTTCTGCAAGTTGTTTTCCCATATTTGAAAATAATAATAAAAATAAAAAGAGGGTAAAATTCCAAAAAGAAAGATCAAAGGACTTGAAAATAAAAGATAAAAAATAATAAAAATGGACCCCAAAATAAAAAATATATGAGAATAAGACATGAAAGTGAGCAAGTCAAAATTCCACTACTATTTACTTTAACTGCAAAAATAATGATTATGTGCAGATTGTTCAAAATGCCATAATCCATGATGAGTTAAATAGTTTAATCTTAACTTTTCATGCTTTGAATTTCATGCTTTAGATAGAGAATAAAGATCTGTAAAACAGTTTAAACTTGACAAATCAATAGATAGTTATAAAATAAATGAGGAGCTCAACAATTTAATCTAAGCCCTCAAATGAAATAAGGTTAGAAATAGATAGTTTTATGCTTTAAAACAAAAATGGATTTAGGGTTGCAAGCTTAAATGCACCCATGTAAATGAAGAAAAAAAGGTTAGAATAATGATGGGTAGGTAGAAAGAAGTTGTGCAAGGCATGTAATAAAACATCATCTGGCAAATTACAAATTTCGCCTCCCCCACAATGTTCCAGTATTCAAAACCTTCAGTTAAAGAGGCTCAGAGCATTTCTCTAACTTCTGTTGGGATCGGACCCAAGGCTTAATGATTTATTGGTAAAAGTACTATATTCCCTTCATAAAATCCCATTTCCTCAACATATTCACCCTTTACCAAAAATACAATCCCTTTTCCTAAGTAAAACACCTTTTTTTCCTAGAGAAAGAAAAATCTCCTCTTAATTAATTTCATTTCATCCAAAAACACTAAAAAAACCCATAAAATACAATTTATCCTAAGTTTAAGTGTAAATATTTAATGGTACAATCATTGTGCTCAAAAAATTTATAGTACACTTTACTTAGTTTATTTTTGTGTATTCCACTCTTTCATTTTCATATTAACTCTAATATAATGTATTAAATCCTTTTAAAACTACCCCTTCCCGTATGATATATTAATTCCTTTATTATAAACATCCCGAAACCCACTATTTTAACTGTAACCTATGGTTTTAAATACCCATGTGTTAAATATTACCTCGCCGATTCCCCATAGGTTAAAAACATGATTATATAATAACCCGCTCCTTGCAAATACACATGAAAATCACTCATTTACTGTGTAAACCATATTACACATCTCTCGCTTATTACATTGGATTTTACATTAAAAACATATGTTTTAAACGTATTATTTAAACCCGACACATAAGATTTCCTGTCCCCCATGCCCCAACCACCGAGCTCATCCATAAATCAATCATATCCATTCGCATCGCGTTTCCCAGATCCGACGATCCATTAATGATATCACATTTTAACTAGCACAATCAGTAATGCATTTGAAATTTGCGAAATGGAAAATTTTGTTATACTCTCTCCCCTCCATGCGACGCTTTATTACTGGATCGCATTTGATCCAAAGAAACCATTTACCACCCTAAGCTTATGCGATAACCACTAGTGGTATTTCTCTTCCAGCGCCAAAACTACCCTCCGCTCTGATTTGACCGCCATTCAATACTTAAACTATTTAACCTAAAAACACTATAAAACTTCATATGCACGCAATTAAGCCATTTTTTTGGATTCTATGTGCGTTTACATCCTACCAACTGAAAAAACACACTCTTCACACCATTTTCACCCCAAAGAACCAGACAAACCATTGAAGCTACTGCCAAGACCACTGAAAATGTCCAGTTTACTTCCAAAGACTTCCACAGCCATCAGAAACCTATCTGATGCCTCAGAAACCATTTAAAGATCAAATACCTCACAAACAGGTATTCTTCGAAGAAAAACAACCTTCCTGTCATTTGAAAAAGAGTTTTCTGAGAAATTAAGCCTTGAAAAGCTATTTGCCCATATAAAAAACCCTATTTTTACCTGCAAAGAACGGATTCGCTGTAAAACTATGATAAAACCCCAGTTTTGATACTATATATGGTTTTAAAGAAAAAATGAATATATTTAGCCTTTACAGACCTTAAAAAGACTTCTAATCTATCCCAAAACCTTTTTTACAAATAATCACAATCTTTCTGTGCCTGATTTGAATCATTTTTAGTCCAATTTATCCAAAGAAACAGAGAAACCCTTGTATACCATTTCCTGAACCA
This sequence comes from Pinus albicaulis, assembly GCA_034641835.2. Lineage (NCBI taxonomy): Eukaryota > Viridiplantae > Streptophyta > Pinopsida > Pinales > Pinaceae > Pinus > Pinus albicaulis. Next base: position 16,427,447 of record CM076581.1, on the reverse strand, counting down.
GTAAAGATTCTGAAGATAAATATTAAAGATAAATTTGAAGGTTTAAAACCAAAAAGAAAGCCAGTTTATACCTTTTTCTATTCCATAGACCTCTGCTAAACCAAAAATACCTTCTGTAAACAGTTTAAGATTACAGAAGAGTACAAAAAAGTCTAAATATAGAGTTTCAAGCATCCAGAAGGTCTAAAATGTCAAAATCAAACCTAGCAATGACTTCCAAAACCACTATTGTTGTAAACCCTCTACAACCTCCTATTGTAGATATTGAGCATACACCCTTAGCTAATGTTGATTACAAAATAGTTGATCCAGTGATAGAATTTAATATTTTAGAACTTCACTGCTGGAGTCTTGAAAAATCATTAGATCAAGGAGATGAAGTTCAAATTTGGGAGTCAAATCTACCCGAGTATGTAGTTCCACATACTCATCAATGTCCAGAAGTCATCAGGCTGTGTCAATCCTATTATTCACCTGAACAAAGAGCCATGGTTAGTGCTAATAAAGAAATATTGTTTACCATTACTGCAGAATCTATTAACCTAATGCTTCAGCTCAAACCAGATCCCAATGTAGTTCCCTTATCCATAGAAGCACTCATAAAGATTTACATTAGTCTGGATTTTCATAAAAGGTTTCAGATCTTCCAAAATTTCATGCCTGCCTATGTTGAAATCCCAAAACTAAACCCTCTTTATTCTACTTCCAAATTTCCTGAAAGGTCAAGGCATGTCATATCTATGTTATCCTTCATCGTAGGTTATTTTACTGATGAGCGTACAGATGATTCAATTCTAGGCTTTCTATCTAATTTTGTGCCAGGTCAACCTCCTTCTGTTATCTACAATTATGTTGAATATATAGCTGATAATATCCATGATCAGCTTGTGAAATTTCCAACTGAAGGAGTATTTAGGTATACTTCCTTTCTTTTTCATATGTTCCTATACTTCCAAGTAGATAAGTTCCCTATAAACCTTCAGAATTTGGATGTAGAAGGGAATCCTCTATCAGTCATCTTTTGGACATCTTTAATCAGGAAAGAATCAACAGAATTCACTTATGGAGATTTTATTGAATATTTTGTTCATACATTAATAAACATGTTGAAAAAACATGTACAACCAAGATTCAATGATGAGATAAAGAAAATATTACAGTTGTCAGAACAAAGTAGAACTAGAGATTGGTATCTTTACCAAAATCATACAGAGATCAGAGTTTTTGGGTCAAATCTTTTACCCTATAAACTACCTAAGTATGTGCCAATGAGAGTTTTTTCCTTGGAGTACATAAGGAAAATTCTCAATTCAGATTCAATCAACTTCTTAGCTGTGAAAAAGAAGACCCAATTTAAGTTGAAGAACCAGGTTGGACCTTTTTTTTTCAATCACAGGGATGCAGGAATAGAGGTAGCAAAACAGTTGTTGGAATACAAATTTGAAGAAAGTTTCTTATGGAATTATGATCCTCAAGGAATTCTAAGTAAAATAAGGGTAAAATGCAAATTGACCCCTTATATTCATGATAAAATGCCAGAGATTGAACAATTTTCTAATCAAGCTGAGTGGCTAGAAAATACCTTGATAGAAGCAGTGAAACAGGGTGATACTAGTCACACCTTGAAAACTGTAAATCAAGAAGATAAAGCTGCTAAAAGAATCAGGGAAGAAGGTACCTACACTGTTGAAACAACAACTAAGACTAGGTTTAAACTCAGATATAATAAAAAGCCTAAGCTCAATCCAGTGAACAAGGAAAAAGAGATAATTGAAATTTTAGAAGAAGAAAACACAGAGAATTACATAGTGTTAGAAAATTATATACTGGAGAGAAATGGAATAAATAAAATATATGTGGAAACAAAAACACACAAAACACAAAAAACCAGAGAGACACATATATACGTGATTCATCCAGTTTGGGCTACGTCCACCCCAAACTGCCAGTTCTTCCTTTCTATTATCTAGCAAAATGAAGAGACACAACCTACATCAAATCTGTTGTAATATCCTCTGTTATCTCTCACAGTCTCCCTATCTGTTTCTCGCTCTGAGAATACACATACAATACACAGCCACAATACAATGCCCTCATAAAAGCGATGGGTTTCCTTCTAGGGAAAAAAACCCTAAAGTAAACATAACTTCTACCATCAGATCATCTGCCTAATGAACGACCCGGATTGACTAGAAATAACTATACTTTTACAAGGAAATTTTAAATTTTTTTTTAGCTTCGGGGGCGCTGCCCTCGAAACCCCCCTCCAGGGGGGTGCTCCATAAAGTCATAGCCACCCCCCCTGGACCGCCCATGCATCGTTTAATTACGAGCATTGCTTCCAGCCCATTAAGGTACAGGGGTCCAACACCGTGATACAAAATAAACAAGATAATCAGGCTCCACACCCAACACACAGATGTTGCTACAGTCATTATAAATGAGCAGGAAAAGGATACTATAAATACTCATATGGTTGAAAGACAAAAAAACATGGAGGCATCATCATCATAGCAAGCTGAAAGTACAGGTTTGGATATTAAAGAGAAATACAAGGAAATCAAAGCTAAGAATGAAGAACTAAAGAATGAGATTTATTCATAGTATTTAAAGCAAACTCTAGGAAGTCAAAACATATTATTATCAGCCTTTGATTACACCAACAAGAAATTTCTTCTTACAATGCTACAACCAACAGTACCTGAGCCCACAACATTAGCAGACTACAAGAAGGTTGACATTGAAGTACCTGTTGATAGCATTCATCCATTAGATAAAATTGAGTTTCATTAGCAGAGTTCTGAAATGATTTATTCTACTATGAATAACAAGGCAATGAGTGCTCAGAAACTTTAGAACACTATAACCAATTTTAGAGATCAAATCAGGATTGAGAAAGCTTCTTCTCTTATCAAGGACGATAGAATCAATTCCTTACAATAGTTGGTAATTGAAGTGGGTTATGACCCAGCAAATGTAAAAGCTGCAGAAGATATGATAAAGAAGAAAAATGCTGACATAGCAGCACTCAGAAAACAATTGAAGCGTCCTCCAACAGAACATCCACAGACTAAAGAGATGTTGCAAGAGGCAAATCATAAAGATGAGATGATGAGTCTCATTCTTCAAATGACATCACAGATTAAAGAAATGGAGATAGAAATGGACAAGCTTGTCCAAGAGAAAGAAACATCTAAAACTCAAAATCCTCCTCCCACATTCATACCTATGGTAACTAGAGTAGTTCCATCAACCATAGTAGAGAAATTGGCACCAAAAGCCCCATTGGCAACAACTGTGCTAGTGACATCTTCTACTACCTCAGCTACAGAATCATCTACATCAGCAGTGCAATAAACAAATGAAGCTAGCAAGCTCATCAAAGCTATGGAAGAGATGTCCATATAGAGTAATGAGATCAATAGGTTGAAGAAAATGATTGAAAATCTAGAAGACACTAAAAATCTAGCCCAAATCAATGCCAAAATTTAGGAACAATGGGCTAACAGGTTGAATTTTGAATTGAAGAACTTACAAAAGGATTTAACCTTGAAAGAACCTATGTCCTATGGAAGGATCAACTATGGACCAAAATCATTGCATCCATCAATGATGTTTGGTCATCAATACAGGTAATTTATGAGAAAAAGGATTTACTAAAGGTAGCTCAAGAGGAAATTCATAACACAAAGGATGAATTAGGTGCCAAACCTAAAGAGGCACTAGAAATAATCAAATTTCTCAACAGTAAGAAAAAATAAGAATTGGATGAGATAGAAATTACTGATAGAGTAGAGACAATTCTTGAAATAAGAAAAGAAATTTCAAAGAAAAATTTGATGAAGAAGCTAGAAGAAAAGTGTGTTAACATGAATATAGCCATAACTAAATTTATGGTTAAATTTGAGATCTTAAGGCAAAAAGGTTTTCCAAACATCCTTGTTCTTAATGATAAACTTATGCCACAATAAGACTACAACAAGAAGATAAGAGATCATGCAAAAGAGCGGGTAAATAAAACAGAAGGACAAGGAATTCCTATAGGAAAGGTTCTACATAAAAGCTTTGAAGACTTGTTTTATCTACAACATGAGATAAAACACCTCTTTGTAATCAAACCAACATTTTCTAGATATACTGAGGCAGATGAGAACTTTAGGAAGTTGAAAAAGATCAAAATTCCCAATGAAGAATTTTGGGAAAAACTCACTGACTTACTGTAAAAGTCAAATTGCAGAGAAGAGGATAAAAAATAGTTTGTTGTTTTTACACAGTGAAAACAGAATTTACAACAGTAAGACAGTTAAAATAGTGGTTAAAGTGTATAAGTGATTAAAGAGTATCAGATAAGAATATAACACTTCAAAACATATTAAAATATGTTTGCCAGCATTAGAGACAACAAGGCAGCCAGCTGCACCTAATCCAAAACAACATTTCTATTTTATTTGGATAAATAGGATAGCTTACTAGTTGTTAAGAAGCTGTCACTATATTGTTGTAAAAGATATTTTTATTTCCTTAGAAAAATCCTATGAGTATTATAGGATATTTTGTAAACATTTTTGTATAAATACTTCATCCTTTGAAGTATTATTGTGGAATAAATTGTTGAATATTTCTATAGTTAATATTTGTGTACCTGAAGGCTTTTTGCAGCAATTTCAAGTAGTAGATTGGATCAAATCATAAAGCATCATATTTCAAGATTCATGTGATGAGCCATTGAAGTGAAGTACTTTCTACTGTCTTTGTTTATCTTATTATATTCTACATGCATCCATATATGTGTTCTAAATTTGAATGATAAACCAGGAATATTATTACAGGATTTATTAAAAGCACCCTGTCTTTAACTATTTATCATTTCTATGTTTTCTACTGATTTCCAACGTAGGGAACCCTTAATTTCTCCCTCTTTCGAATGACCTATGTCTTCTCCTTCCTTATCCGGATCAAAGAATCCTTGATTTCTCTTTATCCTCATCAAACCACTTCACCAATCAGCGTTCCAAGATCTTCAATGACTTGTCTATCTTGCCCTGAAAATATTTGACTTTTTGACCTTGATCCTACTCCCGTCTACTTGACATTTGACTCCTTTGCCCAATGGACAAACAGATCTATCACTATCCATCTCATTAAGTGATTTTTCCCACCAAACCAAACCAAACCAAATTTCAAAACCAATTTGCACATCATAACTATCCTAATATCATATAATTAAAAGAAAGTTAAATCTTATAGAGAGAGCCCTCTCTGAACCCTAGGAAGGCTAGATCCTAGAGTTTAAGTTGGTCTATGGTTACCTCTTATATTCTTAGACCTATAAATCAAAATCTCATAACTTTTAGAATTATTAGAGTGATAACATACCGGCAACCATACCGGGGAACTAACCAATCCTCAGCTAGTACTTCCAGTTCTGCCCCAAGCACTTCCAACCTACCTCCTAGCCAAGCTAGAATTCAAGCTATCGCTGCTAGGTATGCAACCTTGGTCCTTCCAGCATAGTTACATGATATGCCTCAAGATTATCAAAGTAAAATACCTCAAATTGATGCTACCACACATTATACTGCCCAACAACACATTAATAAGATGACAAATTATTTTGAGCTTCATGAAATAGATGATTCTGATGTACAAATGAGACTCTTTGCTCAAGCATTAACAGGGGAAGTCAAAAAATGGTTTAAAGGTCTTAATCCTGGTACTATAGCTGATTTAGCAATCTTTCATAGATTATTTTTAAATAAATGGGAAAAGAAGAAAAATTCACTCCAAATATTATCTGAATTTGATGCAATGAAAAGAGCTCCTAATGAAACAGTCCAAGACTACTGCACTAGATACAACAGTGTTTATAATTCAATCCCAGCTAATCTCAAACCCACTCCAGACTCTGTTCTACTCAAATTCCCTAATGGATTTGATATAGACATGGCCTATCAACTGAGAAAGATAAATGTTGAAACCTTAGAAAGAATGCAAACAGATGTTGTTAGTGTAGAAGTAAATATTTTGGCTAGAAAAGCTAGATTTAGGAATGAGAGGAGAGTAACCATAAAAGAAGAGACATTTAGTTCTGATGGAAAAATAGATCAACTAGCTAAAAATTTAGAGAGAATGATGGACCACAATAGGATAACCAATAGCAAATCAGAAATCCCAACTTCAAAAAAAATACAAACACAGGAAAATCTAAAGAATCAGTCCCTTATCAGACAATAAGACCTCCATTTCAAGATAACTATGCTGAAAGTTCTCAACAGAATGATGATGATGAAGACATCATAAATATAATTGGTATAAATGATGATAACACTATCTTTCTCACACAAGAAGATCAAGAGTTATTTGAAATGAAACAACTTCAATTAGATTCAAGTGAATCATTTGACTACAAACAAGGTTATGATTTTGCTATAAACGAATTACATAAGCAATATAACCTTATAAGTAAGAAAAACACTGAGCCTTCTACTAATAAATCTGCACAAACACAAAATAAGAAAACAGTAGAAGCTCCAGCCCTAAAATTTCACCCAATACCAAAATTGTTGATATCACAGATGAGGTTGTCCAAACATCAACAGATTCACAAAAATATGTTGTTGTTAAAACAACTAATTATGCTAAAACAACAATTTTAGATCCCAAAACACCCACTGCTGATCCAAAATCAGCAGATCCAAAAGTTTCCACTGCCAAAACAGCTTCTGATAATTCAAAATCTGAAAAAATATCTACTGCTTCTCAAACCATTCCTGAAAAGAAAAGTAAGAGCAGTAAGACACAAGAAACACAAACTCAAAATGAAAAGATAATTGTTGAAAAACAAGATAAACCTACTCAAACTACAGTTACTAAAGAAGAGTTAATTCAACTTAGTAAATCACAAACCTCATTTAATATACAAGCTGAAATTGCAAAATTAAAAATACCAATTCCTTTGACAGAATTGGTAAAACATGATTTGTATAAAAAAACTATCACTGAAACTTTAAACATGAATGATGGATCTGCCTCACTACATCAGGCGTCCAGGACGCAAATGAGCATAGCAGTAGAATGTTTAGCTCATGTGTACGATTGGTGCACAGCCCTTCTACTGAACATGAAACAATAGCTGACTTCTATTCGCCAAGTAAAGACCAAACACTTTGGCTATGGGACCATTTTGACAACATTCTTCTTTGAGAAGATTCCAACTTTGAGACCCAGAGTCATCTCTACTATCAGTAGCCCGCGGGACCCAAGAATTGCCCGTTGGGCGGACATGATGAAGAGACTGGGGGGTAGTGAGGTACCCCGGACCACGTGGGACGATGAGTTCTTCCTGTGGTGGGGAGAACAGATCATCGCAGTGGACGACTATCCCTATGCCGGGATGGACTTTCGTGGAGATCCGGATCTAGTTCTTCCACCTGGCACAGCATGGGGAGCAGTCGGTAAGTTTTGCAAAAAATTTTAACTTATATGATTTTTTTGGATTTTTTCAAATATGAATGAAACAAATGAAAAACAAACATGTTTTTGATTGGATTCATAGTGACTGAAAATTTAAAATGATCATGTTTCAGATGTTGGACCAGTGCGACCTGAGGGTCTCCCACGCCATAAGCGTCGCAGGGGTGAGGCAGAGACAGTGGATTCTGACAGGACTCTCCAGGCCGTGCAGAGAAACTTGGAGGGATTAACCCGCCAAATCCCTATGGCTGCCGTGGAGGACTTGCCGGAAGCCATCCAGAGATGGGTGGTAGGAGTACCACGAGACTGGGTTAGATTATTCCGCCGTGTGGCCACTGCAGTTACGTTCTATAGGAACACAACTTCTGGGCAGGGACCTCAGGAGTAGACAGATATTATACATTAGATGACTGTATATTCTTTTTTGAGACTGAACATGATGGGGCATAAGCCCAAATTTTGTACGAGATTATGGATCCAAATTTTGTAAATTTTTTGACACTCCGATGATATATATACAGCGAGATTTGATGTGATGTGATAAATGTATCAAATGTATGATGTTTTTGATGATTAAAAATTTATTGTATGGAATGATTAATATGCCAATCTAATGCTTGATTAGCTAATGAGTCAGCAAACCAATTTTCAGCTCGAGGAATATGAATGAAAGTTAAAAATTGAAATGACCTTTGTAACAAACGTACCCTCAAGAAAAATCGTAATAAAAATGGATCTCGTACCCGATAAGTGTTGTTCAACTGTGACACCACCAGCTGAGAGTCCAAGAAAACTACCAACGAATCAACACCCAAAGATATTGCCTCCGAGAGTAGATGAATGACTGCAGTGTACTCTGCTATATTATTGGAAGCAGGACCAATCCAGACCCCTCTTAATACTAACAGCTAACCGAACGGATAATGAAGCTCCCAAGCCGCGGAAGCTAAGTTCTGGGTGTGTCTACTAGCACCATCGGCGAAACCAAAATGACTCATGACATCCAACACAACCTGCCAAAGCAGATCAAAAACATCACCAACTCATCAAAAATCAAAAATCAATCAGATATGTACAAAACAAAAACTACTATATACAAAAGCAACATGCCAGGCCGAAGCCTAGGCATAATACTTCTTCAAATAGAGCCCATTTCGGGGCTCCGGCAACTCGTTCCCTTCGAAATCAACCAAGGTATAAGCTCCTTTCTTAAGGACTTTTTTAACGATATAGGGGCCATACCACATCGATTTAAACTTTCCTGCCCCCAGGGCATCCTTTTCTTGTGAGCATGAATAACTTTAGGAGTCACCTTAAAGACCTAGGCTTAAGCAGCCTTATCATACTGAACTTTAACTCGGTTTTATGTGCTTCATTCATCGTGGCGGCATCTCGTGCGCACTCATCGGGATATTCCGGATGAAGAAGCCGTTCCAACGGTAGAAGTGTCGGAAGAAGCTCAACGACTAATTTGAAGGGAAAGTGGGCTAATGGGAACTATGATTCCCACCGAGTGCACTAAGCAGAAACGGAGTAAAGCCGATTTACGATTTTCAGCGTCCTGCCCAAAGTACGGGATATAGCATGATATGCCAGTTGGATCTAGCTTTATCAATTGTCCTTTGAAGAATTGTCTTCAAGGATTTATTCACGGCTTCCACTTGCCCATTGGCTTGAGGATAATATGGAGATGAATGCTCCTGCCGGAAACCCAATTTGAGAGCCAACTCGGCCATCATACTATTCTGAAAATGACTGCCATTATCAGTGACAATATCTCTAGGAATACCAAAATGAGCAATAACCTGGTTGAAAAGGAAAAGAGCTGCAGTCTCACCATCATTCCCAAAAGTAGACATAGCCTCGACCCACTTCGTAAAGTAGTCTACTGCTACAATAATGTGTGAGGCTTTTTAGAAGTAGTTCTGATAGTATAATCCATACCCCACTTTGTAAAAGGTCCGACAGTAACGACTGGAAAAAGCGGAGCTGGATGAGCGCGAATTTTTCGAGTATACACCTGACAAGGATGACACTTCTTGACCGATTCAATACAATCTTTGAAAATCGAGGGCCAGAAGTAGCCAGCACGCAAAATCTTTTGGGCTGTAGCAAGCCCTGATAAGTGACCCCCACAAGCTCCACCGTGAGAATCATTAAGCACAGCCTCAGCTTCTTCGAAATTTAAGCAACGTCTTAGGATTGAATCAACCCCTCGACGGTACAAAGCATCACCAATAATCAGATAACTTTTAGCTAAGTGACGCAGCTTACGACGCTCATCTTTTGAAAAAGAAGAGGGAAACTTCGCAGTCTGGAGATATACAATGATATCCCCATACCAAGGATCTTGTGGAGAGATTAGAAACAAGTGTTCGTCCGGAAAGGACTCATCATAGATCATCTCCTCTCCACAAGGCAACTTGGAGATCAATTCCGCAAAGACTAATGACTTCTTGGATTTGGCAGACATGAACTCTAGATCGAATTCCTGTAATATCACAATCCATCTATTATATTTGCCCCCAATCACTCGCCTGCTGAGGACAAACTGAAATGGATTGGCGGCTGCCAAGACATAAGTTTTGCGAAGAATAATGTAATGCCGGAGTCGCTGCACAGCATGAACTGCTGCTAAGGCTAACTTTTCTATCGGGGTGTATCGAAGTTCAGGTCCTACCAGTCCTCGACTAAGGTAGTAAATAACATGCTCGACAAGAGCATCATCCTCCTGAACCAGAACCATACCAATGGGAGATTCTGCTGTAGCGAGATACAAAAGAAAATCTCTGCTATAATCGGGTGGACTCAGTAAAGGAGCAGAGGTCAATGCCTTTTTCAAGGCATCGAATGAGCGTTGAGCATAGTCGTCCCAAAGAAAAGGGACTCCTTTCTTCAACAGTCTCATATATCCCTTTGTAATCTCAGCATAGTTAACGATAAACCTCCGAAGAAAGTTAGACTTCCCATGGAGACTTTGAAGTTGACGGATTGAAGACGGGGGAGGCAGCGTGTTACTCAACAGAGATCTACCTTATCCCGCCTGAACCGATAAATCCCAGCAGTGACCAGGATATAACAGCAACGCACTTGTTCGGATTCAACCTAATCTTGTAGAAACGACATCGTTCAAATATTTGCCGGAGGTGACCAGGATGATCCATCCTCTTTCGAGAATGAGCAGCTGAATCATCTAAGTATGCCTCGATAATCTTCTTGATGTCGTGGAAGGCGTAAGACATGGCCCGCTGAAAGGTAGCTCCAGCATTTTTAAGACCAAAAGGCATTTTCTTATATGCAAACGTACCCCAGGGACAAATAAATGCGGTCTTATGTTGATCTTCGGGACGGATAGTAATTTGATTATAACCAGAGAAACCGTCCATGAAGGAGAAAATCTCGTTACCGGCACACTCGTCAATAATCTGATCAATGAAGGGTGTGGGGTAATTATCTTTAGGACACGCCTTATTTAGGTCTCTGAAATCGATGCACACTCGAATTGTTCCTTGCTTTTTATCAACAGGAACGGGGTTTGAAACCCATTCAGTCAGAGGAACCGGGAAAATGAATCCCGCCTTAAGCAGCTTTTCAACTTCAGCTTTGATAGCTGCTGCCTTCCTAGGATTAACCGGACGAAGTTTTTGCCTGACCGGCTTAGCGTTTTCATACGTCTTGATCTCATGCTGGACGATAGATGGGTCTATGCCAGGCATTTCCTCATAAGACCAAGCAAAAACATCCCTATACTCTTTGAAGAGCTCGATATAGATTTGAATCTCTTCACGGGAACATTCAGCTCCAATGAAGACATTCTCGACAATATTGGGATCCCTGGAAACGTTCACCGGGATAGTAGGAGAGATCACAGCCATGTTCCCTTCAGCATAAACCTGTGTTGGTGCCAAAGGGTTCAAGACTGGGTGAACAGGACCAGGAGACTGAGGACTTGGAAAACTAGTCTCAACTTCGTTCAAGTCAGGTAGGAAGTAAGGCAGGTGATACGGAAGTCATCCCACGGTCTATCTATGCAGTCATGGATTCAGGATTGCCTCTTGAGGATGGAAGAAGTGGTATCGAGAGCAATCACAGACGAAGAAGAACTAGCGTCAGCGGGAGCCACATCTGTCCAACTCTTAGGTGAAGAAGGTGAACGGATTAACAACGATGTCAACGATAGGCGGTATGCAATCTTGGCTGCGAAATCGAAATGCCATTCCACCCACTTGACCTTCCGCTAATGTGGCAGTAGGGGAAGGTAAGGTCCAAGGGTCCGAAAAATAATGAGTTTGAAATAACTCTCTTCGAAGGGGAGCCTTGGAGGATGAAATAACATTAATATGCACTGTAGGAGGAGGAAGATCGAAATTACCCATCAGGGAAGAATACATTCCAACTTCTAGATTCTCAACGGGCGCCTTAGTATTATCCAACTTAGGTCTTAGGAACGGATGGTCGAGAAGGCACATTCGAGGTCTACTTGAGGATACGTGGCATCCCATCTCCTTATCCGGTTCCTCCCCAACGAGAGGTTGTGGTCCAGGCCATCCACTACCTCGACCTCTTCAACCTCTATGTTGACAGTTTTTCCCCCAACATAGATGGGCAAAGCCGGGACAATACCATGGGGTCTGTGAGAATGACCATCGAACGCAGTAAGAACAATGCTAGATGGAACAGCTTTCGGAGATCCAAGTGTCTTCCAGCATGCGAGAGACATCACACATGTAGAAGCACCCTCATCAGCAACCGTTCGAAAGATATTACACTTCCGATACAACGATTTAATATGGAAAGCCATGTGATGAGGAAGTCTCTTCTTAAAATTAATCATATCAAAATTAATCAGAAGAGAATTTTTCGGATCAATAGCCCCAATGGCAGTGAGCAAAGCACTGCACTGAGCCGGACAAGACTGGAGTACCTCTAAAGCTGACATAGCACAAGGACTTTGCGCCAGATCTTCTACAATCGAGTAGTTCTGGGCAGCCCTCGCGTTCGGATTAATCGTTGACCGCTTAGAAGATGCTTTTGGCATCCGAGGCATAGACTCAACAGTGGGCTTCATGATGTGAAGCGGCTCAGTAGCATCAGGAACTTCCTTAGCTTTCGAAGATTCCTCTCTGCCATAATCACGGGATCTCGTAGCGATATCCGCGTGAGCACTCATCATAAAAATGTTCGATGGAATTTCCCTTTCCTGGGTGCCCCCAGAGGAAGCCCCAGGATTTTGTTTCGCGCCAACAACTAATTGCTGCCCTTGGGGAAAAGGGTTTGTTAACACATCCTGGGAACTAGAATAACCCTGCTGGCTTAACAAGCGCTGAGCATCCTGAATTTTAGGGCAAAGGTGTGTGAGATGGTCTCCAGCACAAAGCTTGTGTTAGCCCCCCTATAAATTTTTGACAGGCAAATGGGGGGCTAAATTGTTCCTGAGTCTTCAAGGAATGCATTTCCTCTGAAAACACAGTCTCCTTGAAGCCTCTTTGTTCCTTTTATCCTTTGATCAAATCCCCTCTGCTGATTTCCCGTATGAGCCTCTCTGCTATGTGAAGAAGTGCCCAAAGGCCTCCTTTCCCCTTTATTTTTTCCTCATTTAACCTCTTTTTCTTCCCCCTTTTTTCTCCCCTCCTATTTCCCCATTTACCCCTCGAATCCCCCCAATATCCCCTTTAAATTCTTCCCCTGCCCTTTGTTTTCCCTTCTCTCCCCTTTATTCCTCTATCGTTCCCCTTTAAACCCCTTAAAAACCCATTAAAATGGGCAAAAATCCACTTTCCGACCGTGCTATAGGCACTAGCCCCTCTCTGCTGGCCCCTTAACCACTTCCCCACATATGCCCGTCACCCAAGACCAAGCGCTTAAGCCTTGAGGGCCAATCGCAATCAAAACAACCGGCGGGTGCATTTCCTTTGTAATACTCAAAAACCCGATGCGATTGTTTTGTTTCGATAAGTCCCGCGGTGCGTTCTGCACCGTTGATCTACCCTGATGATCCAACGGCTATCGCTCTCCCTTGCCGATCGCAATCGAAATTTTGTGTGTGTCTCATGTTTGTGCCCTTCCGATTGCATCTTTCCCGATTGCATCCCCTCCGATTGCGTTCTCCACCGTTGATTCCCCCACCAGATCGACGGCCAGCGCTGATCGCAACCCCCCGCCCGATCGTAGTCGCAACATTCACATTGTGCCCTCCGATCCGTCGCAACCTTGTTCTCTGATTCCCCCGATTGAAACCCTCCCGATTGCATCCCCGCCGTCCGTTTGTTTCGCGATCCAACGGCTATCGCTCTCCCCTGTCGATCGCAATCGAAAGTTTGTGTGTGTCTCATGTTCGTGCCCTTTCGATCGCAATATCTTCCGATTGCCTCTCCTCCGATTGTATCTCTGCCGTCCGTCTCCTCCCGGATCTAACGGCTCAGATTTAATCGTCCTCCGCCTCTGCTGGGTCCCACATTCACGCCTCCGTCTATTGTTTTTTCGCGTCTCCCTGTGTAATTCGCCCAAACAACAATATTTGGGTTTTCACCGTGTTAACCATTCCTCCGCCTCCATAGCATTTCGCCACCACTGCCCAGGTTATAAACAAGTTTATTTTAAATTGTGCAGATAGCACAGAGAGGCCAATTCAGCGGCCAAACGGGATAGCAGAGACGGATTTGAGGGATTTGAGCCTGTAAGTGAAGATTAATGGTTATAATCCCGTGATCAAAGAATTAAGGCACTGTTTGAAGACGAAGAGCGCACCAGCAAGTCATAACTTCGCCACCTAACGGCAGGACATTTTTTCTCCAGAAGTACACCTTCCCACAGCGTCCTCCATGCCTCCTCGAGCCCAGGGAAATTAAATACACAGACAGGAGCTTCATTAAAGACTGTCTGAGCAGCAGTAATGGAGGTATGGAGAAATCGCGGACTTCCATCCATGTCATTTATTTCAGAATGGCAGCACAGAGCTCCAAGCGCCGAAGGGACTCCAAAGAAACATCAGAGGTCAATTTCCGGCCTGACAAAGATCTCCGAAACAGTCTACAGAGTACACACAGCACTGCAGAAAGTCATTAAGCAGAGTCGGCGTGGACACTTCCGCCATTCTATCTTAATGAATCTCATTTAATGGTTCATCTACTTCTGTGTCTTCCTCTTCTCCTATAAAATCCCTGAGAACGAATTGTAAAGGTTATTGTTCAGTTGCTGGCAGTTTGTTGTTAGGGGGATTCATTCTTGACTGTTAGAACAGTCGTGGGAGGGAGTAGCAGAGTAGTTGTATGTAGTAGGCTGGGAGGAGAAAGTCTGGACTGTAACAGCCATTGAGCTTATTGTACATGACTGGTTTTGCATCTATTAATCAAAGCACATTTCACAGGATCCTGGTCTATTACTATTGGTGATGTTTTCTCACTCTGTTTATTACATTCCCATATTGTTTCATGTTCTTCTGGTAGGCATCAGAATAATGGTATAGGATTCACCCTTGTTAGGTGCCCTATGCTGTCTGCTCTCCCTACCTTTATGTTTTCTGCTTTATGTGTATCTAAGAGTAAATTCGTGGGGTTTAACCAGTGCAGCGGATGTTATTGCCTGCTGGCTGATGTATGAACTTGGGGGTTTGCCTCTTAGATGTTTCTTTGTAATCTTATCTCTGTTTTTCCCTTGGAGTTGCTAAAGCAGACCTGGAGTTAAATGACCTCTGGTTTGATCTATAAGCTGCCCCTTTGTCCACCCTTGAGAGCTGCCTTTGAGTATGTCCAAGCAGGTCTGGAGTTAAATGACCTCTGACCTGATCTATAGACAGAAAATTGGTGGTCTTTCCTTCTTCCACTTTCTCTCCTTAATGTTCCATCCCACCATCTGCCTAAAAGATCCTTCAATATATATGACTTGCCCTTTGGAAGCCTTGGCTAATGGATGCAAGTAATTTCCTTTTATGACTCCATAGCCCAATGGATGGCACTGTCTTGGCCCATTCTCTCTGCTGAAACAGCCTGCTGTTTTGTTCCTTTCCTCCCACTGCTTTCTCAGTCCATGATCTCGTGACCAACCCAGCAACCGTTCAACTAAATCATTTTAAAACCCCTCTTTTGTGCTTCATAACTAGCCTAATATCTCATCTCGAGCCTCAAAGATACATCACTCTTTGCTCTATTTGGAGAGATCCCTCTCCGGGTCCAGGAGGGCTAGATCCTAGGACCCCAAAGTGGTTTGATGTTGTCTCATCTTTTGGTATTGCCAAATCTGCCAAAACATGGGAACCCCAACAGCTTGCATGGAAACTTCACTTTATTTTTCTCCTTTTGACCCTCACCAACACGCTCGTTGGTTTTATTTTCATTTCCCTTCCTGTTCTTGACCTTCTTCTTATTTTTTCGTCCCTTCTTCTTCCCATCGGATTGTTGATTTCCTTTGGGATCAGAAGCTTGGACAGCATTAATGGACAAAGACTGGGAAGGTGATGAATCAGCAGGCACAGCCTGACCAGAAGGAGCAGATTGTAAAGACAACTGCTGCAATTGCGAAAGCAGGCTAGCTGCACCACTACTGACCGATCCGACAAGTCCGTCACCATGCGGACCAGGTTTAGTTTTCGACAAATCCAATTTGGAGCGAGGAGCATTGGGAAAATACTTATAAAGTACCCCAGACCGAGAATAGATCAACTCTAACTGCTGGGCCCTAAAAATGGCCTGCTCCTCGGAAAATACCCCGGATAGGGATACATCCTTTGAAATGTCTGACTGCAGAGATTTCAAAAACCACTCGAGAAGGAATTCACCTGGAATATGAGCTTTGATAAGCCTCTTCCTTCTCCTCCATTCCTAAATGTGATCAGAAATGTGAGTTGCCTCATCCTGCTTAAAATTAGCCAGGAGTTCGGTCCCAGCCTCATATCTGACAGGCAACTGAAAATGGTTTAGAAATGTGACAGCCAGTTCCCCAAATGTGGCGAAACTACCCCCAGTGAGCTCGATATACCATTTGGCAGCATTTCCAGTTAGGGTGCATTGAAATAATCTCAACCTAATCGAGTCATCGATCAGGGAGTTCGAAGAGCACCATAAGTGGAAAGTGGTGATGTGGTCCGCCGAATCCTCTCCATTCTTACCTTCAAACTTTGGAATGTCTGAAGGAAGTTTGGTCGGGACCGGAGGCCACCCCGGACTATAACGAATCGGGTCATTAGTCAACTTCGACAAATCTGGCAAGTTTAACGTTGCCAAAAAAGGTAAGCGAGGCGGAGCCTGAGGATTCCATCCTTGAGTGGATGGATTCCCAACATTCTGAAAAGAATAGCTTGGATTTGATGAGGCACCAGGCTGCCAGAAAGGACTCGTAGAAAACGGAGAAGAACCTCCTCCCCACGCCGAGTTACCAAAGCCCAAACCAGTTCCCCCCGCTGAAGTATTGATTGAAGAGGAGAGCCCCTGATAGGGGTTCCAAGCATTAGACAGAGGAGAAAAGGACTGATAAGCACTCGATGAAGGGAAAGAAGCATTCCCTTGATGACCTGCGAAGAACTGGTTCCCTGCCCCAGCCGTAGTAAACACAGGATTCCATCCCGTAAAAGTAGTCGAACTTTGCCCCCCAGACCAAGGGTTGAAACTCTGGGTCTGGGACGTAAACGGAAACGACCCTAAAGAAGGATTGGAACTAGGAATGTGTCCAGTCCCAAACGGGAAACCCTGAAACGAAGTTGATCCACTAGCCATGTTAGACATGGGTGTAGATCCAGCTGCACCGGCGAAAAAGGAAAAAGAGGGATTTCCACTAATGAACATCCCTGAACAGAAGGGACCATAATGAGAAGCATATGCTTGGGTGAACCCAGAGCCAAACATAGTAGCACTATAAGCAATCGAAGATGAAGCAATAGTGCCCCCTGCCTCGACAGAAGCAGGAGTCTGAATGCCTGCAGCACTCACGGTAGAAGCTGCGTTCCCAGTCGTGGCCATCGAAAGATAAGAATGATACGGAAGATCCGGCGGTCTCTCCAACTCCGGTCTGATGTACTGAACAACAAACAGATAATCAGGAGGAAGAGGAGATGGACCTGTAGCAGGAGGCTCGGGTATGTCCTCAATCTGAAAATCTTCTTCCTGAGGAAATAAAACTCGCGAGGTGAGCGGAACGCTCCTCTCGGGACCGACACCAGAATCAGCTACGAAACCTTCAGACCTTGGTGGAGGATCTCTCTCCACAGCGTCAGACGCCACAGGGTGGTAACCACCTGCTAAATCGCTCCTACGCCTTCTCGAAGAAGGCTCTGGACTCTCGGGAGATAACCCCCGGATTCTCCTCGAACGTCGAGGCGCTTGATCAGCCACTTTTATAGATTTTATAAATTAGACTCAAAAAAGTGAAAAGCTAGGCAAGCTAGGAGCAAAGAGCACTCACTAAAATAAAAATCCTTGAGATACAGTCAAGAAAACAGCCTCCAAGTATTTCCACTCCGGGTGATGAGGACCGACACCAAAATACAGGAAAGAGAAGTATAGGACCTTCCGAAAGCAGTCTGGGATGATTAGGGCCCAGAACAACTAGCGAAGGTATCAGAAACAGTTACGCCGACCTCCTAACGACAGCCTTTGCCGGCTCAAGCACCCAAGCTTCGCAAGGGCACCCCCCAGAAGTACTGTTGAAAGTGATGCGACGTCTGCCTCAGGTACCACGGGTATTCCCCCCCGCAGTCACCCGTGTGGAACCTAGGAGTGGCAACTATGGGCACCAATCCGTATCAGAAGCTGGGCGGAACGGTCTTGAGGTCAGATTCAGCTAATCGGAGGGGGGGTATCCCTCTTCTCAACCTTCACTTCCCCTCGCTCTTGACTCTCGGATGAGAGCTTTCCCAGTCCACCTCACGGAGTTGGATTTCACTCAATTAATCAACTTCTATGTTTGTTTGAGTGGCCTTGGAGAGTTAACTCTCCACTCACCTATTCCAAGGCCCTACAACCTAGCTAGTTGGTGATTGACACTTAGAAAACTTGCTAGTTGATTTTAGATTAAATCGCTTATTTTAATGGTTGTTATGTTAAGTCACAAGGATATGGAGATGAAACGTATGGTGTTTTTGACGCAAAAGAAATTAATAAAAACTTAACTACATGAAAATGCAGTTCTTTGTCTTTCGATGAAGAGCAATTTCTATACAGGTTCTACAAGACTAAAAATTGTATTTTTTCCTTTTCAAATAGCAAACTCACACTCACAAAAACTATGAAATTGACTAAATGATTAAATGCACCTAATGCAAATCACTACAAGCATGCAAATCCTAAGATGAAAATCTCTTAAAGCGGAGTGAAATTCCCAAAAAGTCCTTCAGTTTTAACTCTTCTTTCGTTGTCCAGAAAGCCAATTCTTGAAATCAAGAACTCTTAAAATAAGGACACCAAAAACACTTAAAAATAAGAATAAGAAATCAAGTGACGACTCCTCCTCAAAATCAAGCCTAAAACTAAAGCAAGAAACTTCACAAAAGCTTCAAAAGTTGTAGCAAACGAAAATGAAAATGCAACAACAAAAGCAAATAACAAGTGAAAATGTTTTTTAAGCCTTTGAAATGCAAAAACAAAAAGCAAAGAAAATGTTTTTTTTTTGAGCTTTTTTGTTTTATAGAGAAAGAGCTCGAAAAGACCAAGCACAACTATCAAAATCCAAACCAAAACGGGACTGAATTTCAAGCACAAACTTCAACAATGCTCCCAAACCTTATAAGGCTAACTCGTAGCAAGATCAATAAGAGCAAAAGAAGACCAAAAACTCAGCCACCCAGCCTAGACAAATAGTGCAAACTCGTCGCAACCAAAAACTCCAAAGAAGCAAGAAAAGCTCTTCAAAAGTAGCAACAAAACCCTAGCCTATGGAACTCAAGAAAACCAATCAAAAACGAAGCAAAAATCGCAATGCGAAGCACAACACAAAGATAGGAGCGAGTAAGTGAGAAGAAGCTCTCTGTTCTGATAAAGCAGAACAGCCAAGAATGCTCAGAAAGCGATCTTGGAACTCAATCCAGAAGTGCCAGCACCAGCAACAACACTTTGCCAAAAAGACTAGTTTTCACTCAAACGAAAGAGAGAAAAGACATGAAACCACTTCCTTCACACTCCAGTAAGTACAGAGACACTGTAGACACAGGCCTCCACAGCCAGAAAGGACCAAAAAGTCAATAAACCCAAAAATTCAAAATCAGCCTAGGTATACGCGACCTAGCAGTTATGCAACCAGCGTGTATACACGTCTGTGCTAAGGGAAACTCGCGTATACGCGGGTCCCTTAAGACAAACTTGCATGTATACGCGACTGTGTGCAAGAAAAAGCGCGTATAGAAAGGTAAATAATGAAAAAACAAAAAGGACAAGCCTGGAAAAGACACCAGGACTTCAGACTGACTACAAGAAAGTAAACTGGACTGCAAATGAAAGATAAAACTGTCGGCAACCTACCAAACAGCTGAAACAACCCAACAGGAGAATCACAAGAATGTGATCCCCAGCGGAGTCGCCAGTTCTGTTTCGGGGAATATCACCCTAGAGGTTCGTTGGGTTACAACCTCCACAGAGCAGGGGCATGCTACTTAAGAAGGACTCACACAACCATGCATGTTCATAAAAACTAAATAGAGTAGATCGAGGAAGTTACCCGTAGGTCCTACGGTTGAAGCAGATCCCGCGGGGTCCAAACCCCCAGCAACCGTCCTTCCTTCTTAACCTGAAAGACAAGAAGAAAAAAGCACGAAGAACTGGTTGTACAGCATATATCTACTCTAAATGTTAGTGAGATTCATATAAAACATTAAATAAATCATAATGAATGCTTGTATAACAAATATTCTCATACATATAAGCATACACTAACACGTTTATTTCAGGAACAACATGGTACTTCTGTATTATAAATAGCATGTACAAAAGTAACGAGTGGAGAGATCACCCGATCCTTCCACGGCCTTCGCAGACCGTCGTCCGGATCCGTCCAGCCCTTGCCTCGCTAAGACTCCTTCCAAACTGGTGCATACGAGATGACATATAAAGGGATGTGCATCTCAAGGAAACAAGGGTTTCCTACAATGAACTGGGAAAGTGCAGGAGGCACGGGGAATCAGACTTGGATAGGGAATACCAACAGAGTATAATATCAATAATTCTCTCCCTCCCTTAGGCCATACACATGAGGGGTTTTTATAGTCCCTCCAAGTAGTTTCAACAGTTGGAAACAGTTGGCCACGTGCTGGGGTGGTTGAACTACCTGAGTAACCATCAACCCAGCCCGAAAATAGGGAATAATTATATATTTTTTAATCATTTTAATGGCATACGCGGAAAAGTGCAGCTGGACTCGCGTATACACGTGGAAAAGTACGGGCATAGTCGCGTATGGGGATTTTTACACTGTTTTTAAGTGAATTTGTCCAAGTCTGTAGGAATGGGTGCCCAAAACCATCAAAGCAATCATGAATCATGTCAAGGTGAGAAATGATGCTATAACAAGAAGACTTTGTAAACTTAAATCATGATCATACAGAGTTAATTTTTGGTCCTGATGTTAATGGAAAACGCCAAGATGGAGCAGTTCCACGGTTTTAAATTAGCTTAACTGTTCATGACCAAATATTACACAATGCAATGTTAGATTCAGGGGCTTCACATAATCTAATGCCAAAAGCAGTAATGGAAACCCTGAACTTAGACATCACAAGGCCTTATAAAGATCTCTTTTCATTTGATTCAAGCAAAGTTAAATGTTTAGGTTTATTAAAGATTTGTGTGTCACATTAGTTCAATATCTTGGTAAAAGTATACTCATGGACATATGAGTAGTTGATATCCCACCCAAGTATGGAATGCTATTATCTCGCTCATGGGGAGCAAAATTACAGGGATCTCTACAATTGGATATGTCATATGCAATTATATCAGTTTTTGGCCAACCAAAGAAACTCTATAGGGAAACATTGATGAAATATATGGTGAGTAGTGTAGAAAGATAAATAAATTACCCACTTTACACTACACTGACTGACCTAGATTCATTCATCTTATGTAACTCTAAAATTGATAATGAAATCAAAACTGAACTAAAAGACAAAAAGAAAACACCAAACAATGAAAATATCTTTCATGAATCATTATGGCATTTAGATTTTGATGGCGCAGTCAATAAACTAGGATCAGGAGAAGGAGTTTGGATAACTAATATGGAAAATAATCATGCAGAAGGCCATGCTTTCATACTTAATTTCAAATGTACCAATAACATGGCTGAATATGAAGTTCTCATTTTAGGACTGCAGATTATCAGAAATTTAGGAGCAAGAGAGTATCAATTATGGGAGACTCAGAGTTAATTGTAAAACAAATAAATGGAGAATATTCTATTTATAATCCAAGATTAGGCTGATATAGAGAAACTGTGTTAGATTTGATAGATGAATTGTTGAAATGTAATTTTTCTGCAATACCAAGAAAACAGAATATACAGGCTCACTCCCTAGAAACTTTTGCTAGTCCCTGTAATCTGCCATTTCAGCCAAATCATAAGTATACTGCAGAAGTCAAACAAAAACCCATAATTCCAGATAATCTTAAATATTGGCAGATTTTCTCACAAGATCAACAGATTTACCATTTTATGAACAATGAAGGCGAATTTCAGAATTGTAAAATAGACACAAACTGTACATTAGATCAGAATTTAGATAGTGAAATTGATTTGAATAACATCGATGTAAATAAATTAAAGTTTGCAAAACCTACTAAATTTAGTCAATCATACATAGATAATTTAGATAAATTAGAAATTGAAGAGATAGGTGATAATGAATCTGATATTTTGAACTTAAAATATAACTTTTTACCAAAAGGCTTAACTCCTTTAGAAGATTTATTTGATTCCAATGATGTTGCAAGAAAACCCAAAATGGAGCCACTTAGATCTAATATTGAGGAAATTTACATAGGCACAGAGTTAAACCTAAAATGATTAAACTTTCCAAAGATTTACCTCAGCAAGAAAAAGAAAAATATATTGCTCTTTTCAAGGAATTTCAAGATTTTTTTGCTTCGAGTTATGAGGACCTAAAATCTTATGACACCAGTATAATACAACATAAAATCCCTATAAAAGAAGACCAAAAGCCTTTTAAACAAAATTTAGGTAGGATCAACCCTGTTTTGATGCCTTTGATTGAAAAAGAGGTAAAAATAATGTATGATGCACAGACAATTGCACCAATCAGATATTCTGATTTGGTTTCTAATCTACTTCCCACCAGAAAAAAGACATGAGAAATTAGATTATGTGTTGATTTTAGAAATCTTAACAAAGTATCCTTAAAGGAAAATCATCCTTTACTAAATATGGATCAAATTTTACAAATGGTAGTTGGTTCTTCAAGGATTTCACTGTTAGATAGATTTTCAGGGTACAACCAAATTTTAGTCCAACAAGAGGACCAAGCCAAAACTACTTTTACTACTCCATGGGGCACTTTTATGTATGTAAAAATTCCTTTTGGGTTAATGAATGCAAGGGATACTTTTCAAAGGGCTATGGATATAGCCTTTTCAAAGGAAATTCATGAATTATTAGTGATTTATTTAGATGACATTACGGTTTTCTCAAAGACTGATTATGAACACTTGCATCATCTCAGGCGAGTCTTTATTAAATGCAGGAAATTTGGCATCCCTTTAAACCCTAAGAAAACTTTATTTGGATTAGAATAAGGTAAGTTACTTGGAAACATAATATATAAAGAAGGAATTAGAATATACCCTGCCAGAATAGAGGCAATTCTTAACATTAGTCCTCCTAGGAACAATAAAGAGTTACAAGCTTTTCTAGGTAAAATTAACTTTCTTAGAAGATTCATCTCAAATTTAGCTAAAATAATCAGAAAGCTTAACAATATGCTTAAAAAGGACTCAGTAATTAAATGGACTATTGAAGCTAAGAAATCTTTTGAATCTATCAAACAAGCTCTAACAAAAACCCCAGTCCTTATAAGTCCTGACTTTAAAAAGGATTTCATCATTTTTTCATTTGCTTCAGAACACACTATTGCTGCAGTTTTACTGCAGAAAAACGACCAGGGCTATGAGCATCCCATTGCTTTCTTTAGAAAAACACTGAGAGATGCCACTTTAAAGTACAATATCATGGAGAAACATGCCCTAGCTTTGGTAAAAGCCATTAAAGAATTTAGAGTGTACATTCTTTACTCACACATCATTGCCTATGTTCCAAATGAAATTTTAAAGGACATTATGACGCAAAATCATCCTGATGGTAAAAGAGGCAAGTGGATTGCCACAATTTTGGAATATGACATAGAAATAAAACCCACCAAACTCATAAAAGGTCAAGGTTTAGCCAAACTCATGGCTGAAACAAATTTTCATGCCCTAGACATAAATTTTATTACCAAAGTAGATGATCAGGAAGAGATGGCAACTACAGAGATCAGTGAAGCCTTTTCAGACTCACCATGGTATGCAGCTATCATATTTGTATTACTAAAATTACAAGCTCCTCCTAGATTATCAAGAACAAAACCTAGATTCTTAAAACTAAAGGCAGTAAGATTTTGTATATTAACCAATGTACTTTTTTGGAAAGATCATAGTGGAATTTTATTAAATTGTTTGTTAAAAGAAGAATTTGACAAAGTTTTAGAAGAATTTCATGCAGGTGACTATGGAGGACATATTTACTAGAAGACTAGTGCATACACAATCCTGAGAGCTGGTTTTTACTGGACTACTTTGTTTGCAGATGTAAAAAGGTATGTGACCTCCTGTCACAAGTGTCAAATGTTTTAGGGAAAGAAAAAGCTCTTTCCATTGCCCTTAAAACCTATCTCAACATAAATGCCATTTCAACAATGGGGTCTTGACTTCATTTTTGAAATTCACCCTCCATCATCAGATCAACACAAGTGGATTCTGACAGCCATTGACTATTTTACTAAGTGGATAGAAGCCATACCTTCTAGGCAAGCCACTGACACTATCAGTATCTCCTTTCTAGAAAGCAACATACTTTCAAGATTTGGATGCCCCCAAAATATTATTACTGACAATGCAGTTGCATTCAAATCCAAAAAGATGATTGACTTTTGCCATAAATACCACTTTACCCTAGGCCATTCTACTGCATATTACCCTCAAGGTAATGGCCTTGCTGAATCTTCCAATAAGAGCCTTGTAAACATCATAAATAAATTACTAGAAGATAACAAGAAATCTTGGAACAAGAATTTATTTAATGCCTTATGGGCAGATAGACTTACCACCAGAAAATCTATTGGTACATCCCCTTACCAGCTTGTCTATGGAATGGATGTTGTTTTTCCATCTTCCTTAGGAGTACCAATAATGAAGATAATCCAAGAATTACAAGTTGAGACAAATTACATTCAAAGAATAATTAACCAAACCATTCACTTGCAACAAACAAGAGAAGAGGTTTATCTTAAGTCTCAAGTTATCCAAGATAAGATAAAGAAATTTTTTGACAAAAAGAGTAAAGAAGATGATTTATGCATTGGAGATGTTAGTATGAATATTTTGTCGTAAAAGATCACTTTAGCTACGCATACCAAATATCCCTAACATCGTTTATGGCTACAAAATATCTTTAAGTCTGCTGCACAAATTCAGATCTAAGCACAAAAAGACATTAAGCAGATAAAATATAATATGGCTCCATACATCTAATAGACAAGACAAGAACAAAGTGTTTAAAAGAATGATTTGTATTATATTAAAGAATGGGGCACCTGAGAGGAAAACAATAAAGGTGTTTTCCAGTTCTCCTCAATGGGATGGGTTCTTGAAAATCCTCAGCATTTCAGATCTAAAATTCCTCTCTCTTATTGTGGTAGAAAAACCCTGACAAACATAGAACTCAATGGGAGCTCACAAAGCAAAAATGTAAAATGGTGACCAAGAA
This sequence comes from Pinus albicaulis, assembly GCA_034641835.2. NCBI lineage: Eukaryota > Viridiplantae > Streptophyta > Pinopsida > Pinales > Pinaceae > Pinus > Pinus albicaulis. Next base: position 16,402,022 of record CM076581.1, on the reverse strand, counting down.
TAGATCCAGTGTGATCTAATGCAATGAAGGTGACTAATGAATGGGGAAAACCCCTCTATTTATAGCGAAATATTGGGGTGTTCTAGAACTCGGTGCATGAATAAAATATTATTAATCAGATTCTAGAATCACCCTTTAGGAATATTTTATTATATTTGTTGGAGGGAAAAGGTCTCTTGACTTGGGTCAATTCCTTTATTTGTAAACAATAAATAAATAAATGATTTATTTATTATTTTAGGGAGATGGTGGGAATATAATTAAATAAATAATGATTTATTTAATTATTTACAAATGATTTAGTCAAATTTCACTAGGAATATTATTAAATAATGATTTATTTAATCGATTTCCTTGTTTTGGGTTAAATGTGACTTAGGAAATATAGACAAATGTTATTTTATATGGTGAAAGCAATTTTACTTAGGGTAAAATTGGTCTTACATGGTGTACTTGGGTTCATCTAATGATAATGGGTTAGATGACCAAACAAATGGTGTAACAGATTGCCCCCCAATGTACGAGTGTTAGGAGAAAATTGTATGACCGAAGTACGTTGTAAGAACTCAATCACTAGGCATCAAGAGGGAAGTGAGAGAGAGGTATGTAAGTTAGTCTAATGTGCGAAAGGACTAGACCCGGAGGAGACGAGACTTACAGGTGCAACAAGTCTCTAGGTGATGGAGTAGTACCAGTGTGAAAGGCGGCGGGGGAGGCATACCTATGCCCGCCGAGACAATAGTACAAAGAATAAGGCGCCCGGAAAACCGCGGAACGCAAGAATGAAACATGTGCTGGCCTAAACATGAGCTAGATAAAAATGATGAATCCCACATACATGTGATGCCTGGAATGACCTTCAGGACTTATACAAGAAGATTTTAGTACATGAGATATAAATATACCCAAATTCCCCCTACACACGGGGAAGGGCTCACAAAATCTGACTGATATATGCAAATCGAAGAGGCGTTGCAAGCAGTTGAGGCCGATATCATCAAATGAGAGGAGCTGCATCAAGGGCGGAAATGAAGAAGTCATCCGGGCATGTGGGGGGCTACCTGCAAGGCCACCCCCTCATGAGGGTTGAGACATCTCACACACGCCCGAGAATCACCAATAGTTTCTGCTGCATCACTGGACCATCAAGTGTATAGATCACGATCATGCTAGGAAAAGCTCGACCAAGGTACACTGCCCCCTAGACCTGGCTTCTGGAGTAAATGAGCTGATGTCGACAGAATTAGGTCCGCCATGGGTGAGGCAATAAGGGAACCCCAACTAAGGCATGAGGGAGAATATTTAGAGCGACGAACAAGTAGACACTGATGATGATGATGGAATGAGAGAAATGGAGGAGCGGTTGGACGACTTCCCTTGTTAGAGCATAAAGGGTATGAATGTCTTTGCAGCGACTGACACAATATCATGAGGGATAGTGGACAAGGGTAATGAAGGCCATAATGTGTGACATGAGAGAGGGACCAAGCAGGAAAGGATGGAGGACTATAGTGGGGTACAGAGGGACTTGGGATAGACTCCATGAATGTTATGGTGACTCGACTCAGATGCTCTAAGCAAGGGCGACTCAATGGTGTTGCCTCATAGTACGGGTCCAATGGGGGACCATAAAAGCATGAGTAAAATATGGTAGCTCATGACGAAAATCAACATGAATGAAGACGAGTAAGGAGGCAAAGTGGTGTCCCAAGTACAAGTGTCGTAAGTGAAGAAATTCGATTTTGAGAAGAGGTGAATAGACCCTTCATGGAAAAAATGTGTCCTGGTGAAGTATCAAGGTACTAAAAACTAAAAGGTACCTAGAGCTCATGAACAGGCCAGGTCGCACTTTTTGGGGTCTGTTCTGCGACCTGGGTAGCAGGTATTGGGCAGAAAACTGTGACCTGTCCCAGGAAATGACCTGAAAAGTGCGACCTGGCAGAGAAAGGGGGTTTTAGTGCTATTGTTGGCTGAGATCTAGGATATTTATGGTTGAGGGGCATAGGTGCCCCCAAGCATGTTGTGGTCATGCCAAAATGTATGTAGAAAAAGGGGAATTTAAACACATTTGAAGGATATGGTGCGCCATTTTTTTTCGTTATGGTTATGCAGTTTGAGAAAGGAAATGGAGGATTACCAATCTCGTTTAGTACTGCATATGTGAATCAAATGGACTTTAAGTTTCTGGGTTGGCATACTTGGTGCCACTATCCCAAATAGAGGATTTGGAGATAATGAACTGATGCTCTCTTAGAAAACGTATAGGTTGGTCAACAACAAGGTCGAAAAGACTGGGTTGCTGATGTAAGATAAAGGAATGATAAGGGGTATCATCCCTAGAGTGATCTGAAGTGATATGGGACTTTAGAGGTTCTTCTAAATGTGGAAGAATAATGGTACTAAAGTCGACACAACCAGATATACTAGGATAGTTGTAGAGAATTGCTTCTCTTGGTCTCTTAAATATGGGTGCCCCCTTACTCAAACATTGGGTTTCAATGTAATGGCCACAAGGTGTATGTGGTGTGAACGCATGGGTTCGATGTAAGGGGGAATAGATAAAGGTAGGGGTGGTGATTTCTTCCATAATGTCATCATCATGATAGGAGATGGGGTGACTGGTGGAAGAAAGACCGCCTGAAGCGGCGAAGCTTCCTGACTCATGATCACGAGAAGAGAGGGTCGCATGCGGATCGTCACAAGGGTTAAAAATGGCCCAAGTTGCCAAGGCTAGATTCCGGGAATAGTGACTTGTCCCATCGGCATAGCCAATATAGTGTGTGGATGGAAGGTCCTGCAAAATAGTGTCACAAGACAAGACATGGGAGGAGTAAGAACAAATATGACAGCGTGAGTGAAGGGTAGACAGCACAGGATAACTACGGGAGGTAGTAGGCTGGATAGGGTGACTATGACTTGCAGACCGACTAGAGGGTGATGTATGGGGGTTGGAGCTCAGGCTGCGGAGAATATCATAGATACGGATGGTAGCATCATGGTTATGGGTGGGAGGGAAAAGGTCAGGGAAACCACATGAGGCCGCAAAGCTACCTAAATCATCAGCATGGGAAGAAAGGCTCACATACGGACCGTCTCGGGGGATGATAGAAGAACAAGTAAAAAGATGATCGAAGGATGTAGAGCCCAAGAATGTTTCTGAAGGGGAATCAAGCAAAACAAATGGAGTGGATTCAGAGGGAATGTACTCTGAGGGTCGGATGGATGATGATAGGTATAGGAGGGGGGCAGCAGGTTCCGACATCTCAACATCAAGAGGAGGAATTTCAATGGTAGCAGGTGGATCCTTGAGTTGGCCTGACGCATATTGCGCGAGGATATGAGAAGCGGATGGGTTTTGTTCCTTCTCGTACTCGCGGATGACCTCTAAAGAGGCTCGGTAATGCATGAGGTGAGGACAATGGTGAGAATAATGGCCATGGACACCACACAAAGCACAGGGTTTGTTGGTGCGAAGAGGCTTTGGGTTCTTGGCTGCGGACGAGGAAGAAACTAAGGATTTAGGGACCGTAGACTCCAGGAAGGCGACTTTAACCAAGGGTTTGATGCGGGGTAGCTCGGGACAAGTATGGGTGGCATGACCAACAACATCACACAAAGCACACTGGATGGTATGCGTTGGAGGCCGAGGAGGGATAGGGTTTGTCGGGGTAGCCTTGCCCTTTGATGCCCCCCTGCGAGTGTTGCCATGCTTACCCGAAGCGGTCACAACAGGAGGTGGTTCCTGTTGAGGTGACTGAGGTACTGTTGCAGTGGGAGAAGTCATGGGGATTGGTTGAACTGGGGTTAAAGTAATATATGGTTTGGGTTGGCCTGGCAGGGTAGTGGCTGGAGGGTCAAGATACCAGACGGGTATACCCAGGGTCAGGTTGGGGAGAGATAGGGTGGCCAAAATAGGGACTGAATAAGCTCCAAGAAGGGGAGCAAGGAAAGGTATCTGACCAGCATGGAAATGGCCAGGAGGAATGTTTCCAAGGGGGTTGATATCGAGTGGAATCGACCCAGGAGGATAACGAGACGTGGGGGGACTATGCGTAGAAGAAGGTTCAAAAGGAAAAAGGCTGGCTAGTGGGAGTGAAGGGCTAGGAGCTGGTTGAGGTTGAGGTTGCTGACTAGCCAAAGTGGGCTCCATAATGTCGGCCCAAGATGATTGCATCATGCAAACGTTCACCAAGCTAGGATCAGAGATAGGAGGAGGGGGAGGACCAGGAAAAGTTCCAAGCAAAGAGGAGTCTTTATAGACTCCAGGGGAAACACTGGTCAAAGAATCAACAGTTGGTTTATTGGTGACAGTAGAGATGGTGGACTCAGGAGAGGTCTGATATTTTGGTTCATGGTAGGGCAATTGGTCAATGGTGACAATCTTGCCATTATGAGGGAAAAACATCTTGCGATGGACTGCGGATGGGACGGCTGACATGGCATAGGTGTAAATACGCCCCAAAAGGATGTTGTAGTCAAGAGGGGTGTCGATAACTTCAACGTTGACACAAACAATCTTGCCGGCAAGTGTGATAGGACAGTTACGGAATAGGCCAATGGGCTAGGAGGCATGGCCATCCCACGCGCGAAGGGTGATGGTGGAAGGGGCCAATTCAGGTGATCCGAGTTGTTTCCAAACCGAAGCAGACATTACGCAGGTAGATGCCCCCTCATCAATAATACATCGAGCAACATTGGCGTTTCAGATTTTGACAGGGATTTGGAAAGCAACCGAAGGAGGAAAAGGGGGATGTTCTGACTGACGGGTGTCGAAAACAATAAATTGGTCATCAGCAGGATCTACAGCGCCCACGGTAGATAGTAGAGCCCTCTTTTGATAAGGACATGACTGGAGGAGTTCCAGTGTTGAAATGGCAGCAGGAGATTGGGCCAGATCATTTACTATGTTGTATGAATGGGCATCCCGACTAGAGGCAACATTTCAGCGTAATGGTCCCTTAGGAGGCTTGGGATGAACCTCGGCTTTGGGCAGAGGGAGTTGCAAGGGACCATTTGGTGTCGATAGAGGCTCTGTAGGACCTGACAGTGGAGACTTGAAGACGGGAGGGGTGGAATACTGACGGGACTGAGTTTGAAGGTTGAGGTCGACGGTGAGAGGTGGGTCAGAGGCCATCATGAGAATCTGGAAATCAGAGGAACCAGAAGGGGAAGGTTGAGTGGTTACCGGGGCATGAGGGGGTTGAGTGGCCACAAATCCTTGTTGAGGGGAAGGATTGGTAAACACAGCGGGTTGAGAAGTAGTGGGGGTAGGAGGGACAGTAGGGGAGGAATGTTGTCCCCGCACAGTGGCCTGAGAGTCCCACATCTGCTACATTTTTGGTAATAAGGGACAATCGTGAGTGTAATGACCATAAGCACCGCAACACGAATAGGGCTTATTGGTGCGAAGTGGCTTTTTCGGCTTGGGCTGATAACCATGAGGCTGGATAGCAGTGTGAGGATCAATACTTGAAGGATTGGGTCCACAATTACCAGGGGCAGATTGATTGCCTTTCCTCTTTCTTTGAGAAGGAAGAAAATTAGGTGCCCCCTACTGTGCAAAGACTTTCCCTGGAGGGGGTAGTAAGTGCGATTGCAGGGGTGGAAAAGGCAAGGGAGTAGGCGGTCCAAACGCTGGAGGAGCTGGGACACCAGGTTGTGGATACAGATAAGGGGTAGGGTGGGCAGCATTGAGGTAAGCAGGAGGGTGGGTAAAAGGAGGAGGCATGTCGTAGCCTAAATACATGCTACCTAGAGGGGAAAAAGTACCAGAGGGGCTGGCCCCTGGGGGGAAACCATGGCCCGGAAGAGGTTGGGCAGAGGTATGTGACAGGGCTCCAATGATACCATCGGTAGAGTGAGATGCCCCCGAGGCATTAGGGCCACCGGGCTTGGGAAGGTCAGGAAGGACGGTATAAACATAACCAGATTGGGCGTAAATAAGGTCATATTTGAAGGCTATTTGGAGGGCGGCTTCTTTGGTTTGGGGAAAATAGGATGCGACATCTTTTCCAATGGGAGGTAAGAGAGAGCGAAGGAACCAGTCCATGTAAACCCGATCTTCAAAGGGGGGAGCGCGACACAAGCTCCGTCTTTGCCGCCATTCCTGGACATGAGCAGAAAGGCGAGTCGAAGAGGATTGATGGAAAGAAGTTAAGAGTTCAGTGCCAGTGTCGTATCGGAGAGGGAGCTGGAAATAGGATAAAAAGGCTTGGGCAATGGTCGCAAAGGTGGTATGGGAAGAGGTGGCTTGATAAACATACCATTTGGAAGCTTCGCTGGTAAGCGTGCATTGGAACAAACGAAGATGGATGGAATCATCGGTGATGGAATTGGAGGAACACCACATGTGGAAAGATCGGATATGGTTAGAAAGATCGTCATGAGCAAGGCCTTCGAACTTGGGAATGTCGGAGGGGAGCTTGGTTGGCATAGCATGCCAACTAACATCGTGGCGAATAGGATCATTAATCAGCTGATTGAAATCAGGGAGACTGAGGCCAGCCATATAAGGGAGTAATGGGGCAGTCGAGGTAGGTCCCGTAGTGGTTCCACTGGAAATGGACCCAGCGGTAGAACTGGGGTTAGGGCTAGGTCCTGAACTAGACATGGTGAAGGTAAAAGAGGAAGAACCAAAAGGAGGGGGAGAACCCGAACAATCAGAAGAAGAGTCGGAGTGCAGACTCAGGGGAGGACTTACTCGAGGACGACGGGAAGGAGGAAGTCAACCGATCGGAAACTGAGGGTGAAGGCTAAGAAGTCTCCGGGAGAAGTGCCTTGGGGGTGCAATGATGACGGGAAGAAGAAAAACCGACAAGGACAGGGAGGGACAAAATCAAGTGAGGTCATGGGCAAAGAGGTGCAGTGACAATTGATTTTAAAGTCTTTGCCAGGCAGTGTTAACCAGGCTCTTCTTCACTTAGGGTCAGTGTGTGGCGTGCGTTAATTTTAATTTTTTAAACCCAGACGTTTTGAGAGTAAAAGAAAAAGTGTGTTGTGTAACTGAAAATAAACCTGCAGTAAATAAAACGAAAAGAACAAAAAATTAACAGCTACTAATGCATCAATTTAACCCAAGAAGGCGGGTCTCTCAAAACTAGTCTATGAGAGGGAAAAAACTAAGCCAAGCACGCAAAAAGGAGGCCAATAGATCTAATGTCAAGAGGGACTGGGATCTAAAGGAGAAATCTGCTGAAAAGTGGTGCAGAGAACATCAAATAGGCAGAGGCAAGGTTGCTGCTCAAAAGGAGGAGATCAGCTAAAAATAGAAGAGACAAGGCACCGGCCGTGGAAAGGAACCCAAAAAAAAAGATATGAGGTGATTTGAGAGGGAGAAGAGATGATCTAAAGGGATCTGAAAAAGAGGTATCAGATCTGAGAAAAAGAGGGCTGAAACTCTGAAAATTCAGACGTCTGAAACAGCAAAAACTCTCCCACCAAAAGTGGAGGGTACTAGAGCCCTAAGGGGCAATATTCCCTCTTATTTGAGTGAAGAAGATCAGAAACAGGTCTAAATGGGAAGAGATGGAGGCTGGAAAACCCTGACAGAAGCTTCAGACAAAGCCAGAAAAAGTGCTAAAAAATTTGCAGAAAAAAGTGCAGGTCGCAGGTTTTGACCTGTTTTCAGTCCAGGTCATAGGTTTGGGGCAGAAAAGTGCGTCCTCAAGCTCAGGTCGCACTTTTTGGGCTAATAAGTGCAACCTGCAGATCCGGCTCGTTCGGCGGCAGATTTCAGAAAAATTTGTCGTCTCAGCTGCGGCTGATGTCTGTCACCTGCGCAATAAGGCCAAAAACGTACGGAAGTTAAAAATTTTACTGTTTGAGGGTTTTAGAGGTGGAAAGCACCATAAAAATAGGAAAAACAGGAAATGGAAGAGAAACCCTAGGGTCTGAAACAGCTGGATATGCAGGAATAGATAAAACAACAGCAGTCGTAAAATAAAACCCGTGTGGAGTCGCCAATTGTTAGTATGAATCTTTCGTCGTAAAAGATCACTTTAGCTATGCATAAAAAATAGCCCTAACATCGTTTATGGCTGCAAAATATCTTTAGGTCTGCTGCACAAATTCAGATCTAAGCACAAAAAGACATTAAGCAGATAAAATATAATATGGCTCCATGCATCCAATAGACAAGACAAGAACAAAGTGTTTAAAAGAATGATTTTTATTATATTAAAGAATGGGGCACCTGAGAGGAAAACAAGAAAGGTGTTTTCCGGTTCTCCTCAATGGTATGGGTTCTTGAAAGTCCTCAGCGTTTCAGATCTAAAATTCCTCTCTCTTATTGTGGTAGAAAAACCCTGACAAACATAGAACTCAATGGGAGTTCACAAAGAAAAAATATAAAATGGTGACCAAGAATAGATCCAGTGTGATCTAATGCAATGAAGGTGACTAATGAATGGGGAAAACCCCTCTATTTACAACAAAATATTGGGGTGTTCTAGAACTCGGTGCATGAATAAAATATTATTAATCAAATTCTAGAATCACCCTTTAGGAATATTTTATTATATTTGTTGGAGGGAAAAGGTCTCTTGACTTGGGTCAATTCTTTCATTTATGAAGCAATAAATAAATGATAATTTATTTATTATTTTAGGAGATCGGTGCAGAATATAATTAAATAAATAGCGGATTTATTTAATTGTTTGTCAATTTAAATCAGATTATTAGAATATTATTAAATAATGATTTGAATAACTTATTCCTAGGAAATAATTAAATAAATAATGATTTATTTAATCAATTTCCTTGTTTTGGGTTAAATGTGACTTAGGAAATATAGAAAAATGTTATTTATATGGTGAAAGCAATTTTACTTAGGGTAAAATTGGTCTTACATGGTGTACTTGGGTTCATCTAATGATAATGGGTTAGATGACCAAAAAAATGGTGTAACAGGAGACAAAGTGTTAAAATGGGATTCAAGAAGAGAAGAAAAAGTTAAACATGGAAAATTTGATTTTCTATGGAAAGGACCTTATGTTATATATGGTTACAGAGGTAACAATGCTTTATTTTTGAAAGAAATGGATGGATCGGATCTACTAGGTGGACCAGTCAATGGAAAAATGCTAAAGCACTACTACTCCTCAGAGGTAACCAATAGTTAATTTTGTTTACTTTGTCCTTTGTAAATAACATTGCATATTTTATATTGGATTGGATGTTTTCCTAACAAAGTTGAAGCCCGGAGAGAAGGCCCTAAGCTTTGAAAGGTAAAATATCATAAGTATGAACAATTGCAGAGATCAGAATAACACTTACAAGGTCAGTTCAGTCAAAATTCAAAGGCTACTAGTCTCAAAGTTCTTAACATTTCACCAGGAAATGCCATCCCCATATGGAGCCACTATCAGGGTCCTATAATAATAGGGTTCATAATTTTTTAATTGACTATGATTAGTCTTGTAAATATGTACATATCTTGCTTTCTACATGTTGTTTTCCCATATTTGAAAATAATAATAAAATAAAAAGAGGGTAAAAGTCTTAAAAGAAAGATCAAAGGACTTGAAAAGAAAAGATCAAAAAGAATAAAAATGGACCCCAAAAGAAAAAAGAGATAAGAATAAGACATGAAAGTGAGCAAGTCAAAATGCCACTACTATTTACTTTAACTGCAAAAATAATGATTATGTGCAGATTGTACAAAATGCCACAATCCATGATGAGTTAAATAGTTTAATCTTAACTTTTCATGCTTTAGATAGAGAATAAAGATCTGTCAAATAGTTTAAACTTGACAAATCAGTAGATAGTTAGAGAATAAATGAGGAGCTCAACAGTTTAATCTCAGCCCTCGGATGAAATAAGGTTAGAATTAGATAGTTTTATGCTTTAAAGGAAAAATGGATTTAGGGTTGCAAGCTTAAATGCGCCCATGAAAATGAAGAAAAAAAGGGTAGAATAATGATGGGTAGGTAGAAAGCAGTTGTGCAAGGCATGTAATAAAACATCATCTAGAAAATTACTAATTTCCCCTCCCCCACAATGTTCCAGTATTCAAATCATTCAGTTAAAGAGGCTCAAAGCATTTCTCTGACTTTTGTTGGGACTGGACCCAAGGCTTAATGATTGATTGGTAAAAGTACTGGATTCCCTTCATAAAATCCCATTTCCTCAACATATTCACCCTTTACAAAAAATACAATCCCTTTTCCTAAGTAAAACACCTTTTTTGCTTAGAGAAAGTAAAATCCCCTCTTAATTAATTTCATTTCATCCAAAAACACTAAAAAAACCCATAAAATACAATTTATCCCAAGTTTAAGTGTAAATATTTAATGGTACAATAATTGTGCTCAAAAATTTTATATTACACTTTACTTAGTTTATTTTTTTGTATTCCGCTCTTTCATTTTCATAAAACTCTAATATAATGTATTAAATCCTTTTAAAACTACCCCTTCCCATATATATATTAATTCCTTTATTATAAATATCCCAAAACCCGCTATTTTAACGTTAACCTATGGTTCTAAATGCCCATGTGTTAAATATTACCCCGCCCTTTCTCCATAGGTTAAAAACATGATTATATAATAACCCGCCCCTTGCAAATACACATGAAAATCATTCATTTACTGTGTAAACCATATTACACATATCCCGCTTATTACATTGGATTTTACATTAAAAACATATGTTTTAAACGTATTATTTAAATCCTGACACATAAGATTTCCCGAGCCCCACGCCCCAACCACCAAGCTAATCCATAAATCAATCGTAGCCATTCGCATCACCTTTCCCAGATCTAACGATCCATCAATGATATCGCATTTTAACTAGCACGGTCAGTAATGCATTTGAAATTTGCAAAATGGGCAATATTGTTATACTCTCTCTCCTGCACACGATGCTTTATTACTGGATCGTATTCAATCCAAAGAAATCGTTTACCACCCTGAGCCTATGTGATAACCACTAGTGGTATTTCTCTTTCGGCGCCAAAACTACTCTCTGCTCTGATTTGACCGCCATTAAATGCTTAACCTGTTTAACCTAAAAACAATATAAAACTTCATATGCGCGCAGTTAAGCCCTTTTTTTGCATTCTCTGTGTGTTTATATCCTCCCGACTGGAAAAACACACTCTACACACCATTTTCACGCCAAAGAACCAGAAAAACCATTGAAGTTGCTGCCAAGACCACTGAAAATGTCCAGTTTACTTCCAAAGACTTCCACAGCCATCAAAAACCTCTCTGACACCTCAAAAACCTTTTAAAGATCAAACACATGCACAAACAAGTATTCTTCGAAGAAAAACAACCTTCCTGACCTTTTGAAAAAGATTTTTCTGAGAAATTAAGCCTTGGAAAGCTATTTGCCCATAGAAAAACCCCTATTTTTACCTGCAAAGAACGGATTCGCTGTAAAACTCTGATAAAACCCCAGTTTTGATACTATATCTAGTTCTAAAGAAAAATTGAATATATTTACCTTTGCAGACCTTAAAAAAACTTATAATCTATCCAATTTTTGGAAAATTCTGCGAAGAATCTGGTCTTGAGGTTTATTTAGTGCATCTTGTTGTCACGTTTTAAGAAAAATCAATTGTTTTGTTGGATTTCCCTACAAATATGGAAGAATCTAATATTAATCATTGTTTTGGATCCAATGCTAAAAATAAATCTGAAATATATGTCAAATCTCCCATCCATTATGCAAACACAATAATAATCAAATAATGGGTTGGGTTATTATTATGGTGTTGGTGACTTGTGATTCGTTCAAATGCAACATTGTAATTTTTAGCCAAAATAAAATATACCCCACATGCAGGATTTAAAATATCGATTGATGTTTTCATATGTTTGACTTTTGATGTTATTTTGTTTATGAAATGAAAATTCTACTTATTTAAGAAATGAATGAAATTTTAAACATTTCATCAGTAATTTATGATCTATTTAAGAAATTTATTATACATATGATTATAATATAATGTGTAACTTTACAATGTTTTATATATATTTTATATGTTTAAATTAAACATATAAAAATATAAAAAATGTATGTTAGTATATTATAATAGTATGTACCAATGCAATATGATGTGGTGACCAAAAATATGATATCATTTCATCAAAACCCATTTTGTGATATAGGAATAAAAATAAGTGCATGAGACAACAACCGATGTGACCAAAAGTAAAATGTGGAGTGATGTGCCAAAAATAAAAAATCATCAATCATAATGATAAAACACAAATGTATGGAAAATATGATCAGAACCAATATGATCGTAAACTTCTGAGCCAAGTGATAAAGCTCCGAAAAGTCAAGAATTTTCTAAAATTCATTTAGAGGGAGTTGAAAAATGAAGGGTCCCTATGATAAATATTCATAAATTATAAAAAATCTAAAATCAAACAAATAAGATAATATACAAATAAAAATCCAAAGTGGCTAAAACACATCCAATCTTCAAACAAGTGCATTTCACAACAACTAATCCAAATGAGGTCAAAAAAATTTAATATAGACAGATAAGGACAAGTCGAACTCATTTAGGCCTTTCCTCTTTCTCAAAATCCAATAATAGTACTATCAAGTGATCGGTTAAAAGGGTCCCCATTTTTCAAAAAATAAGTGAAAAATGGGGGGTTGTGTTTCACCACAACAATGGCGACATACTGGGAAGAGCCAGTTATCTCTGTTCAAATTGATGATAAAATTCGGAGGAAAAAAAATTAGAAGTTAAATTAAATCAAATTGCTAAGATTCATACTTTTCTTCGAAACTTTTAACTGAAGTCAAAATACTATCATTTTGTATATCTTGTAAATATTTACTATAAGAGAGCTGATTACGGACAACTATTTAATGACAACTTAAACTTAAAGAACACAAACATGTTGTTTTGTTTAGTGATAAAGATGAACTCTTATAATCATAGGTAGAACCACTGTTGCCAGCAGGCGTCCATAGCCTCGGCAGGGTTACCTCTTAGCCCAAAATGTCAATATCCCATCGATGTTTGAATTTTCAGAGAAAATTTTATTTTATTAAAAACCTGAGAACCATGGTGACTAGATCATGACAATTCTATTCACAAGTTTTGATAGTCATGAACAAGCCGGCTCGTGATGAGACCTCTTGTCTTACAACATAAAGTTGTGAGCCATTATCCTGATGTGGTAATCAGATTGACAATGTCATAATTATCAGAACCTATGATCATGGTAGGCTGGATCTGTGCAGAGACCCCCTATCTTTTAGGTTCTTTGTAGCTTTTTAATTTATACTCTGATAATTGACGATAATAGATGGGGAGACAAATTATCTATTTAAGAGATTTGGAATGACATGGAAGAGTTTAAAAGCTAAAATTTTGATATTTCTTTGTGTTACTTTTAGTTAAAGCTGAGTTTAAGATAAATTGTTGTAAAAATAAACTCTTATGTTATAGTTTTAGATCGCCAAAATGATAATAAAGAAACAATCAAAGTTTCAAATTAAAATCCGAATGGAAACAATTTTGAAAATTAACCCGATATTCTTCCTTTATCCCTAGAATTCTTTAAAATATAGAGTTAATAATTTCCCATCAATGAAACCAAAGTTGAATAGAAAAATTCCTCTTACTAACAGTTGGTAATACTACTAAAAGAATATGTATGAGGATTTTCAAAGTAATTGAAAATGATCTATTGTGAAATGAACTCCATTGAAAGGGGCAAAAATGACAATGAAAGAACTAAGAATGAAAACAAACAAGCTCTTAAAAACAAAAACATGAAATGAAAACAACTCAAACAATATGATGATGTCTTGACAAAAACATTAAGTTTGTGTTTACAAATATACGTCAAGTCAAGCTATTGTCTTTTTATTTTATTTTTTTATTTTTATTTTTATTTTTTTTATTTTTTTTATTTTTATTTTTTTTTATTTTTTAGAATCATCCTATTCCTGAGTTTATTAAAATCAAATCAAATTAAATGAAAGATAGCAAATCAGAAAGAAGACCATCAAGAGAATAGATCATGAGAAAAAATCTTTACAAGATAAAAAGTATAAAATGATGAATATGTTTTTAAAATTAAAAAATTTATCTTGTAAGATGTTTGTTAAGTGTTGCTCTTATTTTAAAAGCATCGATGCAGTTTTAAAGTTTTTATTCGAATGCTTTAATAGGAATTTTCAATCTTTTGCCAATTTTGCTTAAAACTTATCTTGCAAGTCTTTTGACGATCATGTTTTAAGACTAAGACCAACAATTGGTTTCAAAAAATTGTAAATGAAGTAAGAAGAAAAATTTGGAAAAGGAAAAGGAATTCCCTGTATGGATCATGATGATTTTATTTTCTAAGTTGCTTTCGCTAGCAAAACCAAATCCTCAAATTGCACTCATAAAAACTTGCAAAAGAAAGAAGACAAGGATAAGAAAATATCACTAAAAGAGAAAATAAAATAAAGGAACAAATTAGAAATGAAGATCAACATGTACACAGACCTGAGAAAAATGCATACCAAATTACCTTGTGAATCGTGACATCTTTGTATGAAGAGTATATAAAAATAGGCAAGACTAGTTACATTTATCTCTAAGTTTGGATATATTGAAAATCATGAATTATTGAATCTAAAAAACTAAGCAATGCTACAAGGATTCTTCACATGATAACATAAAAAGGAATTGACATATGAATAAAGTGAGATGATAAAATATTGTATGCCATTATTTAAATTTTTATCTTGTGAGATCTTTTTATTAATTAACCATTATTTAAAATGTAAATTCAAATCTTATTGCAATTATATGAGTAGAAAGTGGAAATGAGTCCTATATTTGAGTTAACATCTTAGAATGTGGGGTTTATCATTTATCAAATGTAAAAATTGTTTTACCAATGAAAACCTCAAATATGTCAACTAAAATGTATGGTAAGGTCCCATCCTTATTCATTAAAATATCATAATTGCATTATTTTGGAAAACAACAAAAAAATGAAACAAAATTAAATGTATTCCTACTCTAAACCTTTTGAAGGAAAATGACTAGGTATAGTCATATTTTCAATGTAACCGAGAACTAATTTTATTACCTGCAACAATATACATTACATGTGTTAGAAAAAAATAGATCTTAATTATTAAATTATATACAAAAATCCTAGAATCTTTATGCATGTTAATTCCTAAAAATGAAAATAGAAGAAATTTATAATTAGAAAATTTTATGCTAAAATGACTTTCTAACTGAAAATAAAATTTATCAAAATATGTACAATCTAAAGGGTTAGAGATATTACCTTTAGGGATCCACCAAGGTTTTGTTTTTCAAAATTGTGCAATAGAAGTATTAACATCAATTGTTTCTAGGATTTTACAGAAATTGTCATTTTCCCTTATGAGACGTTGATCGTCATAGTGAAGAGAAAAAGAAGGAAAATCCTTAGAGGAATCTATTATGTGTACATCAAAATTAAGACAACTAACCAACTCATGATTAATATTGAAAACTTGTAATAGATTTTGATGATCTAAATCATAATGGAAGGAGGCAATTTTGAGCTTGAAAAATGAATCAAATGATCTAAACTCATGAATATCGTGGTTATTAAAGATCACATCCTTTTCAAATGATTTATAAGTATCTTGAATATCGTAGAAAATATGGATAAAGGTTTCCAGATTTATATCAATAAGTAATTGATCATTTAAAAATACTCCTTGCATTTTATGATGTAATTCGTTCTTAAGTTTTGAACTAGCAAATATTCCAATAGGTTAACACATACAATGATTAGGTTGCAAATAATGATAACAATAATGTAAGTTAGGTGAATTTTCCTCAAGATGATCATTTTTGTTTCCCTGGATTAATGATGTGTCATATGTTGTCACAATAGAATCTAGCCCATTTTCAAAAGGAGAATTATTGTTATGATTGTTCATTAAATCTTGTTGTTGTGTAGAATTTGATTCTATTGAATGTGACTCATTATCATAAACATTAGGAGGTATGTAAGATTCTCTCCTGATGTTGATGGTTGAGAAAGATTAGAATTTTCATTTAAAGATTCAATAGGATCAATAGTAGAACCAAGATTTATTATTGGAGATTCCTCTTTATGTTTCATATAAGTTTTAATATTATGTTTTTGAACAACAGAGGTAACTTTCTCAATTAAAATTTTCTTAGGAGGTAAATCATCATAATGAAATCTGTGGCATAATAACATAAATCTATCAGAAAATTCGCTAACAGTTTCATTATCAAAGATTGTAAATTCATCAAATTCTAAGCACAAATTCTCATAGCTGTAATTGTGATGAGAAAAAAAGAATACCTGCATAAAGTGATTCCAAGAGTGAATACACTTAGCTGGTAGGATCTTGTACCATTCTTGAATCCTTCTTTGAAGTGTGAGAGTGAATAACCTGCAAATTTCATTGTCTTTAGTGATGTTAAAACATTTGCATTTATGTATAAATTGATCAACATGATCTAAAGCAGAAATTAAATTCTCACCATCATATTGCAATTCGTATATTGATTCAAGATGTCTCTTAGGTATACCTCTGGTAGGCTTGCGTGAGCTAAAAGCATGACCCAATGTAGGAATACAAATAGGAGCCATGGCTAGTTAAAAAATGTTAAAACAAGACTTGGATTAACTAGCTCAAGCCCTCCTTCTAATGCCAAAATTGTTGAGCCCTCATAAATCTGTGGCAACAACAAGGGGGATAACCACCCAGTCCAGACCTTAGTACAGCTCCTTTTCCATTTGGGATGGTGGCTCCGACTAGATAATATTAGGTCCAATTACCTTTTCCCTTTTTACTATTGGTTTAATATGTGTCTCTAGTTTCCAATAGATAGGGATATTAGGTCGATTCTTCTTACTTATTAGGTAAGAAAATGACCCTTAAGATGTTTTTTCATGATACAACCAAACTACCACTATGATCTACCCCAAAGTTAACCTAGTTAACCTATGCTAGACTTTAAGAGTTAATCTATCCATAACATGCTAAGTTATTTTATGTAATATTTATCATAAATATAATGCAATCTAAAACTTGTATTAATTATATTAAATCTATGTTATTTTATTAAACTTATGTTAATATTAATATGAAATGTATATATTTAACTAAAACATAAACTAATTATTAATTAAATCTAATAATATCATTATTAGATTTAATTAGATTGATCCTAAGAAATATTAAATCTATTTAAATCTAAACCTTTCTAATTCTATTGATAGTGAAAAGAATTACTAATTATCACTAACTTGTAAAAGTTAAATTCTATAATTAGATTTATCAAAAAAACTAAATTTAAACAATCTTTAAAAAAGAATCAAACTAATATATACAAAATATATAATTATAACTCTTTTTATTGATCTCGTAATGATGTAAAATTAAAGATTTAGATCAATACAAAAAGTTTGACTAAACCTCACATGAATGAGTGTGTGTCTTTAAAGAGGCCTTGTTGTGTGATTAAGCTATAAATACAAAACTAATTTAAATCATATCTCAGACTAAAAAGGGATAATTATCTCTTTTTAAATCGAGAGATATTTGAGTAAAATAGGGGGAATGACTGATGTAATTCATCACGAAACTTTTGTATTAATTAAAGAAAAAAAATTCACGTTAATCAATACAAGTGAAAACAAAAATAAAACCTGTAAATGATTAATAAATAATTATCAACCACCACAGAAATACTTGAATGAATTAGAATTTTATTTCGATCTGATTTTGTCTTGCAAAGATAGCTTTAACAAGACTTCAATAGTAAAATATTAATGGCACAACAATAATGTATGATATCAAAGAAACATAATACTTTCTGGAATTTGAGATCAAAACAAAAATGAAATTTTAATAGTAAGAAAATAATCCCTCATTTCCAGTAATAGTACACAATAACGAGAATAAATTAAAATCATATTAAAATCCCATTACCACAGTCTTGAGAGTAGCTGTAACCCTGAATAAAATTACCCACAATAATGCAAAGCCACTTTATAACATAATCATAGATTCTCTACAATCTCAGTAATTAAACACTAAACACTCTGCAATAGTGCAAAAGCACAAATTGATCAATTACAGAGAAATCCCCTGTGCTGGATCATAACCCCAGTAGAATGGCTATCCTTATGGTCCTGTAGAGTCTCCTTCCAGCCTCCTTCTTAATGTTTATTCATCCTTCTTATATAGCCAAACAAATCTATTTCCTTCTCCTTGAGCTAAGGCTTCAAATCCTCCAATATTCCTCATCTTTAGATTCCATGATTTTTTGTTTCCAGAACTTTTTGTAAAATCTCAACCAAAAAAATTATTAATAAAACTTATAAATATGATTAATAATAAAATGGAACTATAAAAATAAAACTTTTTTTTTCTTTTTTAAATAAAATCTAAAAACTTTAAATAAAATATTAAACCTAAATTAAACCTATTATTTTAACGTATGAGACTTCCCTTTTTACATTAGCTTTTTCCCATGTGATATTTCTTGAATTCGTTTTTTTAAAGCTTGGCAGTTAATATTATGCTTCCTCTTATTGGCTCTCAGCATTGAGGAAAGGTCTTTTAACTCACCAGGAGGTTTTGGAATTCTATCAATCCCATTGTGAAAATGAAATTTTATTGCAGAAGACAATTGTGATTACACCGCGGTGAAATCTTCAGCAATCTAATAGAGTGCGTGTTTTTGCTGGCATTCAGTGAACACATGATCTGGGCGGGTATCTGAGTGGCAGATCCCGAATTTACTTGGCATAATCCACATGTATTTCTGCGCTGGTTTAATCCGCATGACAGGCTCGTTGAGTTCCTGCAACCATTTACCAAAAAATAAAAATAGAGATAAGAGCACATAAAAAGAGGATTTATTTCAAACGTACTTAATATAAGCTATTTTTATCTGGCAGCACTGTGGAAGTTATGATTTTTCACTTAGGCTCGGAGATCATCTTGCCTTGAATAAAGTAACTACGCAATCTTAATATTATGTCAACTCCCAAAAGTCAAAATAAGATTTAATCAAAAATCAAGGCGATCTGATAAGGATAGCTTTTGAGAAATATCAATGCGCATTTTATGATTCCGATTTAACGTTTATCATTGGCTTTGTTTGTTTGCTAAAAATGGGAAAATGACGAATTGTTCGTGCCATATTTCTTTTCTTTTGAACACCATTTAAATTCCTATTAAAAACAGTTTCCCAAAGTCGAATCGAGAGGGATTGGATCATTAAAGAAAATAAATAATGTATGCTCAACGTTCGGATTAAAGATTGAGGCAGGATCCAAGTTTTGGAAAAGGCTGCAAAGAATCTAGTCTTGAGGTTTATTTTAATGCATCTTGTTGTCACGTTTTTAGAAAAATCAATTGTTTTGTTGGATTTCCCTACAAATGTGGAAGAATTGAATATTAATCATTTTTTTGGATCCAATGCTAAAAATACTGAAATATATGTCAAATCTCCTATCCGTTATGCAAACACAATAATAATCAAATAATGGGTTGGGTTATTATTATGGCGTTGGTGACTTGTGATTCGTTCAAATGCAACATTGTAATTTTTAGCCAAAATAAAATATACCCCACATGCAAGATTTAAAATATCGATTGATGTTTCCATATGTTTGACTTTTGATGTTATTTTGTTTATGAAATGAAAATTCCACTTATTTAAGAAATGAATGAAATTTTAAACATTTCATCACTAATTTATGATCTTTTTAAGAAATTTATTATACATATGATTATAATATAATGTGTAACTTTACAATGTTTTACATATGATTTATATGTTTAAATTAAACATATAAAAATATAAAAAATGTATGTGTTAGTATATTATAAGAATATGTACAAATGCAATATGATGTGGTGACCAAAAATATGATATCATTTCATCAAAATCCATTTTGTCATGTAGGTATAAAAATAAGTGCATGAGACAACAACCGATGTGACCAAAAGTAGAATGTGGAGTGATGTGCCAAAAATAAAAAAATCATTAATCATAATGATAAAACACAAATGTATGGAAAATATGATCAAAACCAATATGATCGTAAACTTCTGAGCCAAGTGATAAAGCTCCGAAAAGTCAAGAATTTTCTAAAATTCATTTAAAGGAGGGAGTTGAAAAATGAAGGGTCCCTGTGATAAATATTCATAAATTGTAAAAAATCTAAAATCAAACAAATAAGATAATATACAAATAAAAATCCAAAGCGGCTAAAACACATCCAATCTTCAAACAAGTGCATTTCACAACAACTAATCTAAATGAGGTCAAAACAAATTAATATAGACAGATAAGGACAAGTCGAACTCATTTAGGCCTTTCCTCTTTCTCAAAATCCAATAATAGTACTATCAAGTGATCGGTTAAAAGGGTCCCCATTTTTCAAAAAATAAGTGAAAAATGGAGGGTTGTGTTTCACCACAACAGTTTCATAAGCAGAGTTCTGAAATGATTTATTCTACTATGACTAACAAGGCAATGAGTGCTCTGGATGCGGATGATGGCTTGGAGTGATGGGACTTCAGTCCCCTGGCAGATCCCGAGGGCGTTCGCATGCTGCGGCCATATGGCCCCCTGCGGCATCATTACTCATGCAATAACTTCGCCAACCTACTCTGCATTCATACCTTTCGCCGCGCCTGTAATCTACCTCGCCTCGCTGGTTCAGTTTGTTATGGCTTTCGTTCTGGAGAATTCGTCTGCTCTTTGTGTTTTTTGTAGCCCTCCTTCTCCCGTCTGTGGAACTTGCCCTCCAGCTTGTGCAGTTCCAAGTGAACGCACCCAAACAAGGCAACGTTGCACCATCCTTGGATGCTTGGAAACCCTTCCAGGTTTCCACTTCACCCAAAGTAGCTTCTGTCATCTTAATTCTTGTTTGCCTTCTCACTTGGATGATTCTCAGAGGTCTCCATTGAATTCCAACTGCTCCTTCTGCCCCAAGCACTTCTGGTTTTGCTCGGCAACGATGCCTCGGCTCAGGCAGAGAATGCGCTGTAGGCGCGGAACAAGCAGAGGGCGCTCTTCCCGCCCTCGCCCTTCCATCAGCTCGCCCTCTGACTCTTCTGCGGAGGAAGTCGATTGGAGCTTGCATTTGGATTCTGAGCATCAGAGAGGCCGCTCCTACCATCCTGGGAGCACTCACTTTGCTCCGCCTTCGCAGCCTCCTCCTCCTGTCTCTCAACCGACCTCCCCTACTTCTAATTCACCTGCTAACCCAGCCCTCTACCAGTCTTCTCAGAGGGCGGAATTCCGCTTCAATTTTTCCCTGAACAAGCCTGTTCTAACTGATTTTATCACTATTACTGTTTGCGAAGAATCCCCTAACCTGGCTCCTGCCTCAGTTCCCCGCCCTGCCCCTACTCCGCCTGACCCTCAGCCCTCTCATACAAATATTGATGTTCCTGCCCCTGTTGCGCCCGTGGGCATTGGACATTCCATCCTTGGAATGGAAAACTTGTAGGTGGACTTCTTCAGCAAGGACGGCGCGCCAGAGAAGGACAATGAAGATGGGGAAGCCAAGTTTGGTTGCAGGATCGTGGAAGAACCAGAGTCCCCAACTCCTGAACAGTGAATTTGATCTCCCTCAGCTTGCTTTGGTACAGATTTTCGACCTCATGGAAGAATTTTTTGGTTTTTTGAGTTTATATTCAGCTGTAAAAGCTGTAGGCTATTCCAGTTTACTGTCTCTTGTTAAATCACAGTACATTTATTATTTTACCGATTTCCCTTCTAACGGCGGTGGACTTTATTTTAAAAGAACTGGTCTCCCACTCTGGGCAGTTCAGTTTTTAAGGTTAAACTTGGACATCAAGCCCAGTTCTCAGGCTCACACAGCTGAAACTGGGGCAGTTTTGTACTATTATGTTTCATAATTAAATTTAGTTTTACTGAGAAAAAAAAAACAAGGCAATGAGTGCTCAGAAACTTCAAAACACTATAACCAATTTGAGAGATAAAATCAGGATTGAGAAAGCTTCTTCTCTTATCAAGGACGCTAGAACCAAGTCTTTAGAAGTATTGGTAATTAAAGTGGGTTATGACCCAACAAATGTAAAAGCTGCAGAAGAGATGATAAGAAGAAAAATGCGGACATAGCAACACTCAGAAAACAATTGAAGCTTCCTCCAACAGAACATCCACATACTAAAGAGATGCTGCAAGAGGCAAATCAGAAAGATGAGATGATGAGTCTCATTCTTCAAATGAATCACAGATTAAAGAAACGGAGATAGAAATGGACAAGCTTGTCCAAGAGAAATAAACAACTAAAACTCAGAATCCTCCTCCCACAGTCATACCTATGGTAACTACAACAGTTCCATCAACCTTAGCAGAGGAATTGGCACCAAAAGCCCCATTGGCAACAGGTGTGCCAGTGACATCTTCTACTACCTCAGCTACAGAATCATCTACATCAGCAGTGCGGCAAACAGATGAAGCCAGCAAGCTCATCAAAGCTATGGAAGAGATGTCCATACAGAGTAATGATATCAATAGGTTGAAGAAAATTATTGAAAATCTGGAATACACTAAAAAGCTAGCCCAAATCAATGCCTAAACTCAGGAACAAAGGGCTAACAGGTTGAATGTTGAATTGAAGAACTTACAAAAGGATTTAACCTTGAAAGAACCTATTTCTTATGTGAAGAATTCAATCCATCAATGATGTTTGGCCATCAATATAGGTAATATATGAGCAAAAGGATTTACTAAAGGCAGCTGAAGAGGAAATTCAGAAAACAAAGGATGAACTAAGTGTCAAACCTAAAGAGGCCCTAGAAATAATCAAATTTCTCAACAGTAAGAACCAAAAAGAATTGGATGAGATAGAAATTACTAACGGAACAGAGACAATTCTTGAAATAAGAAAAGTGTTTTCAAAGAAAAATTTGATGATGCAGCTAGAAGAAAAGTGTGGAAACATGAACATAGCCATAACTAAATTTATGGTTAAATTTGAGTTCTTAAGCAAAAAGGTTTGCCAAACATACTTGTTCTTAATGATAAACTTATGCCACAAGAAGACTACAGCAAGAAGATAAGAGATCATACAAAAGAGAAGGTAAATAAAACAGAAGGACAAGGAATTCCTACAGGAAAGGTTCTACATAAAAGCTTTGAAGACTTGTTTTATCTACAACATGAGATAAAACACCTCTTTGTAATCAAACAAACATTTTCTAGATATACTGAGGCAAATGAGAACTTTAGGAAGTTGAAAAAGATCAAAATTCCTAATGAATAATTTTGGAAAAAACTCACTGACTTACTGTAAAAGTCAAATTGCAGAGAAGAGGATAAAAAACAGTTTGTTGTTTTTACACAGTGAAAACAGAATTTACAGTAGTAAGACAGTTAAAATAGTGGTTAAAGTGTATAAGTTATTAAAGAGTATCAAATAAGAAGATAACACTTCAAAACATATTAAAAGATATTTGCCAACGTTAGAGACAACAAGGCAGCCAGTTGCACCTAATCCAAAACATCATTTCTATTTTATTTAGATAAATAGGATAACTTGCTAGTTGTTAAGCAGCTGTCACCATATTGCTATAAAAGATATTTTTATTTCCTTAGAAAAATACTATGAGTATTCTAGGATATTTTGTCAACATTTTTGTATAAATACTTCATACTTTGAAGTATTATTGTGGAATAAATTGTTGAAGATTTCTATAGTTAATATTTCTGTACCTGAAGCCTTTTTGTAGAAAGTTCAAGTAGCAAACTAGATCAAATCATAAAGCATCATATTTCAAGGTTCATGTGATGAGCCATTTAAGTGAAGCACTTTCTACTGTCTTTGTTTATCTTCTTATGTTCTACATGCATCCATATATGTGTTCTAAATTTGAATGATAAACTAGGAATATTATTACAGGATTTGTTAAAAGCACCCTGTCTTTAACTATTTATCATTTCTATGTTTTCTGTTGATTTCCAGAGTATGGAAACCTTAATTGCTCCGTCTTTCGAATGACCTCTGTCTTCTCCTTCCTTATCTCGATCAAATAATCCTTGATTGCTCTTTATCCCGATCAAACCACTTCACCAATCATCCTTTCAAGATCTTCAATGACTTGTCTATCTTGCCCTGAAAATATTTGACTTTTTGACCTTGATCCTAGTCTTGTCTTCTTGACATTTGACTCATTTTCCCAATGGACAAACAGATCTATCACTATCCATCTCATTAAGTGATTTTTCCCACCAAACCAAAACAAACCAAATATTAAAACCAATTTGCACATCATAACTAGCCTAATATCATATAATTAAAACAAAGTTAAATCTTATAGAGAGAGCACTCTATGAACCCTAGGAAGGCTAGATCCTAAAGTTTAAAAGTTGGTTTGTGGTTACCTCTAATGTTCTTAGACCTATAAATCAAAATCTCAGAACTTTGAGAATTATTAGAGTGATATCAAGTACTCATTGAACTCTTTGAAAAATGGGCTCTGGATTTTGTTGGACCAATCAATCCACCATCAAGACAAAAGAGGTATATTCTTGCGTGCACTAATTATGTCACTAAATGGGTAGAAGCTAAATCACTTTCCCCTTATAATGAAAATGTTGTAGTTTCATTTATTTACTCGTTTTGGTGTCCTAAGGGAAACTGTGATAGATGAGGGAACTCAATTTACATCCAGAATGGTGCAAAAGATCGTGGAAGAATACAAAACCAAGCATAGAAAGTCCACTCCATACCATCCACATGCAAATAGACAAGTAGAGTATACTAATAAAGTGGTTGAAGAAATCCTCACAAAGACTGTACATTTTCATGGGAGGGATTGGGCAGAAAAGCTTCCAAAATATTTATGGGCCTACCATACCACACGGAGAAGAACGACAAGACATACTCCCTATGAACTTTTTTATGGGAATCAAGTCTTGTTTCCAACAAAGTTCAAAATAAAAACCTTTAAAACGTCAGTCAAATTGGGGCTTGACTTGTCAGAAGCACAAAGGCATAAAATGGAACAACTCAATGAGCTTGATGAGATCAAGTAAGATGCAATTCAAAAGACCAGCCTAGTTCAGCAACAGAGATCCAGATGGCATGACAAATACATCAAATAGAAAAAATTTGAAGTAGGGGATTGGGCACTTCTTTTTTATTCAAAATTCAAATATTTTCAAGGGAAATTTCAAACTCATTAGCTTGGGCCTTATGAGATTGAAAGAGTGTTTGATAATGGGGCAGTCAGGATTAGAACTATTGATGAAGAAAAATTTCCTCTCCTTGTAAATGGACATTGACTGAGGATTTATCACAAGCCATTAACAAAAGAGTAATTTGTTAAGATTTTTTAGGATAATACTGATATAAGTATGAAAACCAATCATTGATTGGAATTATTATGCAGAAAATATAAGGTGAAACCGAGAGATTTTTTTTTGGCATCTTACATTTTCTTTCTTCCCGTTCTAAAAAAAATTCCCAATTCTTTATATTCCCTTTTTTTTTCAGAAAGTAAAAGTATAGCTACAGAATTAATGATTTTCTGCAGCCCTCATAAAATTCTTCAACTCTTATAAATTTTTGCAGCTCAAATACAATAGGATCTTTTTGACTAAAGCAGCTGAAGATTAGACTAAAGAATACACTGGAGGACACCATAAGAAAAAAGACAAAAAGAAAAAATTGAAGGTTAGCAACATCTAAGGTATGCAAATATAATTTTTTATTTAATAATAAGCTTGCAAACATTGATATATGAATTAGATGATCATTTTATACCACCGGTTCAAATGTCATTATTAAAAGGACTGGTCATGTCAAATCAAAATCCAATTTCACATTCCTCCACTAAATCCTCATCATTTACACGGTCTCCCCAACGTTAATTCCGATTTTGTTGGTTAATAATCCAAACGTTCATTTTCCATTTTAAAACCCCATTCACGCTTTTAATAACCCTGAAGCCTCACTCATTCACTCATTCATCCACATGTATCGACCATTCGACAAAATAATTCATCCACGAACGCAAACTAATACTGAACCCCCAGTCTACACTGTCAAAAGAGGAAGTTCTAAAGGTGAAGATTCTTGGTAGCTATGGGCTTAATTGTGAGGACAGAGCCTGTAGGGAGAAATTTTATGGAAGGTTACCTGCAAATGAAGGAGATGTTACAGAAAGAAAAATGGATCAGTTTTGTGTAGAAATTCTAAGGGTTTCATAAAGAAGTTACTAAATCCTTCGCCAGAGCTTTTGATGGAGTAGAAGTTTAAATCAGTGATATCAAGCTTATGATCACAAAAACTTTCATAGCAGAAGATACTAGACTATCGAAGACAAGAGAAATATGGTTTAAAAACAGAGGAATCGAAGGAGAAGGATGGAAAAGCTTCCTGAAGAACCGAGGTATGGATACTAGCATTTTCAGAAAAGGAATCCCTAGCACAACTCTTAAAGGAAAATGGAGAAATATGTTATTGGTAATCCAAAAATTTGTTACCTGTGAGGGAATGTTTGAATGTATGTTCTTTTATCATGCTAGGTTGTTAATGATTTTCTTGAAGATAGGGAAATAAATCTTCCGTAATTTTTATTAAACATCTTGAGGAAGATGGCAGGAACTATTCAAAAGAGAATTCAATTCATAGATAATACAATGTATCATCATGGAATAATAAAAATTCTTATTGGATTCCATCTTAAAATCCCAGGGGATACTTGGGAAAAAATTTTAATCCGAAATCATTTCCAAGAAAAAAAATAAGAATAACGTAGTGGTAATAAGGCAAAAAGAGGAATAAAAATAAAGGTTGAAAGCTTTGTTGAGAATGAGCAACCATCTCAGGAACAATCAAAGGATGAAATCCCCATTGCAGAACTTTTGGGAAAATTCAAGAAGCAAGTTGATAAAAAGAAAGAGGATAGCATGAAAGGAAATGAAAAAGTCATAAACACTGAAAATCCAAAAATTCAAAGTCCTTCGCGGCCAGTAAGAAGAAGTTCTATAATTAGTAAAATAACAAAAAATCCACCTTCAAAAGAGACAAAACTCTTTGATTTAGAAGAAAGCCCTCGGGTGTCATCACCTACTACTATTTCACCCACGCAGATTCCCATTCGAATATTTCTACAAATTGATCCTATGCAACAGGAAATCTATGATTATATTGAGTCTTTATATAAAAGAGATGCAGGAAAGACTTCTAGTTTTGAAGAATAGCCTTATAGTCCACAATAACCTCTAGTTGTGATACTCTAAAACAAGAAATATTTGAACTAGAGACATTGAATAAGCATATCAAATAGGAACATGAAGTTCCGAAGTTGCAGAATCAAATTGAGAAGACCATAAATGATAATACTCTTTTACATCTAGGTTTATGGTTCAAGAAGAACAGAAAATTGAAAAAGAAGAATAAACAGCTAAACAAGTCGATCATAAACTTGAAATATAAACATCTAATGAGGAAGCCAAGAGTAGATGTAACCACAAGGAAGACAAAGAAGATGAAATTAGATGTCTTGGAAAAATTATCGGGGTAGTTGCAGTAACATGATGAAGACTCACATTTTTGTATTTGCATGAGGACTGAACTAAAAGACAAAAAGAAAACACCAGACAATGAAAATATCTTTCATGAATCATTATGGCATTTAGATTTTGATGGCGCAGTCAATAAACTAGGAGCAGGAGCAGGAGTTTGCATAACTAATATGGAAAATAATCATGCAGAAGGCCATGCTTTCAGACTTAATTTCAAATGTACCAATAACGTGGTTGAATATGAAGCTCTCATTTTAGGACTGCAGATTATCAGAAATTTAGGAGTAAGAGAGTATCAATTATGGAAGACTCAGATTTAATTGTAAAACAAATAAATGGATAATATTCTATTTATAATCCAAGATTAGGCCGATATAGAGAAACTGTGTTAGATTTGATAGATGAATTGTTGGAATGTAATTTTTTTGCAATACCAAGAAAACAGAACATACAGGCTCACTCCCTAGCAACTTTTGCTAGTACCTATAATCTGCCATTTCAACCAAATCATAAGTATATTGTAGAAGTCAAACACAGACCCATAATTCTAGATAATCTTAAATATTGGCAGATTTTCTCACAAGATCAACAGATTTACCATTTTATGAACAATGAATGTGAATTTCAGAATTGTAAAATAGACACAGACTATACATTAGATCAGAATTTAGATAGTGAAATTGATTTAAATAAAATAGATGTAAATAAAGTAAATTTTGCAAAACCTACTAAATTTAGTAAATCATACATATATAATTTAGAGAAATTAGAAATTGAAGAGATAGTTGATGATGAAACTGATATTTTGAACTTAAAAGATAACTTTTACCAAAAGGCTTAACTCCTTTAGAAGATTTATTTGACTCCAATGATGTTGCAAGAAAACCCAAAATGGAGCCACTTAGATCTGATATTGAGGAATGTAACATAGGCACAGAGTTAAAACCTAAAATGATTAAACTTTCCAAAGCTTTACCTCAGCAAGAAAAATAAAAATATATTTCTCTTTTCAAGGAATTTCAAGATTTTTTTGCTTGGAGTTATGAGGACCTAAAATCTTATGACACATGTATAATACAACATAAAATCCCTATAAAAGAAGACCAAAAGCCTTTTAAAAAAAAGTTAGGAAGGATCAACCCTATTTTGATGCCTTTGATTTAAAAAGAGGTAAAAATAATGTATGATGCACAGATAATTGCACCAATCAAATATTCTGATTGGGTTTCTAATCTAGTTCCCACCAGAAAAAAGATAGGAGAAATTAGATTATTTGTTGATTTTAGAAATCTTAACAAAGTATCCTTAAAAGACAATTATCTTTTACAAAAGATGGATCACATTTTACAAATGGTAGTTGGTTCTTCAAGGATTTCACAGTTAGATGGATTTTCAGTTTACAACTAAATTTTAGTCCAACGAGAGGACCAAGCCAAAACTACTTTTACTACTGCATGGGACACTTTTATGTATGTAAAAATGCATTTTGAGTTAATGAATGCAGGTGCTAATTTTCAAAGAGCTATAGATATAGCCTTTTCAAAGGAAATTCATGAATTCTTAGTGATTTATTTAGATGACATTACAGTTTTCTCAAAGCCTGATTATGAACACTTGGATCATCTCAGGTGAGTCTTTCTTAAATGTAGGAAATTTGGCATCTCTTTAAACCCTAAGAAAACTTTATTTGGATTAGAAGAAGGTAAGTTACTTGGACACATAATATCTAAAGAAGAAATTAGAATAGACCCTGCCAGAATAGAAGCAATTCTTAACATTAGTCCTCCTAGGAACATTAAAGAGTTACAAGCTTTTCTAGGTAAAATTAACTTTCTTAGAAGATTCATCTCAAATTTAGCTAAAATAATCGAAAAGCTTAACAATATGCTTAAAAACGACTCAGTAATTAAATGGACTATTGAAGCTAAGAAATCTTTTGAATCTATCAAATAAGCTCTAACAAAAACCCCAGTCCTTATAAGTCTTGACTGTAAAAAATATTTCATCACTTTTTCATTTGCTTCATAACACACTATTGCTGCAATTTTACTGCAGAAAAATGACCAGGACTATGAGCATCCCATTGCTTTCTTTAGCAAAACACTGAGAGATGCCACTTTAAAGTACAATATCATGGAGAAACATGCCCTAGCTTTGGTAAAGGCCATTAAAGACTTTAGAGTGTACATTATTTACTCACACATCATTGCCTATGTTCCAAATGCAGTTGTAAAGGACATTCTGACACAGAATGGTCCTGATGGTAAAAGAGGCAAGTGGATTGCCACAATTTTGGAATATGACATAGAAATAAAACCCACTAAACTCATAAAAGGTCAAGGTTTAGCCAAACTCATGGCTGAATCAAATTGTCATGCCCTAGAAATAAATTTTATTGCCCAAGTAGATGATCATGAAGAGATGGCGACTCCAGAGATCAGTGAAGCCTTTTCAGACTCACCATGGTATGCAGATATCATATTTGTATTACTAAACTTACAAGCTCCTCCTAGATTATCAAGAACAAAATCTAGATTCTTAAAACTAAAGGCAGTAAGATTTTGTATATTACACAATGTACTTTTTTGGAAAGATCATAGTGGAATTTTATTAAATTGTTTGTTAAAAGAAGAAGTTGACAAAGTTTTAGAAGAATTTGATGCAGGTGACTATGGAGGACATATTTACTGGAAGACTACTGCAGAAAAAATCCTAAGAGCTGGTTTTTACTAGACTACTTTTTTTGCAAATGTAAAAAGGTACGTGACCTCCTGTCATAAGTGTCAAATATTTGAGGGAAAGAAAAATATCTTTCCATTGCCCTTAAAACCTATGTCAACAGAAATTCCATTTCAACAATGGCATCTTGACTTCATTAGTGAAATTCACCCTCCATCATCAGCTCAACACAAGTAGATTCTGACAACCACTGGCTGTTTTACTAAGTGGATAGAAGCCATACCTTCTAGGCAAGCCATTGACACTTTCATTATCTCCTTTCTAGAAAGAAACATACTTTCAAGATTTGGATGCCCCCAAAATATTATTACTGACAATGCAGCTACATTCAAATCCAAAAAGATGATTGACTTTTGCCATAAATACCACATTACCCTAGGCCATTCTATTGCATATTACCCTCAAGGTAATGGCCTTGTTGAATCTTCCAATAAGAGCCTTGTAAACATCATCAAGAAATTACTAGAAGATAACAAGAAAAATTGGAACAAGAAGTTAGTTAATGCCTTATGGGAAGATAGACTTACACCAAAAAATCTATTGGTACATCCCCTTACCAGCTTGTCTATGGAATGGATGATGTTTTTCCATCTTCCTTAGGAGTACCAGTAATGAAGATAATCCAAGAATTACAAGTTGAGACAAATGAAATTCAAAGAAGAATTAACCAAACCATTCACTTGCAACAAACAAGAGAAGAGGTTTATCTTAAGTCTCAAGTTATCCAAGATAAAATAAAGAAATTTTTCGACAAAAAGAGTAAAGAAGATGATTTCTACATTGGAGACAAAGTGTTAAAATGGGATTCAAGAAGAGAAGAAAAAGGTAAACATGGAAAATTTGTTTTTCTATGGAAATGACCTTATGTTATTTATGGTTACAAAGGTAACAATGCTTTCTTTTTGAAAGAAATGGATGGATCAGATCTGTTAGGTGGACTAGTCAATGGCGGAATGCTGAAGCACTACTACTCCTCAGAGATAACCAATAGTTAATTTTGTTTACTTTTTCCATTGTAAATAACATTGCAGATTTTAGATTGGATTGGATGTTTTCTTAACAAATTTGAAGCCTGGAGAGAAGGCCCTAAGCTTTGAAAGGTAAAATATCATAAGTATGAACAATTGCAGATATCAGAATAACAATTGCAGAGATCAGAATAACACTTACAAGGTCAGCTCAATCAAAATTCAAAGGCTACTAGTCTCAAAGTTCTTGACATTTCACCAGGAAATGCCATCCCCGTGTGGAGCCACTGTTAGGGTCCTATAATAATAGGGTTCATAATTTTTTAATTGACTATGATTAGTCTTGTAAATATGTACATACCTTGCTTTCTGCAAGTTGTTTTCCCATATTTGAAAATAATAATAAAAATAAAAAGAGGGTAAAAGTCCTAAAATAAAGATCAAAGGACTTGAAAAGAAAAGATCAAAAAGAATAAAAATGGACCCCAAAAGAAAAAAGAGATAAGAATAATACATGAAAGTGAGCAAGTCAAAATGCCACTACTATTTACTTTAACTGCAAAAATAATGATTATGTGCAGATTGTACAAAATTCCATAATCCATGATGAGTTAAATAGTTTAATCTTAACTTTTCATGCTTTGAATTTCATGCTTTAGATAGAGAATAAAGATCTGTCAAACATTTTAAACTTGACAAATCAGTAGATAGTTAGAGAATAAATGAGTATCTCAACAGTTTAATATGAGCCCTCTGATGAAATAATGTTAGAATTAGATAGTTTTATGCTTTAAAAGAAAAATGGATTTAGGGTTGCAAGCTTAAATGCACCCATGCAAATGAAGAAAAAAACAGTAGAATAATGATGGGTAGGTAGAAAGCAGTTATGCAAGGCATGTAATAAAAAATCATCTAGAAAATTTCTAATTTCCCCTCCCCCACAATGTTCCAGTATTCAAAACATTCAGTTAAAGAGGCTCAGAGCGTTTCTCTGACTTCTGTTGGGACCAGACCCAAGGCTTAATGGTTGATTGGTAAAATACTGGATTCTCTTCACAAAAGCCTATTTCCTCAACATATTCACCCTTTACCAAAAATACAATCCCTTTTCCTAAGTAAAACACCTTTTTTTCTTAGAGAAAGTAAAATCCCCTCTTAATTAATTTCATTTCATCCAAAAACACTAAAAAAAACCCATAAAATACAATTTATCCTAAGTTTAAGTGTAAATATTTAATGGTACAATCATTGTGCTCAAAAATTTTATATTACACTTTAATTAGTTTATTTTTGTGTATTATGCTCTTTCATTTTCATATTAACTCTAATATAATGTATTAAATCCTTTTAAAACTACCCCTTCCCGTATATATATTAATTCCTTTATTATAAATATCCCAAAACCCACTATTTGAACGTTAACCTATGGTTCTAAATACCCATGTGTTAAATATTACCACGCCCGTTCCCCATAGGTTAAAAACATGATTATATAATAACCCGCCCCTTGCAAATACACATGAAAATCATTCATTTACTGTGTAAATCATATTACACATATCCCGCTTATTACATTGGATTTTACGTTAAAAACATATGTTTTAAACATATTATTTAAACCCCGACACATAAGATTTCTTGGGCCCCACGCCCCAACCATCGAGCTAATCCATAAATCAATCATAGCCATTCGCATCAAATTTCCTAGATCCGACGATCCATCAATGATATCGCATTTTAATTAGCGCGGTCAGTAATGCATTTGAAATTTGTGAAATAGGCAGTTTTGTTATATACTCTCTCCTCCACGCAATGCTTTATTACTGGATTGCATTCGATCCAAAGAAATTGTTTACCACCCTGAGCCTATGCGATAACCACTAGTGGTATTTCTCTTCCAGTGCCAAAACTACTCTCCGCTCTGATTTGACTGCCATTCAATGCTTAACCTGTTTAACCTAAAAACACTATAAAACTTCATATGTGCGTAGTTAAGCCATTTTTCTGCATTCTCTGTGCATTTATATCCTCCTGACTGAAAAAACACACTCTACACACCATTTTCACGCCAAAGAACTAGAAAAACCATTGAAGTTGCATCCAAGACCACTGAAAATGTCTAGTTTACTTCCAAAGACTTCCACAGTGATCAGAAACCTCTCTGATGCCTCAGAAACCATTTAAAGATCAAATACCTGCAAAACAAGTATTCTTCGAAGAAAAGCAACCTTCTTGTCATTTGAAAAAGAGTTTTCTGAGAAATTAAGCCTTGAAAACTATTTTCCCATAGAAAAACCCCTATTTTTACCTGCAAAGAACGGATTCACTGTAAAACTCTGATAAAACCCCAGTTTTGATACTATATCTAGTTTTAAAGAAAAACTGAATATATTTAGCCTTTGCAGACCTTAAAAAAACTTCTAATCTATCCAGAAACCCTTTTTGCAAATAGTCACAATCTTTTTGTGCCTGATTTGAATCATTTTTAGTCCAGTTTATCCAAAGAAGCATAGAAACCCTTGTATAACATTTCCTGAACCTGTAAATATTCTGAAGATCAGTCTTAAAGCTAAATTTGAAGGTTTAAAACCAAAAATAAAGCCAGTTTATACCTTTTTCTATTCCATAGATCTTTGTTAAACCAAAAATACCTCTGGTAAACAGTTTAAGCTTACAGAAGGGTACAAAAAAGTCTAGCTACAGAGTTTCAGTTATCCAGAAGGTCTAAAATGTCAAAATCAAACCCAGTAATGACTTTCAAAACCACTATTGTTGTAAACCCTCTACAACCTCCTGTTGTAGATATTGAGCATACACCCTTAGCTGATGTTGATTACAAAATAGTTGATCCAGTGATAGAATTTAATCTTTTAGAACTTCACTACTGGAGTATTGAAAAATCATTAGATCAAGGAGATGAAGTTCAGATTTGGGAGTCAAACCTACCGAAGTATGTAGTTCCACATACTCATCAATGTCCAGAAGTCATTAGGCTGTGTCAATCCTATTATTCACCTGAACAAAGAGCCATGGTTAATGCTAATAAAGAAATATTTTTTACCATTACTGCAGAATCTATTAACCTAATGCTTCAGCTCAAAATAGATCCCAATGCAGTTCCCTTATCCATAGAAGCACTCACAAATCTTTACATTAGTCTGGATTTTCCTAAAAGGTTTCACATATTCCAAAATTTCATGCCTGCCTATGTTGAAATCTCAAAACTAAACCCTCCTTATTCTACTTCCAAATTTCCTGAAAGGTAAAGGCATGTCATCTCTATGTTATCCTTCATCCTAGGTTATTTTATTGATGAGCATACAGATGAGTCAATTCTAGGATTTCTATCCACTTTTGTGCCAGGTCAACCTCCTTCTGTTATCTACAATTATGCTGAATACATAACTGATAATATCCATGATCAGCTTGTGAAATCACCAACTGAAGGAGTATTTAGGTATACTTCCTTTATTTTTCATATGTTCCTATACTTCCAAGCAGATAAGCTCCCTATAAACCTTTAGAAATTGGATGTAGAAGGGAATCCTCTATCAGTCATCTGTTGGACATCTTTAATCAGGAAAGAATCAACATAATTCACTTATGTGGATTTTATTGACTATTTTGTTCATCCATTAATAAAAATGTTGACAAACAGTGTACAACCAAGAATCAGTGATGAGATAAATAAAATATTACAACTGTCATAAAAAAGTAGAACTGGAGATTGGTATCTTTACCAAAATCATACAGAGATCAGAGTTTTTGGGTCAAATCTTTTACCCTATAAACTACCTAAGTATGTGCCAATAAGATTTTTTGCCTTGGAGTACATAAGGAAAAATCTCAATTCAGATTCAATCAACTTCTTAGCTGCCAAAAAGAAGACCCAATTTAAGTTGAAGAACTAGGTTGGACCTTTTATTTGCAATCACAGGGATGCAGGAATAGAGGCAGCAAAATAGTTGTTGCAATACAAATTTGAAGAAAGTTTCTTATGGAATTATGATCCTCAGAGAATTCTAAGTAAAATAAGGGTAAAATGCAAATTGACCTCTTATATTCATGATAAAATGCCAGAGATTGAACAATTTTCTAATCACGTAGAGTGGCTAGAAAATAACTTGATAGAAGCAGTTAAACAGGGTGATACTAGTCACACCTTGAAAACTGTAAATAAAGAAGATAAAGCTGCTAAAATAACCAGGGAAGAAGGTACCTACACTACTGAAACAACAACTGAGACTAGGTTTAAACTCAAATATAATAAAAAGCCTAAGCTCAATCCAGTGAACAAGGAAAAAGAGACAATTGAAATTTTAGAAGAAGAAAACACGGAGAAGAACACAGATGCTGCTATAGTCATTATAAATGAGCAGGAAAAGGGTACTACAGATACTCAGATGGTTGAAAGATAGAAAATCATGGAGGCATCATCATCACAGCAAGCTGAAAGTACAGGTTTGGATATTAAAGAGAAATACAAGGAAATCAAAGCTAAGAATGAAGAACTAAAGAATGAGATTTATTTACAGTATTTAAAGAAAACTCCAGGAAGTCAGAACATATTATTATCAGCCTTTGATTACACCAACAAGAAATTTCTTATGACAATGCTACAACCAACAGTACCTAAGCCCACAACATTAGTAGACTACAAGAAGGTTGGTCTTGAAGTACCTGTTGATAACATTCATCCATTAGATAAAATTGAGTTTCATAAGTAGAGTTCTGAAATGATTTATTCTACTACGACTAACAAGGCAATGAGTGCTTAGAAACTTCAAAACACTATAACCAATTTGAGAGATCAAATTAGGATTGAGAAAGCTTCTTCTCTTATCAAGGATGCTAGAATCAAGTCCTTAGAAGAATTGGTAATTGAAGTGGTTTATGACCCAACAAATGTAAAAGCTGCAGAAGAGATGATAAAGAAGAAAAATGCGGACATAGCAGCACTCAGAAAACAATTGAAGCTTCCTCCAACATAACATCCACAGACTAAAGAGATGCTGCAAGAGGCAAATAAGAAAGATGAGATGATGAGTGTCATTTGATGGGTCCAGCCCCTCATTAACCTTACCCTTACGTTGATTTACAATATAGTGTATTATTATTGTTCTGATAATAGTTTAATGAATGATTGATGGGTTGATTATATTGGTGATTGCGATGATTCGACTTACGGATAATGAATTGATGGCTTTAATGATACTATAGATATTCTTTTTTGTGGGTGATTTAAATGTGTTGTACTCGCATTAATCTCGGATGGACATATGTCCTTGTCTTGGTAAGCACGTTCCCGCCTTTGGTAAACTCAACAACCCTAGGCTTTCACTCATTTGCACTGTTGGTCTTCTGTTTCGGGCGATTGAGGGTTTCCTCCGTCGGTTCTCTATGCTAGTTCTCTATGTATTTCTTTTGTGGTTAAATGCTGCTATTGTTCGGCTCCGGTGTGGCCACGGACTTTACTGCGTCGGTTGGTAAGGTTATTTCACTGTTAATGTTTCAATGCTATTCGATTTCTGCATTTCTTGAGGTCTATTCGCCCGTGGAAGGTATGCTGGTTGCTATGGTTCGGCTCTCCTGTATGCGTGCGCTGCTAGTCGTTGTTTTTTTTTTTAACTATTAAGGCCTACACCCATTCCTGTTTCCTCTATTCAGTCGCTCCTGAGGTTAACTTGTCTATGTCTTTGGCTCTGGTTGTAGGTTGCGGTCTCAGGGGTTCGTGGCTTCGGCTCTGTTCTCCAATGGCAAGGTAAACCCTCACTCCGAGCTTTTTCAACTTTTGTTCCTTCCCCTGTTACTAAGGCTACTGCTCCTCGTGATCAGGGAACCCTCGTTGGCTGCAACTTGGCTCAGAATATGGTCTCAGCACGCCGTCTTCACTGTAGGTAAGTCTGCTTCCTAACCCTGCAACCTTGTCAATTTATTTTCCCGTTTTATTTAACTGCAATGTTTAACCCTTGTTTTCGTTGGATGATTACAGGTGGAGTCGGCTCCGGAAACCTGCTCTCCACTATAGGGCATGTTTGGAAACCTGGTACAAATCAGTTGCTGGTGTGAACTTGTCTTAACTGTGTTTTTAATTTATGTCACTATATTACGGTTAACAGAGACAGACTTGTTTCGTTTGGCTATCAAATATTCAGTTTCAGTTTTGATAAATACCTGTTTTCTTGCGCTGTTATGTTTCTTGTTGCCCGTTCGTTGTTATGATGCTCCACTATGTCATTTGCTTCGATGCTTCTAGGGTTTCAATGCCCTTCGAATTTCTGTGGTTTCTCCTGTTATTATGCTTTGTACATTGGTTTCCTACGGGGCCGTTAGTTTCATGCTAATATGGAAATCACTCATGTTCTATAAAAGAAAATGATTTTCTTGCATATAGTATTTGATTTCAATAAGATAGAAGGACTGTTTAAAATCACTGCAATGTCAATTCAAATGTGTGTGTTTGCAGATATTTCTATTATGCTCTTTCTTTCTTCCCCCCCCAAATCGAACCTGTTACAATACATTCTTCTGTCTTTTGTAAGGTTTGAAAACAGTTTAACTTAACTTATATCAGTTACACTTATTAGTTACATAGTTTCTATAACTGTTACCTTGACTTTGCTGGAAATGGTAAATTAACATACAAAAATAATTTGACAGAACAACTAATTAAGACAATTTTAAATTAACCACTCACTTTCCTAAATGTTGCTTCACTAAGAGATTAAAATTAAAAAAAAACTAAAATGTTTTTCCTGTATTTTCTCCTCTATCCTTTTTGAGACCAAATGACCTCCAGCCATGATGACCCGTCAGCTAGATGCTCCTACATCAGGCTCCCGGGGTGAATAAAAGTCATGGCTCTGCTCCATGAGCCCCTCCACAAAATAACCTACATGTTGTATTTGTGCCGCGTCAAGCCAGGAACTGTCCTCGATGGGACGGTTCTTCCATTTGACAAGATACCGCAGGTACTCCTTTCAGCGAGTTCGCTTAGCCACCTGTGTGTCGAGAATTTTCTCGATCTCAAGGGGTTGAGTTGCAAGCATTTGCCTCATCCAAGGACTGCTTTCACTCTGGGTGTCCCGTTCTAGCCCTGTCACACTGTTGTCTTCAAGACTAGCAATGTATGGGAACAGATCTGCCACGTTGAAAATGGGTGATATGCCTACTTCTAGTGGCAGTTGTATTTCATAAGCATTAGTTGAAAAATTATGCAGAATTTTACAAGGGCCAATCTTCTTATATTTCAGTTTGTTATATTTTCCCTTAGGGAATCGTTCTTTGTGTAAATGCGCTAGGACTTCGTCCCCTATGTTAAACTGCACTTCTCGCCGCTTTAAATTTTCATGCTACTTATATCTCTGACTGTTGTCCTGTAATTTCGACTTTACCTACTCGTGTAAGTCATTCATTTCCTGGGCGAAATATTCCCCGTCAGCACTCCTTTTTTCTAATTTTCCTAGGTCTCGTAGTTCATGTATTCCGCGAGGATGCATGCCATACAAAATTTGAAAAGGACTGTAACCCGTGCTGCAATTTGGTGAATTGTTATAGGCAAATTCCGCCTGAGAAATTACATGATCCCACATCTGTGATTTCTCTCCAATTAAGCTCCGTAGTAGGTTTCCCAAGCTTCTGGTCACCACTTCTGTTTGCCCATCAGTCTGTGGGTGATATGCGGAGCTGAAATTTAACTGAGTGTCCAACTTTTTCCACAAGGTGCGCCAAAAGTGTCCATTAAATTTCACATCTCTGTCCGAGATAATGGACCTCAGTAAGCCGTGAAACCTGACAATTTTCGTGAAAAACAAGTGTGCTACATGAGTGGCGTCACTGGTTTTTTGACAAGGAATGAAATGCGCCATTTTTTAAAACCGGTCTACTACCACCATTACCGAGTCGAAACCTCACTATGTACTTGGTAGACCCAAGACAAAATCCAAGCTGATTGAGTCCCACGGTCCACTCAGAATAGGTAGTGGTGTGTAGAGTCCTGCATTTTGGCTGTGTCCTTTCGCTAATTGGCATACTTTACACCTAGTCACATATTGTTGCACATCACTTCGCATCTTCGGCCAGTAATAGAAGTGTCCTAGTTGTTCCAATGTTTTGTCTATGCCGAAATGTCCAGCTAGACCTCCACTGTGCTTTTCCCGGATGATGTTCTCTCTCATCGAGCAGTCAGGGATGCATAGTTGTCCTTCCATAAACAACAATTTTTCCTGTATATTATAGTCCAACCATGGACTATTGTTCCTCAACAACGGATTCTGACAGGCCTCATAAGCCTCTTTGAATTCCGCATCTCTTTGATACAAATCTTTCAAATGTTCAAAACCTAGCACTTGTATCGTACTCTCCTGCAAGAGCAAAGCTCTTCTGCTCAACGCATCTGCCACCTTGTTGGCCTACCCGCTAATTTGTTTCAACACAAACGTGAAACTCTGCAAATACTCGACCCACTTAGCATGTTTGTGATTCAGTTTATGTTGTTGCATCACATATTGCATTGTAGAATTATCAAAGAATAAAATGAACTCACTCCCCAGCAGATAGTGTCTCTAATGTTTCAGTGCTTGAACGATAGCATAGAATTCTTTGTCATAAGATGAGTATTTATGTCTGCTCTCATTTAAATTCTCACTAAAAAACGCAACAGGTTTGTCTTCCTGGCTAAGTACAGCTCCAATGGCTGTACCGCTTGCATCACAACGGACTTGGAAGAGTTTAGTAAAATCAGGAAATATTAGGATTGGCCTCTCAGTGATTTTATTTTTTAATAACTAGAAGCTCTTCTCTATTGTTTCAGTCCAACGGAAAGGCTGACTCTCCTTCTTAATAGTATCCAACATAGGCATGCAGATTCCACTAAAATCTCTGATAAATTTATGATAAAAACTTGCCAACCCATGAAAACTACGAACCTCAAATAGGCTCTTTGGGGATGGCCAGCTAATAATAGCTACAACTTTTTCTGGGTCCATCTTTAACTCATTTTCTGCAATCACAAAGCCCAAGTAAACCAATTATTTTTGAAAAAAGGTACATTTTTTTAGATTTATCAGTAGCTTGTTCTGCTGCAATTTCTCCAACACACTTCAAACATGTCGAAAGTGTTCCTCTTTAGTCTTGCTGAAAATTAATATATCATCAAGATAGACAATTACAAACTTCCCAATGAAATATTTCAGCATTTTGTTCATTAGGGGCATAAAGGTACTAGGGGCATTACTCAAACCGAATGGCATTACCAGCCACTCATACAGCCCTTCATTAGTCTTGAATGATTTTTTCCATTCATCCCCTTCTCTAATCCGGATTTGGTGGTAACCTCTCTTCAGATCGATTTTCGAGAAATATGCTGCCCCGCTTAGACAGTCCGTCATATCATCCATCTATGGTAGTGGAAACCTATACCGGATGGTAATTTTGTTGATTTCTCTCGAATTTGTGCACATTCGCCATTCTCCTCCTTTCTTGGGAGTGAGAACTATTGGAACTGCACAGGGGCTTAAACTTTCCCTTATCAATCCCTTATCCAGTAATTCCTGTACCTGTTTTCTGATTTCCTCATTATCTTTAGGACTCATTCGGTATGCTACCTTATTTGGTAGACTGGCTCCAGGTATAAAGTCAATGTGGTGACTAATACTTCTCTTAGGAGGCAGTTTATCTGGTAAATCATCAACTACAATGTCGCTGAATTCTTGCAGCATTTCCTAAATTTCCTTAGGAAAATATGAGATTTTTGTGTGCAATAGCACTGTTTTTGGCCTCCTTACCACTGCATAATGTACCTCTATGTCTTCGATCTGTTTTAGAAATTCCTTTCCTCCCACCAGTAACGCTTTAACTCCGCTTTTTTCTGTTGTCTCTTCCTCCTTGATGGGTACAAGCGTGTGCTTAATCCCATCTTTGAAAAACTTGTAACAGTTTGTCTTTTCATCATGCACTACCTTCCTGTCATACGGCCATGGTCTCCCTAGTAGTATGTGACACACGTCCATTGACATTATATCGCAAATAAACTTATCCATGTATTTTCCAATGTGGAACTCAACTTCACATTGTTCATCAACCAACAGTTGATGTCCTTTCTGTAGCCACGACACCTTGTAAGGTGTGGGGTGCTTCAGCCTCTTCAAACCAAAATTCTCCACC
Source organism: Pinus albicaulis (assembly GCA_034641835.2). NCBI lineage: Eukaryota > Viridiplantae > Streptophyta > Pinopsida > Pinales > Pinaceae > Pinus > Pinus albicaulis. The sequence continues at coordinate 16,360,607 of CM076581.1, read as the reverse complement.
ATCTCCATGGTGACCAGATTATCCGTGCTTCCACTATCGATAATCAGTTTGCAGCACTTTCCGTGTGACTTGAAAATTGTCCAGAATAATGCCTTCCTTTGAGTTGGGTCAGTTGTCTCCTTCACTGGTTTTAGTAACACTTTATTCAAGACCAGGGCTTCCCCTGTCTCCGGCACATTTTCTATCTCTTGAGGTGGTACCTCTGTTTCCTCTGTTTGGGCAACATATGCTCCTCTTGCTCCAGCCTGTTCACTTTCAGGACACTCAAAGGAATTGCACCCCCACTTGTGGCACTTGTAACACTGAACAGAAGCTCCTCTACCTTGGCCATTACCTCTTCCGTGCCGGTATGGCCTTCCCCCTCTCGTGTTACAATCCTTCTCCGCTGCCTCTGAAGCTTTTGAGCTGCTGCCTTCATCATTGGGGCTAATAGCTTTACCTCTGCCAAAACCCCGTCCTCTTCCCCTGCCAGATCCTCCTCCTCTTCTGGAATTTTGTTTTCTGTTTATCTTCTCTTCCGCCTTCAAGGCTCTTTGATAGGCCTCATCTATAGTTCTGAGTGAAAGAATACATATCTCATCCAATATCTCCCACCTTAATCCATTTACGAATCTCGTTGTTTTTTCTGGTGTGTCTTCTATGTAACCAGCTCTCAGGTTTACCTGATAAAATTCCTCAGTGTACTCTTTTACAGTCATCCCCTTCTGTTTCAGATTTTGTACCTGCCTATACATGGCAATCTAATAGTCCTTGGGTAAGAACTTACCCTTCAATTTAGCTTCCATCCTAGTCCTTTTTTTATATGTTTCTTGTTCAACCTCTTCCTCTCTGCTTGTACACTCTCCCACCATAAGGATGCATGCCCCTTCAACCTGGTGGCAGTGAATTTAACTTTTTTATCTTCACTAATATCCTCATAGTCAAAGTGCTTATTTATATCACTGAGCCAATCCAGCAGTGCCTCTGCTGAAAAATTTCCATCATAATTTGAAAGCTCATGCTTTGGCTTATTATTGGATAGTAAGACTGACCTTAGAATTTTAAGTTCAGGTCCTTCTCCATCTGATCCATCTATTGTCTCTGCAAATTCTTCATCACTATCATATCCTCCATCAGGATCCCTTCTTCTCCTGGCTTCTACCGCCGCTAATCGGGCGTTTAGGATCCAGATTTCTTCCCTCAATCCTTCATCTACTGCTCTCCATATACCTCTTCCATGACCTCGCCTTCCAACTTCCATTTCTGTCAAATTTAACAACCGCTCTCATACCACTTGATGGGTCCAGCCCCTCGTTAACCTTACCCTTATGTTGATTTACAATATAGTGTATTATGATTGTTCTGATAATAGTTTAGTGAATGATTGATGGGTTGATTATATTAGTGATTGCGATGATTCGACTTACGAATAATGTATTGATGGCTTTAATGATATTATAGATGTTTTTTTTTAGGGTGATTTAAATGTGTTGTACTCGCATTAATCTCGGATGGACATATGTCCTTGTCTTGATAAGCATGTTCCCGCCTTTGGTAAACTCAACAACCCTAGGCTTTCACTTATTTGCACTGTTGGTCTTCTGTTTCGGGCGATTGAGGGTTTCCTCCACTGGTTCTCTATGCTGGTTCTCTGTGTATTTCTTTTGTGGTTAAATGCTACTATTGTTCAGCTCCGGTGTGGCCATTGCCTTTACTTCGTCGGTTGGTAAGGTTATTTCACTGTTAATGTTTCAATGTTGTTCGATTTCTACATTTCTTGAGGTCTATTCGCTTGTGGAAGGTATGCTGGTTGCTATGGTTCGGCTCTCCTGTATGTGTGCGCTGTTAGTCGTTGTTTTTTTTTTAACTGTTAGGGCCTACGCCCATTCCTGTTTCCTCTATTCAGTCGCTCCTGTGGTTAACTTGTCTGTGTCTTTGGCTTTGGTTGTAGGTTGCAGTCTCGGGGGTTTGTGGCTTCAGCTCTGCTCTCCAATGGCAAGATAAACCCTCACTCCGAGCTATTTCAACTTCTGTTCCTTCCTCCGTTACTAAGGTTGCCACTCCTCGTGAGCAGGGAACCCTCATTGGCTGCAACTTGGCTCAGAATATGGTCTTGGCACGCCGTCTTCACTGTAGGTAAGTCTGATTCCTAACCCTGCAACCTTGTCAATTTATTTTTACGTTTTATTTAACTGCAATGTTTAACCCTTGTTTTCGTTGGATGATTACAGGTGGAGTCGGCTCCGAGAACCTGCTCTCCACTACTAGGCACGTTTGGAAACCTGGTACAACTCGGTTGCTGGTGTGAACTTATCTTAATTGTGTTTTTAATTTATGTCACTGTATTATGGTTAATAGAGACAGACTTTTTTCATTTGGCTATCAAATATTCAGTTTCAGTTTTGATAAATACCTGTTTTCTTGTGATGTTATGTTTCATGTTGCTCGTTCGCTGTTATGATGCTCCACTATGTCGTTTTCTTCGATGCTTCCGGCATTTCAATGCCCTTCAAATTTCTGTGGTTTCTCCTGTTATTATGCTTTGTACATTGGTTTCCTACGGGGCCGTCAGTTTCATGCTAATATGGAAATTACTCATTTTTGTAAAAGAAAATGATTTTCTTGCATACAGTAGTTGATTTCAATAAGATAGAAGGACTGTTTAAAATGACTGCAATGTCAATTAAAATGTGTGTGTTTGCAGATATTTCTATTATGCTCTTTCTTTCTTCCCCCCCCCCCCCCCAAAATCGAACCTGTTACAATACATTCTTCTATCTTTTGTAAGGTTTGAAAACAATTTAACTTAACTGCTATCAGTTACACTTATTAGTTACATAGTTTCTGTAACTGTTACCTTGACTTTGCTGGAAATGGTAAATTAACATACGGAAATAATTTGACAGAAAAACTAATTAAGACAATTTTAAATTAGCCACTCACTTTCCTAAATGCTACTTCACTAAGAGATTAAAATTAAAAATAAACTAAAATGTTTTTCCTGTATTGTCTCCTCTATCCTCTCTGAGACCAAATGACCTCCAGCCACGATGACCCGTCAGTTAGCTACTCCTGCATCATCATTCTTCAAATGACATCACAGGTTAAAGAAATGGAGATAAAAACGGACAAGCTTGTCCAAAAGAAATAAACAACTAAAACTCAGAATCCTCCTCCCACAGTCATACCTATGGTAACTACAGTAGTTCCATCAACCTTAGCAAAGGAATTGGCACCAAAATCCCCATTGGAAATAATTGTGTCAGTGACATCTTCTACTACCTCAGCTACAGAATCATCTACATCAGCAGTGCAGCAAACAGATGAAGCCAACAAGCTCATCAAAGCTATGGAAGAGATGTCCATACAGAGTAATGAGATCAATAGGTTGAATAAAATGATTGAAAACCTGGAATATACTAAAAATCTAGCCCAAATCAATGCCAAAACTCAGGAACAAAGGGCTAACAGGTTGAATGTTGAATTGAAGAACTTACAAAAGGATTTAACCTTGAAAGAACCTATGTCCTATGTGAAGAATCAACTATGGACCAAGATCATTGAATCCATCAATGATGTTTGGCCATCAATACATGTAATTTATGAGCAAAAGGATTTACTAAAGGCAGCTCAAGAGGAAATTCAGAAAACAAAGGATGAACTAGGTGCCAAACCTGAAGAGGCCCTATAAATAAACAAATTTCTCAACAGTAAGAACAAACAAGAATTGGATGAGATAGAAATTACTGATAGAGCAGAGACAATTCTTGAAATAAGAAAAGTAATTTCAAAGAAAAAGTTGATGAAGCAGCTAGAAGAAAATTGTGGAAACATGAACATAGCCATAACTAAATTTATGGTTAAATTTGAGATCTTAAGGCAAAAAGGTTTTCCAAACATCCTTGTTCTTAATGATAAACTTATGCCACAAGAAGACTACAATAAGAAGATAAGAGATCATGCAAAAGAGCAGGTAAATAAAACAGAAGGATAAGGAATTCCTACAGGAAAGGTTCTAAATAAAATATTTGAAGACTTGTTTTATCTACAACATGAGATAAAGTAATCAAACCAACATTTGCTAGATATACTGAGGCAGATGAGAACTTTAAGAAGTTGAAAAAGATCAAAATTCCTAATGAAGAATTTTGGGAAAAACTCACTGACTTACTGTAAAATTCAGATTGCAGAGAAGAGGATAAAAAATAGTTTGTTGTTTTTACACAGTGAAAACAAAATTTAATTTGCAAAACAAACCAAATATCAAAACCAATTTGCACATCATAACTAGCCTAATATCATATAATTAAAACAAATTTAAATCTTATAGAGAGAGCCCTCTCTGAACCCTAGGAAGGCTAGATCCAAGAGTTTAAAATTTGGTCTGTGGTTACCTCTAATGTTCTTAGACCTATAAATCAAAATCTCACAACTTTGAGAATTATTAGAGTGATAACAGGCACTCATCGAACTCTTTGAAAAATGGGCTCTGGATTTTGTTGGACCAATCAATCCACCATAAAGACAAAAGAGGTATATACTTGCGTGCACTGATTATGTCACTAAATTGGTAGAAGCTTAAGCACTTTCCCCTTATAATGAAAATGATGTAGTTTCATTTATTTACTCATTTTGGTGTCCTAAGGGAAACTGTGACAGATGAGGGAACTCAATTTACATCCAGAATGGTGCAAAAGATCATGGAAGAATACAAAACCAAGCATAGAAAGCCCACTCCATACCATCCACACGCAAATGGACATGTAGAGTCTACTAATAAAGTGATTGAAGAAATCCTCACAAATACTGTACATTTTCATAGGAAGGATTGGGCAGAAAAGCTTCCAAAATATTTATGGGCCTACCATACCACACGGAGAAGAACAACAAGACATACTCCCTATGAACGTTTTTATGGGAATCAAGTCTTGTTTCCAATAGAGTTCAAAATAAAAACCTTTAAAACGTCAGTCAAATTGGGGCTTGACTTGTCAGAAGCACAAAGGCATAGAATGGAACAACCCAATGAGCTTGATGAGATCAGGTAAGATGTAATTCAAAAGACCAGCCTAGTTCAGCAATAGAGATCCAGATGGCATGACAAATACATGAAAGAGAGAAAATTTCAAGCAGGGGATTGGGCACTTCTTTTTTAATCAAAATTCAAATATTTTCAAGGGAAATTTCAAACTCATTGGCTTGGGCCTTATGAGATTGAAAGAGTGTTTGATAATGGAGCAGTCATGATTAGAACTATTGATGAAGAAAAATTTCATCTCACTGTAAATGGACATTGACTGGGGATTTATCACGAGCCATTGACAAAAGAGGAATTTATCAAGATTTTTCAGGATAATACTGATATGAAGTTGGTTAAGAAGAATTGTTCTTCTTCTCCAACTTAGAAGTCTTCTTTTTATCATCTCGTGTGAAAAAATAAAAAATAAATAAACAATTATATATATATATATATATATATATTATTAAAAAAAAAATTAAAATTAAAATAATAAATATTCTGTATAAGTATGAAAACCAATCATTGATTAGAATTATTATGCAGAAAATATAAGGTGAAAACGAGGGATGTGTTTTTGGCACCTTACATTTTCTTTCTTCCTGTTCTAAAAAAATTTCCCAATTCTTTATATTCCCTTTCTTTTTCAGAAAATAAAAGTATAGCTACAGAATTAATGAGTTTCTGCAGCCCTCATAAAATTTTGCGGCTCTTATAAATTTTTGCAACTCAAATACAACAGGACATTTTTGACTGAAGCAGTTGAAGATTAGACTAAAGAATACACTGGAGGACAACATAAGAACAAATACAAAAAGAAACAATTGAAGGTTAGTAACATCTAAGGTATACAAATATAATTTTGTATTTAATAATAAGGTTTCAAACATTGATATATGAATTAGATGATCATTTTATACCACCGGTTCAAATGTCATTATTAAAAGGATTGGTCATGTCAAATCAAAATCCAATTTCACATTCCTCAACTGAATCCTCATCATTTACACGATCTCCCCAACGTTAATTCTGATTTCGTTGGTTAATAATCCAAACGGTCATTTTCCATTTTAAAACCCCATTCACACTCTTAATAACCCTGAAGCCTCACTCATTCACTCATTCATCCACATGTATCAACCATTTCACAACATAATTCATCCACGACCCCAAATTAATAATGAACCCCCAGTCTACCCTGTCAAAAGAGGCAGTTCTAAAGGTGAAGCTTCTTGGTAGCTATGGGATTGATTGTGAGGACATAGCCTGTAGGGAGAAAGTTTATGGAAGGTTACCTGCAAAATGAAGGAGATGTTACAGAAAGAAAAATGGATCAGTTTTGTGGAGAAATTCGAAGGGTTTCATAAAGAAGTTACTAAATCCTTCGCCAGAGCTTTTGATGGAGTAGAATTTTAAATCAGTGATATCAAGCTTATGATCACATAATCCTTCATAGCAGAAGCTACTAGACTATCAAAGACAAGAGAAATATGGTTTAAAAACAGAGGAATCGAAGGAGAAGGATGGAAAAGCTTCCTGAAGAACCGAGGTATGGATACTAGCATTTTCAAAAAAGGAATCCCTAGCATAACTCTTAAAGGAAAATGGAGAAATATGTTATTGATAATCTAGAAATTTGTTACTTGTGAGGGAATGTTCGAATGTATGTTATTTTATCATGCTAGGTTGTTAATGATTTTCTTGAAGATAGGGAAATAAATCTTCCATAATTTTTATTAAACATCTTGAGGAAGATGGCAGAAACTGTTCAAAAGAGAATTCAATTCATAGATAATACAATGTATCATCATGGATTAATAAAAATTCTTATTGAATTCCATCTTAAAATCCCGGGGGGTATACTTGGGAAATTTTCTTAATTCGAAATCATTTCCAAGAAAAAAAATAAGAATAACTTAGTGGTAATAAGGAAAAAAGAGGAAGAAAAATAAAGGTTGAAAGCTTTGTTGAGAATGAAAAACCATCTCAAGAACAATCAAAGATTAAATCCCCATTGCAGAACTTTTGGGAAAATTCAAGAAGCAAGTTGATAAAAAGAAAGAGGATAGCATGAAAGGAAATGAAAAAGTCATAAACACAAAAAAGCCAAAAATTCAAAGTCCTCCGTGGCCAGTAAGAAGAAGTTCGAGACTCAGTAAAATAAAAAAAGATCCACCTTCAAAAGAGACAGAACTCTTTGATTTAGAAGAAAGCCCTCAGGTGTCATCACCTACTACTATTTCACCCACGCAAATTCCTAGTTGAATATTTCTAGAAATTGATCATGTGCAATAGGAAATCTATGATTATATTGAGTCTTTATATAAAAGAGATGCAGGAAAGACTTCTAGTTTTGAAGAATAGCCTTACAGTCCACAATAACCTCTAGTTGTGATACTCTAAAACAAGAAATATTTGAACTAGAGACATTGAATAAGCATATGAAATAGTAACATGAAGCTCCGAAGTTGCAGAATCAAATTGAAAAGACCATAAATGATAATACTCTTTTACATCTGGGTGTATGGTTCAAGAAGAATAGAAAATTGAAAAAGAATAATAAACAGCTAAACAAGAAGATCATATCTTGAAATATAAACATCTAATGAGGAAGCCAAGAGTAGATGTAACCACAAAGAAGACAAAGAAGATGAAATTAGATGTCTTGGAAAAAGTATCAGGGTAGTTGCAGTAACATTATGAAGACTCATGATTTTGTATTTGCATCAGGAGATGCAATGGTCTCTCCAGTGGGGTATGTGGAGCCTCAAGACTGCCTCAATTTTGACATCCATTTTCACTATCTTTCCCTCTTTTTGACAAATCCATGAGCCCAAACAAGTATTAAAATGCAAATTTTAGCCTGGTAAGATATCTTAATGATCTATTTTTTATATTTTCAAATGTTTCTTATAATTAGAATAAAATTTGTATTTAACCACATAATTAATGGAATTTTGCAGCTAAAGTCTGTTTCTGTAGCCACCTCCATGGTTCAATAGGTTCTGAGGAATCAATGAAGAAGCGAGACATATGGGAAGTTGGTGAACGATTTGGTTATGGATCCTATCCTATCTACTTGTCCAGAATCAAGGAAGAAAGCTCCTAAGATCGTGGTCAAAGGGTCAGTCAAAATAGGAACCAGAACAAGTGAGCGAAAAAGATGGAGGCTTCATGATTTTCTCTCCACATAGAAAATCGTGAAGCGATGAAATTCATATTTCTATTTAGATTTCCATACATATTTTGCTTAGTCTCTGAAGGCGTGAAAGTCTCAAACATTTAATGCAAGACTATTATAAATACCAGGTTGTGTAATTATGAAACAAATTTGATTTTATCGCGAGATTGTTATGTTCAAAAACTCTATTTTTATTCACTAATTGAAGAAGGAAACATTATGGAATTTTGATGGATAACTAGTAAAGCATAGATCAGAAACCATTATGTTGTGGAGGGCCCCTGCATAGAAGAGGTTTATTTGTTTAATTTCTTATTCTTTCATAGTTCAGTTTCTTATGCTTTATAGCATAGAAATGCTTTATGATTTATAGCATAGAAATGCTTTATGATTTATAGCATAGAAATACCCTATCTTCACTTGGGTTTTGTAGTTCTAATACATGCTTTACTTTCATACTATAGACATATGCTTTGTTTTCATTTACATTACAGTTTTTTTCAAATTTCTATAGTATAGATGAACATGTTTATCATTGTTACTTCACTGTTTGATATCTTCATTTGCAGAATATCATTATGCTAAGATAGATGCTTTATTTATGATTGAGTATATTTAGAGATAATTTATCATCATATAGATTAACTTCTTTTTATGCCATATAATTTTATCATAGATTAGTTTCGTTTCTTAAATAAACATTTCCTTTTCTTCCTGCTTGCAAGTTTTATTTTTCAATCATTAAAATATTTCATTTCATAAATGTGAATACTCTTTCGTGATTTATTATTTTAAATTTCATTCATATAAGGTTTCCAAAAGAATACAAAAATATTGAATTTCCTTCTTGTTTTTAGGACTTTTAGTTTCTTTTCTCAAAATAAATCATTAACTATTAAACAAACTAAGATAAGATTTTCATCATAGTTTTGGATAGTTGAATTTAGATTTCATTTCACAAATCATAAGTTTTAAGATTCTCAATTCCATTTAGACATTCAAGATAAACACAAAATCCTAAAAACAACTTTAAACATATAAAATCAACACAACAAATTAAGTAATAAAAGGCTTCTAGCATATATAGTGCACTTGCACTTCATAAGATTACCAACTCTGGTCGATAATTTATGATAGCAATTCAAGACATTAAATTGACTAAATAAAAGAGTTCATACTAAAGGATGAGAAATAGAACCAAAAAAATGTGTCATTTGATAGGGGGTGATTAAATCTCCATTTACAGCCAAACACTGAGGAATGGGAAGAACGATTGAAAACCCATATGCAAAAGAGACATATTTTTGTAAATAATTTGATATTTTAGAATATATAGTCAATTTCCTAAACTTGTTTTTTCCAGAATTCGCACTTGGTCGTTTTCATCTCGTAGCTAATTCATGATGGAAATATTCTCTTTTGATTAATGGAGGTTCTGGCCTCATGAGGGGAGAAATATTATATAAGCTCTAATATCATTGTTCCAAATGGGGGGAGATCAATTTGTAGTGTAAAGGGGGGGGTTAGCAAAGAAATGGTGGTATATGTATGACTATGGAACCTTTATAATATAGTAGATCAACTTGGTTTGATCCAATCTATTTTTCAGTTATTCTCATCTTCCATGGTCCTGTATTCCTTAAGCATATGATTGTTATATTGCATTTATTTTCTAAATCACATTACTTATATTTGTTGTGGCTTAATATGATCAATATACTTGTTCAATGACTCATGTCCTGAGACTGATATTTGATCCAGACATTTTACTTCATCCAAACTTCTATGATTTTATTTCTGGGGTTAAGGATAACAGAAAATGTTATTTTCTACATGCAAATCGGGTTAATGTTTAACTGTGATGATTGCCTCATTTATATTATTACTTTAATCAATGGTTTATTAATTACATTCTTAAACTTATGATTGAAGCGAGCTAAATTTTAAAGAATATCATTACAATTACGTATTTATATTTACCTTGGTCAAGTAATACTAATTATTATGCATTAGTTGGTTTCTGCATTTATTCTTGATGTAAAATTCTTAAATTAAACATAGTTGAATCTGTTCTTGTCTAGAAAAATAAGGAATCTATATCCTTACAGTCACATATTCTTTTACCATTTACATTAAGAATTAGTTTAGTTTTAGTCCGTACTTACATGTAGAAAAATAGAATTAGATTTTATTTCCTAAATATCTTTCAACAAAGATTATCAATAATGCATCTTTCTTTTGAGTCAGTTTTTTTTTGTTCCACAGGAAAAATCGTAGCTTTTATTAATGAAAATAAAAGTTACATTTTGTATATGCTAAATGCATATGAAAATCAGCAATGAAGTTTTCAATAGATAGTTGTAGTGTATCAAAATATAAATACATCCATTATGTTCCGCATAAATACATGTTGTGGAACAATAATCAGTAGTCTATGAACATATATACAAAAGTAACTAAAAGCAAAAATAACAAAAAATAGTTGCTGCCTCTAATGGGGGTTGAACCCCATCTAATGATCGAGAACAAATGGTCAATGGAATATTGATAATATGCATGATCATTCTGCTCCTGAATCTCCATGTGAACAGTCAATAGGTGTGTCGCCTCCTTGGATAGGAGATCGGAATTTGTGTTCCTCTCCCTGTAAATGTGCTGACTTGAAATATGATCAAAATATGTTTTGTGTTGTAGAACTTCATCCAAAATATTCTGCAGTGTGTGTACGTGACAGTTTGATTGTAGGTTGAACCAGTCAATGATAATTTTGGAGTCACCAAATATCTGTAGAGCATGAAATTTTTTTGTGATGGTGAATTGAAGGAGGTATAGTAGACAAGAGAGTTCTGCATAGTTATTGGTGCCATGTCCAAGTCCAATCTTGACTTTGTAAAAATGGTGGGGTGAGTGATGAATTAGGAAGCCACCATCACAACCATGTATTTGTGTGGATCCATCGAAATAGGCCCAAGGGAGAGTAAATTCAATAATCTCAGGGGAGATAATTCGAGGTTGTGGAGGGGGTGGATCATCTGGTATCATGTGGTAAATGGAGATAATGTGGGCAGCATATGAGGGCCAGTGATGAGGTAGGTTGTGGAAGATGGTCCGATTGCGGGCCATCCAGATCCTCCAGCATATTAATATAGGAAAATTTCTCAGCTTATGGGGAGTTGCGAAAGTCCACCAATGCTCCCAAGCTTCTGTAAGAGAATTCCTCTCCCAACGAATATTATGGTTAATGGAGGAGTGGATAAGTAGCCAACGTTGATGAGTTGCATTATAATGAAGGAATAGATGAATAATATCTTCAACAGCCACATTACAAAGTGGACATCTATGGGGACCAATATGAGATCTTTTCTGGAGATTAGCCCCCGTGGGAATTTTTTCAGTAAGAATACACCATATGAGGAGCCTGGATTTCTCAAGTCCCTTTAATTTCCAGATATTGCGCCACCATGGGAGCAAGGATTCAGGTCTGTGAGATCGGTATATATGAATATACCCCTCTTTGGGAGTTTATAAACCTTGTTTAGAGACCGTCCAAATGATTTCATCCTCCCAATCGAGAATTCTGACTCATGTATCTCTTAGTGCATTAGATAAGTAGACCATATCTCAACCCATTGTGGTTGTATCAGAAGTTCCTGATGGCCTAGCCAACCTTGAGTAGATAGGGTGGTTCGATTTCTGTCAGCAATGTGGTTGAGTGTCAGATAACCAGCACGATTAAGAGAGATAAGTGCGTTCAGGAGGAGGTGGGCATTGTCGCAACCCATCCATGAATCCTAGCCAATGCGTACCTTGGTATCATTGCCAATTTTCCATGCCAAATCTGCACTGATATGTCGAATCGAGCTAAGGACAACTCGCAAAATCGTTGAACAACTGGGATAGTGTACCAGTAGAAGACGTAGCCATTCAAGTGTATTTAGTGGATGGATATATTTCTGAATGACCACCTTGGTCCATAAGTTGTTGCCAGTAAGAATCTGCTATCCAATTTTAGCAGCCAATGTCAATGTAAATGTCAGTAAATCTTTGATACCCCCCCCCATCGCTTAGGTATTGCAATACGAGTCCATTTAGTCCAGGAAAAAGTGTGACCTTCTTTAGCACCGAGCCATAAGAATTTTCTGCAGATCAGCTAAATATTTTGAAGTATTCCTTTAGGAATCCAAGCCAGAGACATCCAGTATACCGGAATGGCCTCTAAAATAGATTGGAAAATTTTCAGTCGCCCAGCCCTTGATAGCCAACGATGACACCAATTACTCAGTCGTTTTTCGATCTTGGTAATTGTTATCACCCAAAAAAAATTCAAAACATCATTGTGTCAAGTTTGTTTTTGGTCATGGTTCAAAATTGATTTTAGAAGTCAAATTAGGATTTGATCAAGGGTAGGTTAGATTTTTATAAGCTCAAAGCCCATACTTAAGTTCAAATAAAGTCTTTGTTAAGGTCCATTCATTGTCAACTATCCATAATTTCCATTTGTGAGTCATTTCATAAAGTTTCGGGTCAAAAATGTGCAATTAGTCAAGAAACCTCGTTTTCGTAGCACCACTAGTTCAAAAAATTTGATTTGCGCTACGAAAGCGCTAATAGTTTCGTAGCGCAAACTGGGAAAAATACACTGTCGGTGCTACGAAAGCGCGGTTTCTAAACTGTCTTGTCATTTGAGCTGAAATTTGTCAGAATCCATTGGGAAATGGTAGGTTAGTGGTATGATGAGTCAGTTAATGATGAGATTCAGTGTACTTACCCATGTTGTAGCCATCATAGTCATGATAGGATATGAATGAGGCATAATCAGTTATGAGATGAAATTTCAAATTCAAAATCTTGCTTAATTGGTCATTCTCGTTTCCTTTGCCTCCATTCGAGTGTCTAAGTTCTGAAGTGTCAAGCCAAACCCGTGGTTGTTCCATACAAGTTTTCTACATCTTAATCAAGCGAGGATGATATAAACTAATCAAGAGAGGCTATTGTTTCACATATTCAAGCGAGGTTGATTCAATTTATCAAGCGAGGCTAATAGGTTTTCTGTGAAGGATGGCAGAGGAAAAGAAAGTCTACAGAGGGGGACACTGCTTCAAACATGAGCCTAAAGATATGAAGGCCATAATTGAAGACCCAACAGTGATGGAGGCATTCAAAAGAGTAGGTTGTCATTAGGGGAATTTTGAGGTCTAAAATGGGCCTCCTAAGAAAAATGTACAACCAAAATAAACTTTATGAGAACCAATAAGATTCAAGAAGATGATGTCAACCATGGGGGATGATTCACCATTTTTGGAGTAAAAAAGTAAAAAGATTAAAAAATAATAAATAATAAAACTACTTTTTCAACTCGTATTTTCAAATTATCTCCCTAAGGGTTTATTCAAATTTCAAGCAGGAGTACTTGTTTGATGCACAATTTAATTCCTCATACAAGGAGTACCCATGTTACATACTTTTGATGGACCCTACTACACGAAAAATCATAAATATATGAAAAATGTGATTACAATCAAGTTTTTCATGTATTTCTCATTTTTTGTGTAGCATAGTACATCAAAAGTATACAACATGGGTACTTCTTGGATGGGGAATTAAATTTTGCATCCAATGAGTGTTCCTGCTTGAAATTTGAGTAAAACATTAGGGAGATAAGTTGAAATACGAGTTGAAAAAATAGTTTTTTTTCCCTCTAAAATTTGATGACGTAATCAAATCTTATTTTATTATTTCCACTATTATTTTATAATTTCCTTAGGAGGCCCATTTAGACCTCAAAATTCCCCTAATGCTTCGGTTTTGTGAAAAGTTGCAGGGGTGCCACACACAGGTTTCCAAAGAATTTGCCTTGAACTTCAATGGAACAACTAACAAGGTTGGGATGCTAAATGTTTCAATTTCACCAGAGATTATTGCTACTGTGACAGAGATACCAAGGGGTCAAGAAACTTGGTTTAAAGGTTTCAAATTTGGTATGGAGCCATGCAAAGAATTCATGAAACCTGAGTATGCAGATATGGACCTCAATAATGCTATCCCTAGAAGTTGCATCAAAAAAAATTATGCAAAGATGTTGTTCAACATTCAGTGCTATTTTACATGTGAAGGCATATATCATAAGGTTTACATATATCATTTCAAGTTGCTTCTTCATTTCATAGGTAAGATTTCACTTTATCTTCCCTTTTATCTGCATAGGAGTCTTGCTAAAATGGCTAATAAAGTACAAGCCAAATCTGATGGTTGTGAAACATCTTTGTTTCATCAGGGTTTGATGAAGTTATTGATTTTGAATGAGCTTCAGAAGATAGGCAGGGATTGGTCATCATTTTTGTTTATAAATGGTTTTGAGTTGGAAACACTAACTCCTGCTAGAAACCCTAAAACTAAAGGAACTCCATCACCACCAGTAGCAGAGTCTAGTCAACCTGTAATTGCAAAACCAAAGGAATTTGCAAAACTGAAGACAAGGAAACAAGTTTAGAAAAGGACAGAGCAGACACAAGTGCTTGATACTCCAACTCCATCACCTGCAAAATAGAGGTCAAATATTTTCAAAGAGGCAAAACAGAAACAAGATGTCAGCAGGCAGGAAATCAAAAGTGTAACAAGAAGCCAAGCAGTGGCATTAAAGGGAAAAATAGTTGCTACAGATACAGAGGACAACCCAGTGATAAAGGGAAACTTAGATGACATCCTGCATGCAATTGACATAGAGGAGACACCCGTTGTTCAAGCTGAGTTCATTGGAGTAGATGAGCATAAACAGAAAAAGGCTAAGTCTGCAAATAAGCTTGAGTTTAAGGGTGAAAATGCAGCCTTCATATTTCAAGCAAGGAAACCTACAACTAGACATGCTAAGAAACTTAGTGAAAGCAGAAAGGAAGTTCAAGAACCTATTGAGACAGCTAAATCCCCTGAAGAAGTTGTTGATTTATCAACACCTGCAGTGAAGCATACAACCAATAGAGAAAAGAAGGGAAAAGAAGAAATGACAGGGTTTAAACATCTTGAGGAGAAATTGAGGTTCGAAAACCAAGAAATTGTTGTGATGAGAAAGAGGGCTAGAAAGCACAGTATTGAGAAAGCAGAGTTCAAAAGAATGAATGCACTATGTTGAGAATGCAACAAGATGATGAGCTTAGTGAAAATAAGTCGCCTTCACTAAGTGGGCCCGCGGGCTATTTTTGGCGCAAGTCTATTTTTAGACTATGTCTATTTTTAGACATATCGATCATATTCTATGAGTTGCAGGATGCTATTTGTGGATGGTTGGTCAAGTTGGAAAAATATATGGACTTCTATTTTTAGACATATTGGGCGGAATCTATTTTTAGATTGCCGGTCTAAAAATAGATATGTCGAATATTATTAGCTCTTAATAATATTTGGACTCTAAACATTATCTTATCCTCTTGGAGCACTTCAGTTTGATGCCTGGATGTGGCACATGCAGCTGACAGAAGGAATTATGTTATTCCTAGGGTTTAGTGGAGCTATTGCATGGTTGACTTCAGTTAGAACTCATGTGACAGAGTTTGGTGGAGTTGATGAGACAGTTAATGGAGTTGTGTTCAGTTTAACTTAGTTGAGCTAGTTGTATCTAGTCTAGCTGATTGATACAATTAGTGAGAGTGGTGTGAATTAATTATTAATTAATTCACTAATTATTAACTCATAAATCAACTAAAGAATACATCAGTTAACTGCAGTGCATGGACAGTTTCAGTGGAGACCGGTGGAGAGGTAGGTGAAAGAGCAAGTGTGACTATCAGTTGTGACTATACTGGTGCATGAGATTTGCACACACATTGATGGAGAGGCCAATGAGGATTGTGCGGTGCATACCGAGTGGATTCGAACTCAATTAGGGCTATTTCTCATCTTTGATTGCGCGGTAGAGGCGGGCTAACAGGGTGGAGCGATTGGAGCATGTGTTTTGCTATATCTGAGCTTGTGTAGTGTGTAACAATTGGAGATTGTACTGAGAGCTTGTGAGGAGTTTGTACAATGATTGTTACATGATCTCTATAATTATAATATACAGATAGTTGGGGGTTTTCAGCTTTAAGCTTTCCCATAAATATTGTGTTTATATGTGTGATTGTTTATGGTTTTAATGTGCGCATGCAATTGTTTATATTTCCACAATTAATGATCAATGGTAGAAGAGATTATGTATTATGCATGAAGCTCAAATAGTGTGTGATCAGGATAATCTCGATGAATAATTTAACATTTATTCAAATTTCTACACACCATGGGAAGGTAAGCGGTGCTATTTTCGAAACTCCAAGCGATGCGGAAGCGATTTTTCACATGGACAGTTCCAGCCATCAAGGAAGCTAAATTTGTTAGAGTAATAAATACTCACTTGAGAGCTAATAACAGGAGGCTTAAATATCAAGTGGAGGACTTGGAGCAGTAGCTGAAATTGACTCAGGATGAGTTAAATAACAAAGGTGTTAAAATGACAATCATTAAAGAGTTAAAAGCTAAATTAAGTGAAAATGAAGAAAGGACCTCATGAAAGTTTAAATGACTGTGTGTTTAGTTTATATGACTTTTTGATATGATGGAATCATTTTTATTTTGAGTTTTGGTAAATTTTCAATTTTCATTTTGGAAAATTTTGGACAAAACTGCTCACTCAGCAGTTTCGTAGCACACACCGTGTAAAAAGGGAGAAAAGCGTTACGAAACTGTTGTAGCAACTTTTCTTGCCCTTTTTCATCAAATTTTGGGGGGTAAAAACATGAAACAAGAACTAAAAATGCTGAGGAGGATGTATTTAAACATAATGAAGTTAGTTTTGGAGGAAAGATGTCAAGATTTTGAATAAAAAGGGGTAAAAGAGCAGCTCTACGAAACTGTGTTGTTTTCGTAGCTCAGTCTATTACAGCCCATTTGAACAGTTTGGAGATGGTTTTGGATAGTTGGAGCTTAAGGAGGAGGTTTGGCATGTGTTAATGCAATTTCTAACAGCTAAGGAGCTCGAAATAATGAGTTCATGGTGGTCAGAATGTTCCAAGAGTGCAAAGGACCCTATGCCTAGAAAACAGGGGGTTGTTTCCTACTTTGATGGAGGTCAGCGTTATGGTCATAAAGATTTGAAGCCTATCATCTAGATTCGACCATGTGTGAATACACTTGGAAAATTATGTAATTTAGTTTAGATAAGGTTTTTATGGATAGAGATAAGGAGTTTGAATCCTATTTGTAATAGGATTGTTTAGTAGATTAGTTGTCTTTTTGTAATAAATACCATGTCATATGGTTATGCAAGGTGTCAAGAGTCATGAATTTGATGTATCTAGCACAATTTTATATTATCTCATGTTGTAAATGGTCTATAAAGGATCAAGAAGTCGAAAATATCAGGGTTGGACATGTTTAGCAAAAAACTGTGCTTATTGTAATTGACTGGTTTTCAAATAATACATAGATTTCTACTTAGCCAACTTGGGATTCAGAAGGAGTTCTAGTGTGTTATTTTTCTAATTGCATCTTTTATTATCCTATTGCAGTGGTGTTTTTCTATGTTACTGAGAATTCATATTTGATGCTCTGACTTCCTATATGGATAAACTGACTGTGTTTCTTACAGTTTCACTTGTGTATCTCTTGACTAGAACTCTGATATGCCTCAACTTCCATGTTAAGTAGGTTTATTGGTTTACTGAAACTATTTTGACTCCATAAGCCCAATGTGTACTTGCTGATGTGGTTTTCAACCTATATTTATCATCTATCTGATTATTATCCCACATAGAGTTAGCCATCTGTATTTTTATCAAAAATCATTAACCCTTTGAGAGAGCCCTCTCAGGTTGAGGATGCTAAGCCACAATCAAAAGATTGGTTTGAAAAAATTACATGAGATTGATTTGATTAGCAGCCTATCAGGTCTAATTTTTTGATAGCAGTAATAATCCAATTCCAATCAACAGTTTTATAGCTCATTGGTTTGAGATAGAATCTTAGGTACTTCAGTCCATCCTCAAATATGGTGAGGGTGAATGGGAATCTCTGTTGTGCATAATGGATCTCATGTGGTGTGCATCCGTGACAAGTCAAAGTAGATTTGTTGTTATTGCATTGCATACCAGTGGCAGTGCAAAATAGTAGCAGGATGGATCTAACCACAGTCGAATCACCAAGTGTGCCATTGAGGAAGAGAATGATTTCATCAAAAAATAGCAGGTGAGTGAGTACAAAGTTAGTCGAGATGCGAATGCCTTTCATTCTACCATAGTCTAACTCATAATTGATACATCTACTGAGGCCCTCCATAATTAGGAGAAATATCAGGGGAGATAACGGGCACCCCTGTCGAAGTCCCTGCTCGGCGTGAAAAAAAATTGGTTGCTGCCCCATTAATAAGAATCCTAAATGAAATAGAGGTAATGCAACACATTATCCAATTAATAATATGTAAGGGGAAACCCAGGTGAGTAAGAAGCATGCAGATGTAGAGCCAGCTAGCTTGATCAAAAGCTTTTGCCAGATCTATCTTGAGAATCACCCCTCTGATCTTCTTAGTGTGCATAGAATGTAAACCTTCTTTCGCAATGCCTATAACATCATGGATCTTTCGATTTTCAAGAAATGAAAACTATTTAGGTGAGATAAAATTAGATAAAATGGGTTTCATTCGATTTGCAAGGATCTTGGCCATAATCTTGTAGATACAGTTGCATAAAGAAATCGGGCAAAAATCTTTGAAAGAGGAGGGATGATCAGATTTGGGGATAAGGGCAATGAAGGTAGCATTAAAGGCCTCATAGATGCGCCCAGTTTTTTGGGTCTCTTCCACCACCTCTAGAAGATCATGTCCCAGTAGATCAAAGAAATCCAGATAAAATTCCATGGACCATCCATCAGGTCCAGTGCTCTTGTCCTTTTTGAACCATTTAAGGACAGATTCTAATTCCTCCATAGATACAGCTGAAAGGAGATCGTCTTCTGCTGCAAGATCCACATATCTAGGAAAAAGGGAGGCCACCTTAATGATTTCAGCCAGAGAGGGTTGCAGAGGTGCCTTATAAATATCACGAAAATGGTTGATACCATTCTGTGCAAGTTGAGAGAAGGTAGATGCAGTGGAACCATCCTCATTGTCGAGTTCCCAAATGGTATTGATGGTCTTTCGGCCCTTAGAAAATTGATGGAAGAATTTGGAGTTTTCATCACCTGCTTTGATCCAAGTAGCCTGAATTTTCAGTCTCCAAACTTCATCCCTCATTTGTAGAATATTTAGGCGATCGGATTCCAGTTTAATAAGTTGTGATTTCTCATCTTCTATCGCAAAACCTCCCCCAACAGAGAATTCCAGACTGTGTATATCCAGTTCAGTTTTAGTGAGCTCTAGTTCCTCCATTCTTTTCTTGTTCCTAGCCCAGGTGATAGACTCCTTCTTAATTGAGAGGAGTTTGTGAGAAAATATGGAGGATGGCGAGTGAAGGCTAGGAGATGGAGGGAGTCTCCACTGTGCATTCACTAAATTGATGTAGTCTGTGTCTTGTAACCACACAGAGCAGAATTTGAATGGAGTGGTCGGCTTGTTAAAGGCCCCAGTGATTTCCAGGTATATCAAAGAGTGGTCTGAGATACCACCAGAGACGATCCATTGTCTGAACAAGCCGAGAGTATGTAGTAATCCTTCCTAATAAGGAAGCGGTCAAGCATGCGAGCAACCAAATCAACCCCTGTGCACCTGTTGCGCCAGGTGGGAGAAGGAGTGGTTATGAGCGGATCCACTAGTTGATGGGTAGAGAGAAGGTGTCTGAAGTAATCAGAGAGTGGATCCGCATGTGAATTAGGTCCCCAAGAATCAGAGATCCAAAGGGAGAAATTCAAGTCTCCAACCAATATAAGGTTGTCAGAACAAAGCACTGATGAATTCATAAGAGAGGTCCAGAACTATTTCCTATTTATGCCCATAGGCATTAATAATGCATAATTGTAGACCAAGGGCCTCTGAGAAAATTTCCATCCCCAGTATGCAATCCCTTCCCCAAACATTAAGTAGTTTGATGTGTCGGGGGTTGATACAGAGGGCCAGACCACCCGAGCATCTGTTAGCATCGATTTCATGGATGGTCCATGAAGGGAGGAGGGGAGAAAGTGCCTAGATAACAAGTTCATAAGTGCCATGAGTTTCCTAGAGGAGGATGATATCAGCCGAGGAAGTAGAGAAGAGGCGTCTATGAGCGAGACGCTTCACAGGGCTGACTAGCCCACAGAAATTGAAAGAAAGAAAAATCATTGAGAAACCAAGAGTGGAGAATGTCTTGCTCTAAGAATCCCATCGATGGAGAGTTGTGTGCCAAAGGAAACTTCTAAACCGACATGTAGGATGGCCTTCTAAATATGACAATGACGGCCATGAGTGGACTTATGCAGAGTGTGAGGGGGGCCAGGATGTGGACCAAGACTAGCTGGGGTATAATTCCAAGAGCGCAAATTGTAGGAACGTGTGGAAGAGGTTTCAGATGGTTCAACAGTGAGGGAAGGGATGGGAAGTGAGAGGGGGTTAGAGGGAGGTGTGGGGGTAAGAGTTGAAGGTGCAGGTGGGGAGGTGGGAGGAGGTGATGATGAAAGGTTAGGTATGGTAGGCGGGCTGGGGGGAAACATGTGAGGAGAGGTGGATGGGGGACAAACAATGGAAGAGGTAGAGAATCCAGTCAGAGAGGGCTCCGTGCACTAAATAGATGCAGTAGATAAAAAAGATAAAAATGTGAAAGGAGGAGAAGAGGGAGTACCATCGTCCGAAGGGAGTCCAGAAGGTGTAGTAGCAACCATAGATCTAGTGATTCAGAAAGGGGCATCCACAGCCTCCTATGTGATATCCTCTTGTGAGAAGTGATCAGGTGTCGAGAGGAAGCCGGTGAGCTGTGTCTGTCACTGCAGCAAGACTAGTACCAGAGCCATGAGATGAAAACCACTGAGGGAGCGGGGATCCGATGCATGTCCATTTAATGGACAATATTTAAATACATGTCCAACTTTGTGACATGAATGACAACATAATGGAACACCTTCATAATCCAGTAACTGCATCCGGGTATAATTGCACCATTGAATATTGATGGATTCTTCAAGTCCTTCCCTAGTATCCAGATGAACCAGAATGCAAGAAAAAGCCATCTTGCCAGAGTCAATATATGAGCGATCATGGTTCAAATATGTACCCAGAAGCTTACCAATATCCCTGAAGATCTGTTGTTCCATAAATTTAGCGGAAGCCCAGGCAAACGAACCCAAATAGGTCCAGCTCCCAATGGTTCTCGTTTAAGATCAAATAAGGGGCTTCATCACTTCAGTAGCACAAGAGCCATCTCGATGTGCCAGAACTGCGATAATACTAGGTCAGTAGGATCCCTGGTAATGAAGCGAAGAGTGAACCATCCCTTAGTAAGTGTATGAATGGTAGGGAGCTCATGTAAAAGATCACCCCAAATCTCTTGTACGCACTGTTTCAACTTTTGACCCCATAGTTCCGGCCACAGACACGAACCACCACCACTCTATCCATGGTGCCCATGATATCGGCCATCTGAACGCCAGCGTCAAGGGTGAGGAGGCTTACACGCTTACAAGACCGCACACATTTTGTGCATTAGGGGGTATGAGGGGGGAGCCCAAGAGGTAGGGATGTTGAGGTGGTGAGCAGAGGAGGCGATGAAGAGACAAGAGGGGGGGGGTGTGGAGTCAGGTGGGGGAATGGTAAATCAGCCGAATGGATGGCGGGGGGGGGGTTAGCGGCAGGTCCGTGAGTGGTATTGGGGAGGTGAGATAGTGGGGTAGAGAGCGGGGGGGGAGGCAGAGTGAGGGGGAGATGAGGTTGAGGGAAGCAGAGGAGTCAGAGCGAATGTGCAAGGGTAGGTGAAAGAGGGAGAAATCTAAGTGAGAGAGAAATGAATCAAGGGATGGGGGACAAAGATCCGAAGAGGAGCTGAGGTCCAAATCTATGGACGAGAGAATAGCAAGGGAGATGGGGGAGAGGTCAGGGACCATGAATGAGTCGAGGTCTGGGAAGGTAAGTGGGGAGGATGCAGAAGCTGCAGAACTAGAGAAATAAGGACAAGTAAATGGATAGGATGTGGGGTGAGAGACATACATACCGGAGGATAAACGATGTGCAAGGGTCTGAATGTCCACCTAGGCATATGGGTCCTCTGAATAATCCACAAGTTGTTCATTCTATGCCCCCTCAATAGAAATCCCCAATACAAAACCGTTAATGCTAGAGACCAACCGTCAGTCAGGGAAAAACGGTCATGGAAAACTACAATACCGGAAATGGAAATTAGATAGGTCACCGGAAGCAATGGTCACGGGGACATAGCATTGAAAAATTCAGTGTTCCAATGCTAGAACGGGTTGAGAGTATCACGGTAGCTCTGACAGATGGTGAAGGGTGTGGACGTAGGTTAACCTTGAAGTCGACCAAAGGTTAGGAGTCTAGAAAGTGTGCCTCCAATATTGCAGTGTGACCCCATACCAAAACCAAGTCCTCGAAACCCTTGGAGAACCGCCATCGGTCGTGGAGGATGCAACTAGGAACCACCAAACAAGTTCAGCGCAGGTGTCGGAGAAACCCTAGTTCTACCATGAGTGTCCCCTCGAGCGCCTGTTGTCCAACACAATTGTAATTTTTATTCTTTCTTTTGAGTCAGTTATGTTATGTTCTGACCTATTTTACTTGTTGTAATATAATCTTGTACATAATGTATTATAGCTTGATTCTTGTATTATAGCATTCATTTATTGATTATGTAGCAACATTTTGTAGTAGAATTCTTCTATTATATTTATAACTTTAATTCTAATTTCTAAATTAAATATATAAATTAGAATTACATAGAATATCCTAGTTTTGGTGAAACATACAGTCCTTTGCTTTTAAAAATCATATCAATTCTAATTTATTTGATGTTCACCATTTCATTTCATAGTTAAACCGACCATTAGGTTGTAATTTTACTTTAATCATAAGTTAGTGTAGATTAGTTTTATATTAGTATAGGATAACCATAGTTTAGATTAGGATTAGTTTTCCATGAATTCACTTCTTCGTAAGAGGAAAGTATTCAAGGCCAACAGAGCCTATAAATATATTGAGCATAGCCACACCAAACAACTTGGGCTATTAAAGAGCCTTGGTCTGGGCTACTCCTCCCTTGTTGACTAAGGTGCATAAAACGTGTGTCAACGTGTTGGAAACCGAGATAATTTTCATAGTGAATATGATGTTACCTACTTCATTTATGAAGC
This sequence comes from Pinus albicaulis, assembly GCA_034641835.2. Classification (NCBI taxonomy): domain Eukaryota; kingdom Viridiplantae; phylum Streptophyta; class Pinopsida; order Pinales; family Pinaceae; genus Pinus; species Pinus albicaulis. The sequence goes on along the minus strand of CM076581.1, from coordinate 16,337,145 downwards.
ATGAGAGGTTGTATGATTGTAAGCCTAATTGTAATTTTATCCCTAATAATAAAATATGTGCCTTTATTTTGGATGTTTCCTTGACAAACCATCAAGGTTTTACCATGTAAAATCATGTATGTATTACCTATTTCTTTCATTATTTCTCTGCCTTAATGTTTTTTTTACAGACTCCAAAGACCAACAATTTGAAATTGAGATAGACATGGAGTAGACATTATTTAGGTGATCTAGCAATCTCCCTTTCAATTTCAAAAGTAACTAAAGTTTACTAAGTGCTAGTTGCAGGTCAAGATCAAGATAAAGCAACATAGGATCCTCCAGTATAGAGCTAGTTATAGAGATAAAAACATATCTATGTATGATTTGATGCCTATGGATTGGTAGGCTTGATTTCTTGGTTCAATGCTATAGTAGCATTGATGGTTCGTAGAAAAGCTAGAAGAAAAAGAATAATAGTTGAGAAATGTTTCCCAAAGAGTTAGCTAGAGGGTCCCTTTGACCTGAATGTTTAAGGATGAACGTATGAGACTGGTGCAAGGAAAGCTACTTGACTAGTTGGACTTACTAGTTTTTATATCCATTTAGGTACATGAATTGATCAATGTTTAACTCTTGTATGGATTTACTTAGGTATATCGTGACACCTATAGGTGTGGTTTTTAGTTCTCTAATGTTAAAAAATTATTAGATTTGAACCTCACTATCACCAAGCCTATATAATTCCATCTTCATCCCTGCACCCATAGTCCATATGTGTGATTAAGTGCATTGTTTTCATTTGAAAATATACTACATATTTGGTGGTTGGAGTTTGTTTGATCATTCTAAGTGAGGATAATTTTGTGGGGTTTTTTCCAATGAGGGTTTCATTGTCATGTCATTTGTAGCAATCTTGGTTTTGGGACCTTTTTTTCTCCTCCATTTGTGGTTGGTTTCATTAAAACCCAAAAGGTTGCAACATTTTAACGATGGTGATTTTGATATGTGTTAGACCTCTCAAAAAAGGAAACCCTAGCATGAAGAGGTAAATCCACCAATTTGAAGCAAATAAACCTAGTAAAAAAAGAAATAACACATGAAATGAAGAGTCTCGTGCAAAATGGCTTAATTTTTTCTTCCTAGCCAGTGGTCTTATATAAGATTGCAATGGATCCATAGAAACATTTCACATAGTCTAATGGATAAGAGAAATCAATTAGATACCAATTTATATAACCTGAAGGTTGGAAATGTGCAACTACATGTTCACATATCAAATAACAAGCCTAACTACCTATTTTATATAATCAAATGCTTCCTTAGAGGCTAAGCATTATTTTGTAGAAGATAGGTGTTGCTAGGGGTGAGTTCTCATTATGCTCCCATTTAGTTCAAAAACATCCCTACTTTCCTCTCGGTCTGCAAAGGAAAGCATACACGATAGAGATGTTACTCACAACTGTTGGATATGCCATTTTGTTTGCTAATAATGAATAATGGAGCATAAAAAAGTGAGGGTTGTGGGATATTGTGATGTTTGAGTAGTGATAATATGTTTCTTGAACTATGAATTGAATCGATTGATGTGACTACTAAAGAGAGAGATGATGAGGGTGTGATCATGTGAATATGTGTATATATCTAGAGTTGGAACATAAAGAATGTGAATTGCATCATCCATGTGAGTCACGAGCAATCGACTAGTAATTCTAAAACCACTTATGATATGGGGTATAGTATTTGGTTATGATGAGGCCCATGAAGGCTTCTCCATTCATTTATCCTCCATATTTTAGTAGAGTAATTTGGGACCTAGTTGGAAGATGGAGGACCATGTCTTGTTTGTCAGGGAATTGTGTAAGAGTTTCATGATATTTGGATGCAGTGGTGTTTGAGATCATTTGATCTCTTTTCATGAGGATTATGTGTGGGGAAGCATGAGTGTTTGAGAGGATAGGTGATATTTCAGAGGAGTTATAAAACCCTAGCATCTATATAACCATGGTGAAATAGAGGATGAAGGTGCACTAGGCTCAGGTGAGCCAGCAAGAGGAAGGGAGACAATGCTCTAAGTTGAGAGATAGCCTTTTAATGAAAAGCATTGAAAACTTAATAACTGACACAAGAAAACTCCATCATAGATTTGGTTGAGAGGAAAATTCTCTAACAAATTTTGTTTGCAAAAGCTCCTTATTGGTGTAAATCTTCCACTTCAATTCGCATTGAAGTAAGAATTAGTAAAAAGAACATGAGTCAACATTAAATATGGATGACAAGGTGCACTTCAAGAGGAATGGGATTTGATTTTAATAACTAAGAGATTATTTTTTAATGGGGCACAAAGTTGAAAGAGACTAAAACTATGAAAAGAGAAGATTTGCATTATTGATTTGATAACAACTCAAACTAGAAAACCCTGACTTAAAAAAATCACGCCTACGTGAAGTTGATAAACTCAATAACTAGAGAATAACACAATTGTCTTACCTCAAGGAAAAATGGTTGACTTTATTGATCCACGCCAATGGCCTTATATATCATTACAATGGGTCTACACAAATTCTACACACAACTAAATGGTTGAGATAAAACAATTAAATACTAATGCATGCAATCTAAATGTTGAAAAAGTGCAAGAATCCCACATCAAATCAAAGGCTTAACTAATTGCATTAAATGATGAAATACTTCCTTATAAAATGGTCATTTTTTTGTAGAAGTTGGGAATTGTTGGGGGTGCATCCTCCTTGGTAAGAATGGCTTGGATATGATTTTTTTTGCTAAGAATGAATAATGGATCATAGAATGTGAGGGTTGTGGGATATTGTGATGTTGAAGGAGTAGTGATAATATGTTTCTTGAACTATGAATTGAACTGGTTGATGCGACTACTAAAGAGAGAGATGATGAGGGTGTGATAATGTGAATATGTGTATATATCTAGAGTTTGAACATAAAGGATGTGAATTGCATCTTCCATGTGAGTCACGATCAATAGATTAGTAATGATAAAACCACCTATGATATGCAGTATAGTCTTTGGTTATGATGAGGCCTATGAAGGCTTCTCCATTCATTTCTCCTCCATATTTTGGTAGAGTAATTTGGGACCTAGTTGGAAGATGGATGACCATGTCTTGTTTGTTAGGGAATTATGTAAGAGTTTCAAGAGATTTGGATGCAATGGTGTTTGAGATGATTTGATCTCTTTTCATGAGGATTATTTTTGGGGAACCATGAGTGTTTGAGAGGATAGGTGATATTTCAGAGGAGCTATAAAACCCTAGCATCTGTAGAATGGTGAAATAGAGGATGAAGGTGCACTAGGCTCGGGTGAGCTAGCAAGAGGGAGGGAGACAATGATCTAGGTTGAGAGATAACCTCTTAACGAAAAACATTGAAAAATTAATAACTGGCATAAGAAAACTCCATCATAGATTTGGTTGAGAGGGAAATTCTCTAACAAAATTTATTAGCAAAAGCTCCTTATTGGACTAAATCAGTCCACTTCAATTTGCATTGAAGTAAGGATTAGCACAAAGAAGATGAGTCAACATAGAATTTGGATGGCAAGGTGCACTTAAAGAGGAATGGGATTTGATTTGATTAGCTAAGAGATTATTTTTTTATGGGGCACAAAGTTGAAAGAAACCAAAACTATGAAACTAGGAGATTTGGATTAATGAGTTGATACCAAATCAAACTAGCAAACCCTAGCTTGAAAAAGCACACCTACCTGAAGTTGATAAACTCAATAACTAGAGAATGACATAAGTGTCTTGGACCTCTCAAACTAGCAAACACTAGCTTGAAAAAAGCACACCTAGTTGAAGTTGATAAACTCAATAACTAAATAATAACACAAGAAATGAATCACCTCAAGAAAAAATGGTTGACTTTATTAATCCATGCCAATGGCCTTATATACCATTACAGTGGGTCTACATAAATGTTACACACAACTCAATGGTCGAGATAAAAAAATTAAATACTAATGCATACAATCTAAATGTTGAAAAAGTACAACCAAAGACTCCCATATCAAATCAAAGGCTTAACTAATTGCATTAAATGATGAAATACTTCCTTATAAAATGGTCATTGTTTTGTAGAAGTTGGGAATTGTTGGAGGTGCATCCTCCTTGGTGAGAATGGCTTGGTTATTCATATCAAAATTCCTCAGTATTTTAGTTTATATGCATTGATTTGGTTTCTGTGATTAATTTTGTACATTTTGATAGAGAGTTTGTGGTTGCATGATTAATAAAAAGCCACGGTGATCTTGAGGTCTATTTTCTTTTAATACCATCTTACATCTATATGAGTGTTGTCTATGTTGAATTGATTATGATTTTATGATAACTCATGCAAACATATCTTTCTTTTAGTTGACTAAAAAGTGATTATAATGTTGGATGTGAAATCTTTGTGAATTAAATTTTTAACTTTGGCTTATTGAAATTCTTTTAAGCTTTAAAAAATTATTTATTAAAATCAAAATACGTTGAACTTATTATTATTGGTTATATAAATTAAGTGGTTTGCAAACTTTAATAGATATAATAGTCATGAACACACTTATTTTATAATATATCTCACATTGTCAAATTTTAAAAATCATAAACACTAACACAACAATTATTTATTTATTTATTTAGATTTATGTTTTAAAATTGTTTTTCTTGCCCAAGAATTCATTTTAGTCAAGTGTAAAAAAATAAGTTAACGCCGCCAAAACCTAAACATACCCTTATAATTCAATGGTTTGAAAATAAAAAATAAAAAAATTTACCAACTTCACTATCAATGTGTCCACTTCAAAAACCCAACGTGTATTGAGGTGAGTTTAAATGGAGAGCAGATTTCTCAATGTTGAAACCCGTCACCGTTTCTTGTAACGATCACATAGATTTTGATGACGTGGCATATTACGCTGTATATAGAAATGGTAGGTAAAGAAGGTCATGTTGATGGCACGTGGCCAGAAATAGACAAACGAACAACTAACCCACGAGGAATGATGGGACCGTCTTTTTATTGGTGGCTTAACTGTCGGCGTCGTTACCGGGCGCGCACATGATCTGTCGCTGTCGCTGCCTGCCAATTCCACCGACCCCCACGTGTCGTACAACACTCGCCCCGAAATAAGGCTCGCCCCGACCCCCACGTGTCGTACAACAGTCAGCATTAACGTTTGTGTGCGAAACTATCGCTAACAACCGCAGTCAGAAACTCCGGACGTGATTTTCCATTTAAATATTTCCACCAACCTTGTGATCAGAGAAACATGGAAGAATCAGCTGCCACGTCACTAATCTTAACATAATTACAGGAGAGAAATGAGTTGCATTATAATTATTCTATATAAATGAGATGCATTTTATAATTTCGGAATGTTTTTTTTTAATGGTGGGGAAGAAATGAGATGCAATTTATATGAAATTGTTTTTAGTGTGATTTTTTGGCCGTAGTCTAACTAGCCAGAGGAATAGCCCTGAAAATCATGAAAATTCCGATAAGATTTTCAGAAAATCCGGCATGAATTTTTCTAAATTCATGTTATAACTATCAAAGTTTAATATTTTGGGTGTCCTACAGGTTTTTGATGGTGCTGAATCCATTTCCAATGTCAAAATCAGGATTCAAACACTGTTTCTGCAAGATTTTTTAAATTTTTTTGGCCCGAATTCCAGCCAATTTTGACCGTCCGGGCAATTCCTCCGGCTCGTTAGACGACTCCTTTTTGGAGTTTTTGGTGTCGAATAAATTTGGCCTTAGTCTAAAAAACCCACATAATAACTTAGAAATAATTGTAAGATTATAAAAAATTCGGGCAAAGGTTAAACTTCAGTTTTTTGGGTGCCCTAAGGGTTTTTGGTAGTGTTGAATCCATTTCTACCATAAAAAAATGCAATTCAAACACTCTAACTACCTATTTTTTTGAAATTTTTATTACCAGATTTATGCTAAAAACTACCTTCTGGGCTATTCTGTTGAGTCAGTGGACAACTCCAAAAATTTGAGGTGAAATCTTAATTTATGTTATTTAAACTGGTTCAGAACCTCAAAAATCCCTAGGGCACTTTGATTGTGCAAAGTTACCCATCAAACTTCTGTTTTCAATGAATTCCACCTTGATTTTAGAGAAATTAAACCTGAAAAAGCCTTCAAAAAAATAGCCCTAAAAACAACTCAAATTTATATAAAAAATATTATTTATTAAACATATTAAAGAGTTTATAAAAACTTTTTATGTCAACTTTATGACTAGAGAAATATATAAGAATCACTTTCATATAAATATTTCTTTTTACTCAACTTTGTGATGAAAGAAATATATAAGAATCAAGTTTATAGAATTTAAAAGGTTTGGGTCACTTGATATAATAACAATAGAAAAACAAGTGTTTAGAGTAGTTTATTTTTAAAAATTATGTTATAGGAAAAATTGCATACAAAATTATATGTTAGTTTGGTTAATGTTAATTAAATTAGTTGTGGTTAATAGGTAAATAGAATTCTATAGTCTTGTTATGGGATAAAATAATAAATTGAGAAGTGAAGTGGATAAATCAATTGCTTGCTTAAGGATATGGACTTGTATATTTTGCACAAATTTAGGTGGGTAGTAAGTCTACACACAATTTTAATTGTACACAAGTGCTCAACAAAACATAAATAATGGTGAGAAGTAACTGATGTTACTTATGTTATTTACTTCCTTCAATTCCGAAGAATAAAAAATCACTACACAAATATCTAAAAATAATGCATGAATATTGAAGTCATATCCATAAATTATCCACATAAAATTATCATGTGCAAAGGCTTCAATAAGAGCTTTAAGTTAAGGGTGTTGTCTTTAAGTCAGATATTTTTTGGAGTTTTGGGCGAATTTTTGGCCAAAATTACAGGAAACAAATTGTGGTTAGATCTTGATTTGTGGTATTTAAATTGGTTTTTTTCCTGCATATATGGACTCAGCACCCTAAAAAACCTTAGGGCACTTCAACTATGAAGAGTCCACTAGTCAAACTTGTGATTTCAATGAATCTTTCAGTGATTTTAGACAAATTATATCATAAAATAAACTAGAAAACTTTTCAAAAGTCACACTTAAAGACAACTAGTTAAGGTATGATCCAATCAAATGTTTGACTTTTTCTTTTTAATAATATTGAAAAATAAGTTAAACATTATAAATTACATTAGTCAATGTCAAATCCACTCTGCATTGACAAAGATTAATAACATGCATTTTATAATTTAAAAATGTTATTTAAAAATTACATAAACAAAATACATTTTATAATTTGAAAATGTTATTTACACATTACCTCGATAAAATGGAAGAAATTACTAAATCTAAAAAATTTAATTCCTCTTAGTATTTAGTAATTCTAAAATTAAAATGAATTTAAACTAATTTAATTATATAATTATAATTGTTTATTTTATTTTATTTTAATTTGGTCAAAACATTACATTATCTCTACTATAAATTATTATTTTGAAAAGCACTTAAGAGAAAAATATTACTTTTGTTTCAAACTTATAAAAAAATCAACTTTATAATATTTAAATGGTATGAAGCATTTTATAACTCGGAAATGTTATTTAGGGATTACATTCATTAGGGTGGAAGAATTGAGATGCATTTTATAATTTGGAAATGTTATGTATAACATTACTCGAGCGAGTGAAAGATATGAGATGTAATTTACATGAGGAAATATAATGTGTTAAGCATACAAAAGGTTTAAAAGGACTTTTATATTATTGAATTTTTTATATTACCATTAATATTTTTACTTTTTATTAAAAAAAATTAAAATTTATAATATATATATATATATTTAAATTATATTATAATTAATTTTATTAATAGTAGATCAAGTTTATTTATGAGTAAAATATTACAAATCAAAATTTGTTATAATAGATGAAGTGTTTATTTTGAAAAAAGATTTTTAGAATTTTAATTTAATTATTATTAATTATTAGATGAATGATAAAAAATTATCCTCTATAAAATATTCTAAAATAATTTTAGCAGTAGTTATAAATGAAAAGTTAATATTTATCTTAAAAGCAGTTATGTCTTTTCTACTTTTTTAATTAAATTAATTAATTGAAAAACAATGTGATATAAACATGTGTCATATGAACATAAGTTATGGTTTTTTGTGCATGTGGTAGTGGTAAGCCATGGTATTGGCCCATAATATTTTAACAAAGTCTATTTACTAATTAAGAATCTCCATAGTAAAGTGGGGATGAATATCCATGGCTAAGAATATTGCTATACGTTTTTTTAAATCTATATATGTTAACTGATATATTAGTTCATTTTATAATAATAATAATAATATCCTTGATTGGGTGTTGGAAGTTGCGACGTTGGAGGAGGGTGGGGAAGCCCTGCATCCCATCGCCTCTCGTTGCATTTAAGAAGGTGGGGTGGCATGGCCAACCCACCTTATGCAACACATGTGAACAACATTTACCACCCTTCATTCTTATGTTAGACAACACTCTGCTCAAATGCTCTAGGATGTCAAGAGACCTTGCTCTCAATTTTTTTTGCTATATCTAGGCATCACCTCCACCATAGGTGGGATGTTTCCTCTAGGTGAATGACAATGGGGAGCTTGGATTCAGTAGAGAAGAATCTAAGCTATGGCGTGGATGGTTGGTGCCCTCTCTGGATTGAGCGACGATTTCTTGGTTTTTTTTCCATGGCCATGAATTAACATACATAGGGATTTTAGGCTATTTTTTTTTATGGATTGAGGTTCTTCAACTCATGCACTAGTCCCTGAGCAATGACACGAGGAAAAACCTAGGGAAAATAGAGGACACATCAGTTTGGTCTTTGGCAACAACCATAGTGCTTGACATTGTAGGAGTAGGAGCTGAAAACCATCAACTAGCTCTCATGACTACACAAGTTTAGATCTGGTGGGATGGTCAACATTGGGTATTTATCTACATATCTCATTCCTTTGGTTTTGACAATTCCTTCTCTGGTTTTGATTTTATTTGGTGGGTGTTGGCCTATAATGTTTTGAGCTCACTGGGGGTGTGTTGTTGATTCTTGGTGGTAGTTGGACCCTACCAGGAGCCTCTTGTCTGCCCACCCTCATCAATTATTTTCCTTTGGAAGTCGTCACAAATCTCTCTAACTTATTAGATTTCTCATGTTTTACTTTTATTTGGTCTTCGATTTTCCAATCCCTTGGCTTTTTGGGTGTTGTGGGCAAGAACTATCTCCCAGCCATTGTTTATTCAGTGTAGTATGCCTCGAAAATGAATGTGTTGTTGCCGAGGGTGTGGGGGTAGGGGTCCTCAGATCCGACTGTGAGCTTGAGCCCAAGTGTAAGCCCCTGATGTCATAGTCATTTTCCACTTTGCCACTCCCCCTGAAATTCGAGAGGAAATCGATTAGTTTTAAGCCTTGACCACCAGTGACTAATAAACTTAATTTGATCTAGAAATTCAAGCTAAGGTAGGCAATTGGATTCCTGACATGAGGCGCAATAGGGAAATACTAAGCTAATACTTGAACTCCATCACCCTCCATTGGCAAATGAAGGCACTCCTAGGCAGGGTCTTGAAGGAGAAACATGAAGATCATAATGATATAATCTCCTCTAAGTGAAATTAAGTGGGTATAGCATTATCAATGTTGTTATCTTGCTAGTTTGGATTCTTGGATTGCTCACCTTGAAAACAATTTACAGTGTGAAGTGAAATCTCTTGCACCAACTACAACAACGCTCAAGACCCAACCCTAGATACTTCATCTAACTCTTGATGTTATGCTTCACTATTTGGCAATAATTTTTTAACTTTCTATAGTCTAGTCTATGATAATTTTCATAATTTTCTTAGTGTTTGTTGTTATCATTTTGTATTATGTAAACTCTTGTCAATGGTCAACAAATCTAATTCTTCTAGAGAAAAAATGAAACCGAACATAACATAAATAATGATTTATTATTATTACTATTATTATTATTATTATTATATTCCAAAAATTCCAAAGTATCGTACACTTGTTTTCAAAAAAGAAATTGATAAATATAAAGATTTACACATTACCATTGATGATTTTTATTAAAAGGTGGGCGAGCTAGGGATTTTTGTTCCTATCTAGTTTAGCTATTTTTTGACTTGAAATTTATAGTGTTAATCAAATTGTTTGTGCTTGATAGGCAAAGTTGGTTAGTTGTAATTTGAATGATTAATAATGAAGGATAATATTAAAGATCAAATATATGTTTTTATTTTTCAATGACATTTTATAGAAGATATTGTTGATATAAATTTATATTAAATATGGTCGCATATCTTATTTTGTGTGTATATATATGGATGATTAATTTTAGAATAAATGAAAATATATTTAAAAAAACCAAATTTGAATATTTAAGAATATTTAAAATAAAAAATGTTAATATTAATACTTTTCTTAAAATTTATATTAAAGCCATTTAAATATACTTTTTATAAAATTTATAATAAATTAATTTCAATAATTTTTTAAAAACATCATATATAAAATTAAAAAGGAAAAAATCTTTATAACTTAATCTTCAAAATTTTCTAATCGATTATTTCATATATATATATATATATATATGTATATATATATATATATATATATATATATATATATATATATATATATATATATATATATATTAAATTTACGTTCTTTTTAGATTTAAAATTCACTTTAGACCAAGATTTTCTATATCGAGTGTGTGATGACTTTATCCATAATACTTTTGATAACGTGTTTCCGAAAATATGGTCTCTAGTCGCTTTTGGAGGGGTTTGACAATTTCATGATTAATTGATTCCTTGCATGATTCAACCTTTTTTATCATCATGACATGGCGTGGAGAGCATCTATTGATATTAAAAAAATAAAGGCCTCATAAAATTTTTGCTAACACCTATATTATCATATTTTCTATAATTGTGAAATATATCAATTTTATTTTAATTTTAGGAGAGAAAAACCCAATAACTTTTTATTATAAAACATGCTTACATATAATATATATAACACTTCCATATTCTCAAGGGCCCAAAACCACATACCCACTCACATATTTCCCATGTATATTCTATTACCATAACTCCTAGATTGTTATCACTTCCCACTTAATAATGAGAATATATACAAATCTTTATATTGTCCAAGTACCCATAAAAAATCAGCAAAACATAAAACATAAACCATGGAAGCATCTACAGTGAATGGCCACTCTAGATAGATATTGCATATATGTTCCATCCACTTAAAATGCAAAAAAAATAAGATAATGAAATATATAGCAGAGATTCCTTTATAGTAGATGATTATATCATTTGAATAATCCATGATCCCTCGAAATTGTCATTGTAACAAGCAGAGTAATAAATTCCCCACGGTGCTTTGTTGAGCCTCTCTTTTGATAACTTATTAGCAACTAAATTCTAATCCCAGTATAAATGAGAGAAAGACAAGTCCCAAAATTCATCCATAATAAGTAAGATTCTCTTCATCCAATTTATGAGCTTGGTGGGCTCGAAAGAATATTTTCTATGAACCCAATCAATAATTACCGTTGAGTCTCCAAATACTATCAAAGTGACGATGGAGAGCCATATAACACAAAACATAACTCCCCACAATGCAATGAAATCCACACAAATATTTGTGCCCACCCCACTATTCCATATAAAATGATAGTAATAACCTGGTTTTATGACAATATAAGCCTTGCTCCCACAATTTTTATTATAGGTCACCCCATTAAAAAAACCCACAAGAAACCTATCCCAAATATTCAAGAGGTGTAGACGTCTCTCAGGCCTCTTTGTATATTCCAGTCCAAATTCATTGAAATAAGTTTCAATCGATGTGCAAGTCCACTTGATATCCATACAAGAATCCTAAAAAATTATAGCATTTATGTCGTGCCATATGCCCCAAAAAATAAATAAGGGAAGAGTGAACCAAGTCTTATAACTTGAGAATTAGTCTTGTAGGCACGCATCAATAGAATTGTTGTTCCAGTCAGCAGATAACTTTAAGATATCCAACACATCCATCTAGATGGAGATCACAAATGGGCATTTTAAAAACAGGTGTTCCACATCATCATATGCTGAAACACACACAATACATCTCCCCAATCCTTTGAACCCATGCTTACATAGATTATCCGAAGTTAAGACCCTATTCCTCCACATCAACCAACCAAAACACTTAAGTTTTAGAGGACAACTCCATTTCCATAACCTCAGAATTTTAATATTTTGTTAAGCATAAGAGATATAACTATAAGCCTCCTTGATGCAAAGGCATCCATAATTTTCATTGAATGAGAGGTCAAAATCATTTACTAGAGGAGTTGGTTCCTGAATGAGTGGCTTGTTAGGAGAGAATATATTTAGAATTTCCATGTAATTTGTTTAAATTAGGTAAACTATTGAAAATTTGTTGTAGTTTGCTTAATTTCTCCAAATTGGACCTTAGATCCTATACTTGTGGATATGGATCGAGTTTCTTATGTACTTTATATAATTCTTTTGATTTAATAAAGGGAGAGGACATTGATAGAGCTACTGAAGACGGGAATTTTCGCATTGCTTGGGACCATCAAGCCCGAAGGAAATTATAATTGAGACACTAGCACCTTAGTGGGGCCTACAACAAGAAGCGGTTAGCGGATTTTTCCTTTATCAGTGACCAACAATGGACCAGTGGGCCAATACAGAGGATAAAAGTGAAGGAGTTAATTATAGTGGCGACGATGAACAATGGAATAACTCGTAAGTTAGGAAGATCGTAACACTTTTCAATTAAAATTTTAATAAAGTGTCGGGATTCAGGGCCGCGACATATGTATATAACGCACAGTGTGATTTGAGGACTGATATATATATATAGTAAGTAATTAGGATTTCATTGTATATTATATTATAAAAAGCGACCAGTGCAATCGTTTGTGAGCGCAAGTGGTCTAGCAGAGTCCAACCTCGACGATAGGGAAAAAAGAGTGTTTTTGGGCTTTCTTCCCTTACAAAGCTTTTAATTCATCTTGGTTTGAATACTTTGAGAGTTCTTATGATCATCTATGATTCTAATAAAACAGGTGAAAATTTTGGTAGGACCCTTGACTGTAACAAAATTGACAATAGTAGCGGCTTGAACCTGGGGCTTCTTGCCTTTATCAATTACATTTCTTTTGACAAACTGTAACCGAAACTAGAAAAAACTGGCCTAGAGGACACAAAGCCAAGACAAAAATGAGTCAAAATTCATCAGACCAATTAACTTGATGGTTATTCTTCCAGCAAAATCGACTTCTTAGAAGTGCCACCAGCCAGGGTGTTTGCTGATGCAGGATGACTGGTTGAAGCACCCCCAGTCTCTCACTTGATGGTGGGCATACCTTCTCCTCCCACATGAATTTTCGCCATTATCCTATCGAGCAGAGTTTAATGTGAATAATATTTGGTGACGAAGCACATGTGGTGGACCAAGTCTACATAAACTGTGAATTTATCATTGAGCATATCTATCTTGGCTTCTAGGGATTTCGTGGACTCATTGTGCTCCTGCAAAACCAAGCCCATAATGGTTTTTAACTATCAAGAGAGCTCAATTTTTCGATTTTATAGGTTTTCCCTGGCTTTGGTGAAGCAAGGGTCGGGAATCCATGTTAATTTAGCATCAATATATTCGTTGTTGGTGCGGCGATGAATTGTCCTAGCCTGGTTCTCAAGATCCTGGATGTGCTCTCGGGTCTCTTGAGTTACAGAGTTGTTGTAATATATGGAGGCCTGCTTTGCATCCTCTTCAACACGTGTTCTTGGATGCATGTTGAAGGGCAAGGCGAAGGGGGCATTACTAGCTGGGTGAAGAGTAGAGTTTTGGGAAGAGTAAACCAAGGGGTTCAAAGGTAGAGGTAGTGATGGTTAGGAGTGTTGGATCTAGGGTATTCAGAGGTGAGCCAAGCAATGGGGAAGTCGAGGAGGAAGGTGGTGATAATAATGCCATTAAAGCTAGTAAGAGCCAAGTACAATTCTTTAGTAGCGGTGCAAGGGATATGACCAGTTCTTGGGTCAGAGTGGTAGTGATCAAAGATCAGAGAAATGATTGGGGATTTAAATCCCACAGGGGAATAGTTGGATTCGATGCCAGAGGAAGATTTCATTATAATGGGTTAGGGAGAATGTACTGGTCAGGTCTGCGAGATCCGTTGTCCTGTTGCAGATTAATGATGAACACAACCTTCATTGTCCTTGGTGTTTATAACCTTGCACTCCTAGTTGAGGGTAGCTTCCCCCAACTCCCTCCATGCAAGGGACCATAACTTGTAGTTGTCAGTTGTACCCTCATTGGTTAGCCTGTTAGCCAATCCATTCACTTTCCTTCTGAACTCCTGGAAGTGGAGCCCATTGAGGTCGTTGATGTGATGGTGGATGCAGTGAAGTGTTTTGATTAATTGCCAGTTGCTCGTTACCTTGCTTACCGCGACACCTTGCTAGAGTTTGCGTGCAACCATAGTTTCCAGCATCTAGTCTCCTTCGATGATCAGAGGGTCGAAGCACTGCTCTTTGGCTATGGCTAGACCATGCTCCATTGCATGGAGTTTTGTTGCATTGTTAGTGGTGGTTCCTAGGTTCCAAAAATAAATCCACATAATTTCTCCTTCAAAATTTCGAAAAATGCCACCGAACCCCACTACTCTAGGGTTGCCTTTGGCCGCACCATCTTAATTCATTTTTACCACATTATTTTTCAGGGGTGACCAGTGCCAAGGGCTTCGGGGGAAACACTTGCGGGGTTGGGGTTAGCCTGTGATGGGAAATGAATGTCCAAAAGAAGTAGAATGCACTGGTATGTGGGGCGAGGGGGGAATTGGAGGCTGGGACACTTGGAGATGGCTACAACATCCTAGATTATTTGCTTGATGGAGGTAAGAATGTTTTCCCTAGGATTCTTGTCATTGTTAAAAGTTATCCCATTAATTTCTTTCTAGATAGCGCAATAGATGGTGCCCAATATTCAATCCCATGCCTAGTCTACAACAAGATGGGGAGATATGCTAGATCGCCAATTATCCAGAGTGGTTTGTGTTAGGGTTCTATATTTTATAAGATCTCAAGGTGATTGAGTATTTCATATTTGTAACTTTTCACTCTAAATAATTTTCAATATGAAAATGATTTCCAAAAAAAAAGTATATATAAAAGAAAATAAGAAGAGCGTATGTCAAAAAGAAAATGAATATAAAGAAAAAGACAAAAATAAAGAAAGTTGAAAAAACAATAAAAGGAGAATAAGAACCCCCAAAAGGAAAATAGAAATAATACTGAAAGTGTTGCAAATTTAAATGCCACTACTGTTAAATTAATTTCCTTTATGTCAAAATCCAACAAGATTGTGTGCAGCTTGTGTTAAAATGCCACAAAGACTATATTTTTGTTCAAATCATACAACTTAATCATGATTGAACAATTGTGAATTTCGTGTTAATTAGGATAGTGAATAAATATTTTTCAAACAGTTTAATCTTGGCAGATCAGTAGTTAGGAAGAGAATGAGATTGATTCAACTGTTTAATATGAATCAATTGGAGAAATAATTGATAGATTACATTATATTTTTTATAAAAATAAGGTTATGTGGGTTTGCTAGCTTAAATGTACCCTGAAAGAGATGAAAACATGTTAGCTTAGAAAAAGAAATGTAATTGAAAGGGTAGGTAGAGGTTTTATTGGAGCTTTGAAAATAATTAAAATCCTCATCCTAAGTTTGAATCTTCAAAGTTATTTCATGCATATAAATAGGAAAAAGGGTAAAATGTTTTATCCTAAGTCTAAAACGGTCGGGGGCATGAACAAAAAAAGTTTGGAATATCATCCTTTATCCAAAGTTTCATTCATTTAGTTTCCCCTGCTACCTGACAAAATGTATCATCGCATTGCTTTAACGTGCCACCATATTTCCATTCATCATATCTTCTGCACCCTAATCCGATGACCCTCATCCCTTTTCGGTGCCCCCTCTCCATTTGATCTTTACTGTAGGGGGGGGAGGGGGGGGGGTTTCCAAAAAAAGTAGTTTTTATTTTCGGGCCCACATTGACATGGTGCCTCCTTGTCATTTCGCACCCCCCACTAAAATAGATTACCACTTCATGCCCCCTCTGAAAATTTGTTTCTCCGCTGATACCAAAATGACCATTCTGCCCATTGAGTGCCTATCATATCATGCCAGCTCGACCATTACTGTTTCCAATTTATTCCCTTCCTGCGGAAAAGCAACCGTTGATGTATTTAATTCATAATGACCGTTAATCCAACGGATCCGTGTTACAATCAACGGAAAATTGATCAATTTGTGTATAAAACCTTGCATAATCAACTTCTAAACCTTTACCTTGTATTTATCTCTACACTATGTATTTTTATTGCAGGTTCACAGAGCTCCGAAGCTAATCTGATCATTATCAAAGATTTCTCTGCAACTATCGCACCTTCTTCCCTAGTCCCAGAGTTTCACACAGTCCCGACGACCATTTTTCTCTCAGAGACGTTTATTTACCATAAAACCAGCTGCACCATGCCTCCTAAGAAGAAATGCCAGTAGGAGCCTGTAAATGCATTGCTCCATCCTCCTGTTGATCTTGATCACATACCATTAGCCGATAGAGACTATAAAATCCATGAAACCCTATGTGAATTCGAGCTATTTGAGATGTGTCGTTGGCTAGAAGACAAGTACATTGATAAGTCTGATGATATTGGACTGTGGGAGTCAAATTTACCCCATTACATTCCCCACATACCCACAGTGCCCTTGAATTCATTTGCAAGTGTCAGGCTTGTTATATACCCAGCAAGAGAGCCATAATTACTCCCATAGGAGAAATTTTGTTTACCATAACTACCCAATCTATAGACCAAATGATGCAGGTCCCTGTTATAGAAAATGAAACCCCTTTCTCACAGGAAGCACTCAATGAACTATATCAAAAGTTGGATTTTGCAAAAAGGGCTAAAACCCTTGAGATTTCTCTAGCCGAAGATACCCAATTACCCAAGAAGAATCCTCCCTATTCTTCCTCAATTTTCCCAAATAGAGCCAAATAGATTATCACTATTATTTATTACATCCTTGGATATTACTTTGACCAATGGGTAGATGAGCCAATTATAGGATTCCTTTCTATTTTCTCTGCAGATTCTAATCCTTTCATCCTATTCAATTTTAGCCAATTCCTAACTGATTCCATCCATGACCAATTTGTCAGATTTCAAATAGAAGAGGTGTTTAAATATGCCTTTGTCTTTGTATATATGTTTTTATATTTTAAGGGAGGCAGATTCAAATTTTCAATGCAGAAATTGGATGATGATGGAGATCACCAGTCTGTCATCTTCTGGACTACTATGATTATGAAGGAAAAAAAAGAGTATTTGTACAAACAATTCATTGAACTGTTTGTACATCCAGCAATGAGTCTTATAAGAAGCACCTCTGAGCCAAGAATCAATGAAGACATTAGGAATATGTTATAGCTATCAAACCAAACAATGACAGGTGACTAGTATTTATACCAAAATTACACATAATTGAGGATCTATGGCTATGATATTTCCCCATATAAGCTCCCAAAATCCCCCCCCAATGAGGATTTTTTCTTTAGAATACATTATGAAAATGCTCAATGTTGATGAAGTCCACTTTGTGTCTACAAATAAGAAATCAAAATTCAAAATTAGAACACAAATAGGACCTTTTATTTGCAACAACAGGACAACAGGGGAGGAAGTAGATAGATTGTTAAAGGAAATGAAATTCAGCCTCAGTTTCACATGGCCCTATGATCCATTAGGAACCATCTCCAAGCTAAGGGTAGAAAAAATATATACAGCTTACATCCTATTGTAGCCGCTACAACACCCTCCGAAATTTGGCACCTGTTTGAAATTTCAGAGCCTCGATCACTTTTGATAAAGACAAGTTCGTTCAGTGTCAGCCATGAACCTCAGGAAAGTCCAACTCCAATAGGTATTCTCAAAACCATTTGATAGCTCCCTTCTTCCAAGTTGGTCGCAAAGTCGCATAGTTGCACCCCTTTCAAATTTTAGACATTTGCGACCACGCAACCTTGTGACCCAAATACAGAATATGAATAAAGTTTGTGACCTTGCAACCTAGCGACCTCTAGGTCACCAGTTCGCAAGGTCACAAGGTTGCATGCACCCCTGACTAAGCCCAATTTGCGACTTTGTGACCCCAATTAATGACCACATGTGTGACCCCTTTATAAATATAAGGGTCGCGTAGGTCGAATTCGACATGCACAGCAAAGAAAACAAGACGCCTGACGAGCCAATCAGAGTGCGATTTTTCTCGGGTAAGTTGCCAAAACCTCCTTCTGTTTCCTTTTTCATCGGTTGTTGCCTTACCTGCCCGAGGCCTAGGCTATTACTTGCCCTTAGTTCCACTCAAGTGAAATCTTAGCCCTCACTTTCACTCCATCTAGGGTTTCCCCTTCCCCTTTCCAATCCTATCATGCCTAGACACATTCTGAACCTCTCCTATCTGCTCAAACCACCACAGGCACCCCTCTTTGGCCTTCTTGTGAGCCTTCAAACTTTGGTTTACTTCCTCCCTTAGATTTTTCTCCCTTTCTTTCCACATCTTCCCCGATGGTCGCAATCGCCTAAGTTTTCCTCAGAAAGCCCTAATGCGACCTTGTGACCTTGCGACCTTGAGACTTCGCGACCTCATGACCTTGCGACCCTGCAACCTTGTGACCTCGCGACCTAGTGGCTGAGTCGCAAAGTCATGAGGTCGAAAAGTATTGACTGACAACGCGATCACGACTTTGCGACTTTTCAGCCTAGCAACCTTGCGACCTAGTTGCTGGTTGCTAAGTCGGAGAGTCGCAAAGTTAGAATTATCCACACAGGCGCAACCATGTGACCTTGTTGCTAGGTTGCCAAGTCACAACCTTCCCAATATAATCTTTAGCGACCAACACAGGTCGTAGAAACCTAGCCTGAGTAGCCAAAACCATTAGTGAGCCTAGTCAGGCCCTTTATTTTTTGTTTCATGCAGTCTGTCTTATCGTGGGATTGTTTTCTGAACATGCCAGGGGATATCGAGGCTGAGCTAGAATGTGTCTCCATCTCTTTGGCCTCAAGCGACATGGGGCCTCCAACAGTTCGAAGAAGAGACAAAACCCCAGAGATAGAGCTATAAGAAGGATACATGCCTCCTTCGTCGGCCCCTATCTATGGGGACACCGCCTATGCCTTCAGTAAAGGTGACAAGATAACATGGTATGCAATCTACCAGGAATTCACAAAGCAAGAATTCCCAGAGGACCTCGCATATCGGTAGGTATACATTTAGGTTAAGAGGTCTAAGCTTAACTATGTGAGCGCCCACCCACCAATCTTCCTGTGCACAGAAGTAGTCGAATGGATCCTCCAGAAGGTCGATTCACAGTTCTGGGTCATCCGTGATCATGCGAGGAAGGCTTTTGCCAATCTGATTGGAAAAGATGCAGAGGTATATTATGCACTCCCTGTTAGGGAGGAATATTTCAATGCCAAATGGGTCTCCACATACGACGTACCAATACAGGATACCTTGAAGGGATGGTGGGAGGACCCTGAGAAGTTTAAAGGGAAGAAGGATAAGGAATACAAAACCGATGGCCTTAGGAAGGTTTAAAGGCTCATTGCAGCTATGATGTGTAGGTTGTACGACAGGAAGGACGCCACTACTTTCAATGGAACAAGGGTCCCTGTTGGGTCTCATATATCCCCATGTTTTTTTCATGAAATATCACTTTTTATACCCTAAAACCATAGGATTTTAGCCCGCTCCGTACCCTAATTCCATAAATTGTCGCCAAATATTTTCTATGGTTGATTATCATTAGGTTTTTTAGATTTTATATGGTTATAGATGATTATAGCATGTTTTAATGATTATGTTTTTTCTAAGTTCATTTGTCTCAGGGTTCTGTTGCCGAAATTCTTCACAAGTAAGTAGAGTACGGAAATGTCCAATTTGGAGTTTTGACATCCCGACATGCTTCCGAGGAAAAATAAGGGAGGTTATGGTCCAAAATAATTTTTTAATACCTTCCCATGCATTTTATTACTGTCAGGTCGCACATCTGGGTCCCTAGGAGTTAATTAACAAATATGCTCAAAATGTGCAAAGTTTCCAAACTGCCATGTTTGACCTCGATGTGTGTGTAGCTGGAGGTGAATCTATAAAATATAATCAAATGGGTTTGTTAAAAATATAACCAATTATGTAAATCCAAAATGGTTTCTCTAGATTCGAATTTTTATAAAAGTGATACGTGGGTCTTGGAGGCAATTTTGTAAAAAATCACTGTTTTTTCAGAGTTCTAGAACATTGCAAAAAAAGCCAAACAACCAACTTTGGGCATGATTTCCAAGGATATGGATTTTAATAAGACAAAACCAAGAGAGTTATTTGTTGGAAATATAACAAATTAGTCTCTCTCTAAACATTTTTCCAAAATTCCCCATGGTTAGGAAGATTTTCCAATATCTTTGAGGTCCGTTTGTTAAAATTGTTCAATTTTCCAGAATTGAGGAAAATGAATAATTCGCCTTGTGAATCTTATAAATGGCTCAGCCATGGTTTCTGTTGTAAGCTTGGGAGTTTTTTGAAGGAGGAGGAAGACAAGGTGTGAACTTATGATTTGAATCTTAATACAATTTGACTTTGCCATGAATTCTTTGTAAATGTTATGGTTTTGATTAATATTTAGACATTGATTTAGTTTAAACTTGCACCAGGAGTGGGAAGGGCCCACCATCACCCAGAAGCAAGTTTGTTAAACATCATAGGATAGAGGTAGCGTATTTGATTTAGATTTAGGTGCATGGATTTTATTTTGAAAGCAATTGTTAATTAGATCTCATAATTTTGATTATGTACTTAAGACTGTAATTCATTTTTTTCTTAAAAATAAATAGAAATATCATTTTCAACTCGTTGCAAGCTAATGAATGGTGTTGAACAATGATTTTATTGCATGAATAACCCTTTTGTTATAGGTTTATGATTGAAATATTTAAAGGTGCTTCTTAATTGGATAAACAAGAGACCGATAACTCCATTTCTTTTAAATATGAATTGAAATCGATTATGTACTTTACTGATCCACTATAATTTCTTGTAACATTGTGTTTTGGCAACCAAGTATTTGAAAGAAATGCAATGAGACCATTAAATCTTTGTTTGAAGTTGTAGTTTAGTTTTAAAATTCATTATGATTGTAGTTAGTTATTGGTAGAACCATTAGCCAATGTGCTAATGTTTGAATTATTTCTTGAGTTTGATTAAAGAAGTTTAAGGATAGGATAATTTCTCATTTCGTAGACTCTTAGATTTGAAGCATGTCAATTAGAATCTTGGCTTACTTAGTTTCTTTTGAAGTAATTGCAGAATGGTGACAGAGGTCAGTTTGAATGCTTATTTGACTTCTTTTATGCATCCCAGGAATTAGATAAGTTGAAGGCTTGTTTATTCATTGCCTTAGTTTAAGATCATTTGAATGAGAATGAATTTTATTGGGATTAAGATTTAGCATAAGTTTGGTATCATTTTAAATTAATCTTTATTGATTTAAGATTCTTGTATCTAAATTAAATAGATCTTAGTATTTATATTGAGATTTTCATTTAGATTAAAATCATTTGAATAATAATTTGTATTGTTTGGTTTATGATTAATTAGATTTAGTTTCATTTGCACAATGATTAGAATTTCTTATTTTTTTAAGCATGATTTCCTCAATTGATTAGCTTCAATTAGAAATAACAATTTTGTACTTAAACAACAAGTTGATTCCTACTTTAGTCTAGGTTAGATGCTTTGATCCTGCGTTCCCTGTACTTGTACCTCGAAGCTTACGAGCCTTGGATTGATAATTTAATGTTGGAAATTATAGCAATATATTTCCCCAACATTTTTGGCGTCGTTCCCGGGGAGGTGCTAAAGGGATGAGAGCCTAGTTTCTTTCACAAGTTTTTTTGTGTGTGTGATCTTAGTTGTAGGGCAATTAGAGGGTAGAGAGTGTACAGTAAGACGTGAGTGAAGAGCCATGCATCCACTATTGTGGGGTTGCTCCAAAGTTTGGATTGCCAATCAAGCAATTTTGGTGAGTTTTTATTGCAATTAATAGTCTTTAATTCATTTAGATTAAAAATTCAAGTTCTTTAAAGATATATATTTTTTTAGGGTGCTGTAAGAACCCCCTCTTTTGTACTAATCCATGTTGCGAGAAGGAGAAATTCAAGAATGAATGAGAGATTCAAGAATTTCCATCGAGGCGCTTTCTCAAATCCTAGCAGTAGCTGGGGTATCTTCTTCTCAGGAAGAGTTCATCCTGACTACATTCAGGAAATTATCTGTCTCTCCACAGCTAGAACGTGATTTGGAAATCTCCCTTGAGTCCTCTTGCCTATCTACCAAGGAGATCAATGAGACATGTACCAAATCTGATGGGGAGCATCCAACTAAACTTGAGATTGAGGAACCTTCACCATGCCTAGCAACAAGCCTTGTGTGCATTCCAGAGATCAATTATCTAAGTTTTCTTGGCATGACCAAGGAGTACATTCAGAGTGGTCCAAAACAGGAAATGAGCCAATACCACCAGGATTACATCGAGGATTGGTTCCAGATCATAATCCATCCAAAGTATCACGCTTATCTTCAAATACTCTTGGTATCATATCAATCAAAGCAACCGGTTTCCCATACTCTAGTATGTGTTGAAGTTTATTCTTTCAAACTGAGTGTGAGTATATTTAGCATATTGTTATGAACATGGTTGCATTGGAAGTACTCCTACACTTGAAGGAGACCTTCCTCTCTCTAGATTAGGGTGGGAATGAATAAAATTGTTGTTACAACATCATTCTTGAAATTTCAATTCCAAAGGCATAACCATTGAAAGTTTTGTCATTATGCACTCTTGTGGTAACACTTGTCAAAATAAATTCACTCTTAATGCCTCATATTTTATAAAGTGACTCTGATTATTGGCCATGATTATTCATTGGGTTAGTTAGGGGAATTTTTACTATTATACTTTCCACTCATAAGCTTAACATACTATCATCCAAGAAACATTTTCAAGTTTCTCTTTGAAGGTATTGATGAAAACTCTCCTATGGTGGACCATGCCTATAAAACCATCATGAGCTCTCATAAGAACCCTAGCATGACCTACTCAAGGAATATTTTAGTAATTATCTGAGTTTTTTTATTTTCTTGAGTCTTAAGGGTAGCAGGATCAACCAGTAAAGATTAGTTATTAAAAACTTTTCACGCCACCTTTCACTCTTAAGGAGTAGATCTGTCTCCCACTTATTAAGTAACCTCTAAGGTTAATCATAATCAGAGTCTACAAAAATATTTAGGGGAGGATAGGAGGTATCATAATGAGCCGACCTACCATGATCATGAGACCTAACATGCATGACATTACTTCTTTTGGTCACCAAGCTAGAGTAATGGCTTCAACCCAAAAATATGGAAGATAGGAGGTCTCATCACAAGTTGATTTGTTCATTCATGCTACTTCTTGTGAGTGGCACTGCCATCAGCTGATTACCAAGCCAGGACAGTGGCCTTTATATAAAATTCAAATAAGCTAACTCTGAATCTGTATCTAGTAAGTGGGACATGGAAATTTCGTTAGGTTAAAAGGCATCCATGTCGAGGCTATAGATGCCTGCTGGTAGCAGGGCCATGCCTGTGGTATCAAAGTTAATTTTACACTATGATTTACTTGGTTTTTTTTTCCTTTCTCTGAACTCATTATCATATCTCTCTAAGAATGGATTTAATATCCTTCAGTAGTGTGCTTTGGAGTTCTATCTTTCATAAATAACTTGGTTTTTATGGATGTGAGACCCTTAGTGCATGTGATTCACTTTGCTCGAATAAGAGAAGATTTAACTATATGCTTGGGTAACAGTAAGAAAATCATCCTCAGAAGCTATCATTTTGTAATATTTATTTTTCCCTACTTTTGATCCATTTTAAGGCCTTGGTTTTTAAATAAAGTCACTTTTACTTGTAATAATGAGGCTATTGAAAGTGAAGACCTACCGCTTTGGATTACTCTTGAGATGCTTTGTGGAAATTCTTATGGTTAATCATTTTAGGATGACGTTATTTCTGCAGTAACAACATTGTTAAGCATTCCTTTAGTAGCCCTAGCATTAGTTACTCTTTTAGAATAATAAAACTCAGTCTTAACGTCACTGGATCCCTCGTCACTACTTTTATTATCTTATTGATGCAAAGGAAGATGACATCCGATGAAACTTACTTACATGCTTTCACAATTAGCCCTATGGTTTAAGTCAATGAAGCATGAATTTAATATATAAATCCTATCCCTTTAGTCTTTGGTCTCTGTCAGAGGTTTTGCTTGCATGAGGACATGCAAGATGATAGGCATGGGGGGGGGGGGGGATATGTTAGGAAAAAATGATGAGAATTGTCAGGGTTGATTCATATTTTCACCCTATGCTTACTCATGGTTTTCATTATCATTGTTGGGCTAGTATCTTAAACTTGGAGCATGATCAGGTAATTGTTCATTATTTAATCTATTTCCTTTATTTCGATAAGATTTGCATGAAAAGAGGATTATTGATGATGTTTCTTGTGTTATTTCAAGAAGTGGTATGAAAAATACACATGCATCAACATTTTCGGGATAATGTGGATATTGAGACCTTTTTACTTCTTCAACAGATCATATCAGCAGTCAATCAGATCGAGCCATTCCATCACTTAATTCATCTTGCAACACCAAGGACATAAAAAACAAGGGTAAAACTTGAGGTAGAGGTGGCTTAATATTCTTTAATTGACTAGAGATTTAAGAAAGCTTTGATGATTAACCACCACATATTCTGTATATTTGGTTTTCCATATACCCTCCATTTGTATGCTACTCTAGGTCATAATCATATTGGTTCATGTAAACAAAGAAGTAACTATAGTGCCTCCCCTCCTACATTCACACATATTGTCAGAGGGTGAATTCATTGCTGCCTTTCATAAAGGAACCATCCATAAGTATTGGTCTCACAAAAACAGAGCATACAAGTACATATCTTACTATATCCATTACCACCTCATCGCATCCACCATTTCCATTATCACCTATCATACTATTCATCATTTTACTCCTACCATATCTATTGTTTCTCATCAATTGGTATCGCTCTCAAAATCAAATCTCCATGTAGTGTTGCTTCACGAGACCTAACCCTACCTAAAAGCCATGATGCCATAGAAACGTAGATACGAGCAAAGTATTTGTTTTCATGAAGACATGAAAAACCTCAGGCATGGGGGGATGTTTGGCCTCGTATATGCCCATGTTTTTTTCATGAAATATCACTGTTTATACCCTAAAGCCCTAGGTTTTTAGCCCGCTCTGTACCCTAATTCCATCACTTGCCGCCAAATATTCTCTATGGTTGATTATCATTAGGTTTCTTAGATTTTATATGATTAAAGATGATTATACCATGTTTTAATGATGACGGTTTTGCTAAGTTCATTTGTCTTAGGGTTCCGTTTCCGAATGTAATATTCCTAATTAGCCATTGCTAGTTGGAATATTATATTTACTCCATTTTTGTAGCAAGGAGAATAAATGGGATAGGGAGACCCTTAAATCTTTGAAATGGCAATAAAACAATCCCAATGTGAAAGGGGATCAGCATAAGAAGCCACCTTGGTGTGAAAGTGAGGCAATGTAGGAGGACTAGATCCAGTTGACCAGGTCAACAACGCTGCTACATGAGGAGGGAAACCAGTAAGGACAACGCAGTTTTGAAGAAGGAATATTTGAAGGAAGTCACCTCATTAATGAGTGGGGTCAGGGGTGAGGAGGCTCACCAAGGATAAGAAGGAAGACATAACAGCAAGGAAAGCATTCAATATTCATCTATGTTTGGCCTTTTGACTACTTTCATGCTTCAACTGTTTAGCTGTAGTTGCAGCACTGTTTAGTGCAAGGGATTCTCATGCGGGAATTCCATCCTCTTCTTTGGATCAACTTGTTTAAGGGATCTAAAGGGAAGGTTCTGAGCTATTTTTCCATCATTTGACTTAAGTTAAATCAGTAATCAACATCTACAGGGCATTCACTTCTAGAAACTGCGTCTTTTCTGCAGGTGCAGTAGTAGCAGGGTTGAATCCCTTGATTTTGTGCAGGTGTTTGAGGAGGAGGTGTCTATTTCTTTCCGGAAAGTCTAATAAGGAGGGCCTTTGGACATTTTATGTATTTATCAGCTATTTCATGTTATATTCAATCATATCAAATACAGAGTTGCATTAGACTGTGTTATTTTCTGCAGTACTGCCTTTTATACTTGTGTAAAGCCAGAAACCCTTGCCGAGTTGTCTTATTTCTTGTATAAAAGAGGTTAAACCTCCATTTCTTGGCTATATGATTAATAAAATATCCATATAAGTATTGATTCATAATTTTTTGTAGAAATCCTCAAGTGAATTACACTATTGTAGTCTTTAGAAATTCTGTTGTTGAAAGTCATGGGATTGGGGTGTTTTTAAGCTATATTGAGATAGGGAGATTTGTTTAATGTAGCTAGGATGATTTTTTTATGATGCCCTTTGGTATGTAAGGCACATACAACATATATAAGAGTATCCAAGTCTTGTTTCATGTTTTTATAGCATAATTTTCTGAATACATCATTTTCACTTTCCAGAGTGCAGCAATTCCTAAAAAGGAGTATTACAGTGGTATCAAAGCTCTGCTCTTGGCTCAGCTTATGGGGATAATCCATCTACAATATGGAGGTGAAATATATTTTGAAACTCCTACTTTAGACCATGCAGGACATTGCAAGAGACCTCAAGGGGATGAGGCACAAAGGAGATTCTATACGGTTTTTCCATGAGGTAAGCACCCACACTTTACATGGTATGGAGCATTCTGCTGCAATACAAAAATCTACCATGCCCTCATTTTTATTTTAGGAAGATTAGGAGGAAACCCTCGGGAATTATTTTGAAGAATATGAATCCCAATCTCAGAAGTTCAAAGAACACTTGAGCTTTCAGGAGTTTTGTCGGATCAAGGATGGGAGGAGAATTAATTCTCATCCAAAGAGGGGAAGTTTCATGCATGGATCAGATCTACAGTGCAGTATGGGGAGGTTATTTTTATCTGCATATGATGGAACACCTAAGTGTACAACCAAGGCTTGGGTGGAGAAGCTGGACACTTATTTCCATCTCAACAAGGTTTCTGAGATAGAAGCCATTAGGATAGCTGCGCTGCACTTAGAAGGGGAGGCTCATGAATGGTGGTTTCATGGGTTAACCAAACTTGGACATGATCACATCACCTCATACTCAGTATTTACCAAGAGGCTAGTAGAGAGATTTGATCCAAGAGATCTGGAAGCCCATTTTGTCAAGTTAACCAAGCTCAAGCAGGAGGGAGATCTTGAAGATTATATTGTTGAATATTTGCAGCTCTCAGTGATGGTATCCAACCTCACTATGAGCAGGAAGGTATGCATGTTTGTTGATGGGATGACTGAACCATTGCATGGGTTTGTCAAATCCACCAAACCAACTACTCTCCTTGAAGCTATGGAGAAAGCTAGAGACTTGCAACATACTTTGCCCAAAGTAAGAACATTGCTGCAACATGAGACTGCTTAAAGGAAAAAGGAGACAATCCTTAACCATGAATTGAAGAAATTGAGGAAGGAAGGGTCTTGTCTTGCATATCGGAAGCCATGGGTGCCAAACCATGACTTTGTTGCAGGAAAGACACATTCTATTGAAACCTTCTCCAAGGAGGGGGAGGAGGCCAGCGCTGTACCATCAGTAGAAAACTTTTCTCCAAGAGGGGGAGCTATTTCAGCGTTAAGAGGGGTCCCAAAATATTTGACCTTGAGGGTAAGAGGTACTATTATGGGGCAAAGAGTGTCAGTGCTGATTGATAGTGGGGCTACTCATAATTTCATTGATGGAAAACTAGTACAAAGGAGAGGGATCCGCATGGAGGAGTTTGAGAGATTCTCAGTTATGGTTCCAGGAGCTAGAACCATACAATGTGCCAAATATGTCCTGGCACTATCCATCACCATGGGGACCTAGACTTTAATAGACCACTTCTTTGTGGTTTATATTCTAGATACCAATGTCATATTGGGGGTCCAGTGGTTGATCACTCTTGGGAGAGTTACCACTGATTGGAAAAAAATGGAGATGGAATGGACAGAAGGGAAGAATGGTAAGCATCAAAAGATCAAGGGCATAAACACATACCCCCCTCAGATTGTTTCAGCACACAGGATGGAGGCAGATCTGCGTAGAGGAGATGTAGAATGGGTAGTAGAACTACATCTATCAGAAGCAGGGGGCAAGGATTCACCAGTACATCCAGATGTACAAGCTCTTTTGGACTGATATTCTACAATGTTTGGAGATATTCCACCAGGGAGGCCTCCTGACCAGGGGTTTGAACACACTATTGAGTTGGAGCAGGGGATCCAAGCAGTAATCACCACTCCTTATAGGCATCCAAAGGCTTATAGGGATGAGATTGAGAGGGCCATCCAAGGGCTGTTGGCTCTAGGACACATCAGGCCTAGTACCAGTCCTTTTTCTTCTTCAGTGGTCTTGGTAAAGAAGAAAGATGGCACATTGAGGATGTGCATTGATTATAGAGCATTGAACAAGAAGAACATGAAGAATAGGTATCCCATACCTAGGATCGATGAGCTAATGGATGAGCTAAGGGGATCTAAATACTTCTCCAAGATTGATTTGAGATCTGGGTATCATAAAATCAAGGTGAGGGATCAGGATATCCCCAAGACAACGTTCAGGTGTCACTATGGGCATTTTGAATTTTTGGTGATGCCATTTGGATTGACCAATGCCCCAGCAACTTTTCAATCTTGCATGAACCACATTGATCTGAAATTGTGAGAACAAAGTATTTCTCATACAAAGATTGACTGCAAGGGCATTCACCGGATCTTTCACCTTTCAAAGAAAGGATGAATCCGGAGGCTATCTGGCCCTTCTACAGACTCTGCCTAAAGAAATAAAAAGTAATCACAAAGATCCGATCAATGAAAGTATTTTTTTTAACTGCAAAGTATTCATTGATCCAACTTTAATGTGTGAATAGGCAAGTATAAATATTCTGCAAATGAAGTGTAGAGGTTTGAAGATGAACTGATAAATTTTGTTCACTGTTTAAACCTGCTTAGGAAAAGTTTGCTTATGAAAATTTACTGTTTAAAGGATCAAAATCTGAAAATATGCAGCAAAATTATATAGTATGACAGCAAATAATTGTTTAAGCGGTTCACCCCTCTCTTGGGCTACCTCCGCTGGGTCCAAAAGCCTCTAATTAGGATTTTTCCTTTTTGATTAAATGCTCAAAATGTGAATGAAACTGTATAGAAGCCTCAAATGGAAAAATACACTGCAAAAATAGATTTAGAAGGCCCAAATCAGTTTAAAATGACTAAACATTCACCTCCATTGGATGAACGTAGTCCAAAACAGCTCTTTTTCCCTTAGGCCTTGGTGGCTCCACGACCAAAAACGCTGGTAAATTCTCTGTTAAAGCACCCTGATGGCTCTACAAACACTTCCAACAGCTTCAGAATGATCTCTACACCCAAAATAAAAAAAAAAATTCATCCAAAAAAAACTTTCCTAACCAAAGTTATGGCTCATTTACTCCAGCTGTCAGTTGGCCTTAAAAAACTCAAGTTAAGTTTAGTTATCTGGCACTAATTTGGCAAATCCGCCTATATTAGCGGGCGCGCTCCAAATATGTCAGACGGTTAACTGAAATATTAAATGTGGATTATAATCCGGTCACATGCGCGTGGTTTCCATTGGGATCTCCGTTGGAACCAACTGTTGCATTTAATTTTATATGTAACGGTCTCACATAATGTGAACGGTCACATTTTAAACGGGTGATAATAATGTTACCATTCTGAGCAACTTCATTTTTGAGCATTTTTCTTCAAGAGACTTGATCTCCTGATCACACCTCCCAAATGGGAAGCTTTTGGACCCTCAAAAGCTTTCTGATTACTGAAAATGATGATGTGGAGACTGATTCTCCGCTCTTCCACCTTTGAGCAACTAAAATCTACCCGATTTCATCAACTGAAGCTTTTGAGAAAATGTTAACCTGTCTCTGGAATCAACTGATCTACCATTGCTAAGATTGACTGAGTCATGATGCAAATGATTAAAATTTGCAGAACAAAAATTGTACTTTGCAGAAAAAAAAACTTTCTCTACATTGATCAAACTTCCAGAAAGACTTAAAATGAATTTCACCTTGCAAACTGTTCCCATGGCGAATTGCACCATTCTGAAACCATCTTTTTCCCATGCTGAATTTTGTGTCCTTCTTGCTTGCACTGCTTTGCTTTGACACTTCATTCACTGCATTGGCTGACCCAAAAGGTAATTTGTGCAACATAACATCATCTTTTTTCAAAGACAAACTGTTATCAAACTGAGACATATCATTAGCAACATCATAAAAAGGCAAATGCTCAAAATCTGGTCGTTTCAACATCAACAAAGTTAGACTTTGAATTGCATTAACCAGTCTTTTTAATTGACCTGCATGGAGTAATGAAGATTCCAGCTTCTTCTTGTGAGCCCTCACAATGTACTCTTTACCATCTTTGAACAAGTGATACTTGTTTTCATGGCGATGAAAGATGGCCTTCCTGTCAAACAAATAAGGACTTCCCAAAACAATACCTGAGATATCAAGCGGCACCACATCAAGTTCCACTGTGTCAATAAAGTGTGCAGTTATTGCAAAGCACAATATGCACTTTCTTGAGACTTGCAAATTGGCATCCTTACATATCCATCCAAGTGGATAAGGCTTCGGATGTGGAATGGTCTCAAGTTTAAGCTGCTTGACCAAGTCTTCAGATATAAGATTCGCTTGTGACCCACTGTCAAATAGTGTGTCAATTTTGGTATGCTTTGAAATTACCCTCACATGGAAAAGCTCTATCCTCCTCTTTTCATCATGAGTATCTTTGTGACAATTCAAAGAACTAGAACTAGGAATTGTGTCTTGCACCACTTCTTTCCCCTTAATGTTCTTTAAAACCATGCCTATGCTTTTTGTCTCATCTCCTGAGTCTAACCCTAAGTCTTGCTCAACTGTTGCAACAGTTTTCTCCTTTTCTTTGGTCTTGTTTTTATTCTTGAATATTTCTGGTTTCAGTTCAGGATGAAGCTTCCAGCAATGATCTTCATCGTGACTTGTCTTCGAACAGTTCTTGCAAAAGAACTTTCCTTTGTCTTTTCTTGAATTTGCAACTCTCTTCTTTCCTTTGTTTTTGAAATTACTATCCTCATCAAAAATATTCTTTCCTCTAGCTTCTAAATGTGTAGCCTACACACAGACTTCATCTAAGCTGGTAGGATTAAACAATAGAATAGTATGTTGCAGATAATTGTGCAAACCTCGTATGTATTTTAACAAGGTGTCTTGACTTTGTAAGTCTACTCCAAGTAGAAGTGCTCTCCTTCTAAACTCTTGGGTATAATATTGCACATTTTGACCCTTAAGTTGCCTAAAATTTTTCCAATTCATGATTTCTTTCTGAATATGAGCAAGAGGATAAAACTGTTTCTTAATAGCAGTAATAAACTCATTCCATGTTAGAGTTATCTTACCATGCTTTTTAATCTCCTCTCTAGTCTTGGCTTCCCACCAAACCAAAGCTTCTCCATCCATTCTCAAAGAGGCTAATTGGATTTTTGTGTCATCATCATGCAAATTCTGGATTCTTAGATAGACTTCCAGCTGTCTAATCCAGTTATCCAATTTTTCTGCATTCACATCACCATTAAACATTGGAAACTCAAACTTCACATCAAGCTTTAACAAAGGATTTTTAAGAGATTTTTTTGATTTGTGTGACTGATTAACAAAAGTTGAAGAGGATGATGTGGAGGAAGAGGATGACGATGGAGATGAACGATCACCATTTCCTCCATTCCCTTTCTTAGACTCATCTTTGTCTTTCTACCCTCCTGAAGAATCTCCTTCTTCTCCTTGGTTTCTAGACCCTTCTCCAGCAATCCTATCATTTCTCTCCTGGTATAGGACCCTAACCATCTCAGTCAAGTCCAAGAAAGCTTTTCTAAAGACTCTTTCTTCTTCTTTGGGATCCATTTCCTCATGTACTTCTCCTTCTCTGGATGACATGTTTGTGGCTGATTCTAAGGCTATTGAGGATGAAATGGAAGGTGGATGTAATGGCACTCTAACCCTCCTTGGTTGAGGATTAACTTGTTCTCTAACTAATTTACCTTCCCCTCTTTGCAATTTCAGCCTAGTAAGCATCAAATTTTGTAGAATAACACAATTTACTTGCACAAATTTCACAAACTCTTCAGAAAAACCTTGATCTCCGATACCAACCTGATCTAAAATTGTGAGAACAAACTATTTCTCATACAGAGATTGACTGTAGGGGCATTCACTGGATATTTCACCTTTCTAGGAAAGGATGAATTCGGAGGCTACCTGGCCCTTCTACAGACTCTGCCTAAAGAAATAAAATGTAATCACTAAGATCTTGATCAATGAAAGTATTTTTTTTTTAAGTTCAAAGTA
Organism: Pinus albicaulis; assembly: GCA_034641835.2. Taxonomy (NCBI): domain Eukaryota; kingdom Viridiplantae; phylum Streptophyta; class Pinopsida; order Pinales; family Pinaceae; genus Pinus; species Pinus albicaulis. The sequence goes on along the minus strand of CM076581.1, from coordinate 16,304,374 downwards.
TTCATTGATCAGTTTTAATGTGTGAATAAGCAAGTATACATATTCTGCAATTGAAGTGTAGAGGTTTGAAGATAAACTAACAAGTTTTGTTTACTATTTAAACTTGTTTGGGAAAAGCTTGCTTATAAAAATTTACTATTTAAACTATCAGAATTTGAAAATATGCAGCAAAATTATACAGTGTGACAGCAAATAATTGTTTAAGTAGTTCACCCCTCTCTTGGGATACCTCCGCTGGGTCCAAAAGCCTCTAATTAGGCTTTTTCTGCTTTGATTAAATGCTCAAAATGTGATTAAAACTGTATAGAAGCCTCAAATGGAAAAATACACTACAAAAATAGATTCAGAAGGCCCAAATCAGTCTAAAATGACTAAACATTCACCTCCATTGGATGAAGGTAGTCCAAAACAGCTCTCTTTCCCTTAGGCCCTGGTGGCTCCACGACTAAAAACACTGGTAAATTCACTGTTAGAATGCCCTGATGGCTCTGCAAACACTTCCAACAGCTCCAGAATGATCTCTACACCCAAAATCAAAAAAAAAAATTCGTATCAAAAGGCCTCTCCTAGCCAAAGTTATGGCACTTTTACTCCCACTGCCAGTTGGCCTAAAAAAACTCCAGTTAAATCTGGCTGACTGCCAGATAACTCCGCCAAAATAGGGGCGGCGCTAAAATTTAGGGGTCCGCCATAATCACCGCCAGTTGTGGGTGCTAAGGAGTAGGGCCACGGGGTCCATAGGACTGCACCCGTCGGGCCTCATTGAACGAATGTTTGAGTTATATGCGGCGACTGTTAAGGTTTTACAAACCAAATATTAATGAAATTCCGCTCCAAGGGTATAGGCGTATGACCAGACCCCAACCCTTTGCGCGCCGACGATTAAGCCTTGGGTTCTCGGGCTGTGGTTCCATGCGGAGGGGGCTGGCCCCCTTTTGGGCCCACCCAAAACAAAGTTCACATTCAAATAACGATTTGCCGCCACATTTAAACAAGAAGCGCTTCATGACCCGACGGTTAAAACTGTTGGTTGATACTGGCCCGACCCCGGTTCAAATCCGTCCGAGTCCATAAAAATTTTAACACGCCAATTTGTTCACCCCCTTGGGGCCATGTGGCGGCCTCTAGGCTGGCCACGTGGCGCTCTGCAATTGGTCACAAGCGAAATATTCCGCAGAATATTCTGTGGAATATTCTTTTTTAATAAAATATTTTATAAAGTCAATTTTGGCCCTTTTTAATTGAAATTGACGAATCTTTAAACCTGAATATCTTCTGCATACGGCGTCGGATTTGAGTGCCGTTCACGGCGTTGGGATCGTATCGCCGATCTCTTTCCAGTCGATCTATTTCGGAGCCATTCTGAGCAACTTCATTTTTGAGCATATTTTTTCAAGAGACTTGATCTCCTGATCAATCAGTGTGGACTAAATCTAGTATATCTCTCTGTATTCTATCTACATTTACAGGAAAATCATATTTTTGCATCTTCCCAAGGGCACATGCTTCACAGTCCACATGAATATTTTTTAAATCAGGGAGACCATTGACCATATCTCTCTTTTTAAGCAGAAAAAAATCATTGAATTTAATATGGCCAAGTCTCTGATGCCATAAATCTTCTGTAGTCAAACCTGATGATGTTAGTGCTTGATGTGGCACACTTCTCACATTCAGCTTGTAAAGACCACACACTCGAATTCCTCTTGCAATTGTCTTCATACAATCCAAAAAATCCTTAATAACATAATACACTACAAGGAAAAGACCCTCTAGCGGATTTTTATGAGGAAACCCTTATAAAAATACCCCAGGCGTTCGTTTGTAGCAGAGGTTACTAGAGGAGGTTGGCGGGTGGAGGTTTTTGCGGATGTTTTTCGTTCGGTGCGCTTATCATCCTAAACCACACCAGTGTGTTCAACTATAGAAAGCACCAGTGCGCAAAAAACATTGGCACACTGGGACACCATGCGCTCCGTACAAACCCGCCTGGTGCATTTTATTACTGTAGCACACTAGTGCTTTATAAATATTCTGCACCGGTGCATCCTAAATCCCCGCACCAAAACAGAAACCGCCCGGTGCAACCTTAAGAAACCGCACCGGTGCGCCTGTAAAACCTGCGCAACGGAATAACGTTAAATAATAAAAAATTACGGCCAAAAAGCCACATTTTTCACTTTTCAGTGCTCTAGAGCTCTCAAGCACCGGAAAATTTTCCTTGTTTGAGGTGCTCTGACATCGGTGCTGCCATTGCATGCACTGTTGTTGTGGATTTCCCACCATCTCCATTTTGAATTTTGCAAAACGGTGGGCAAATTTAGTTTTACAAATTCTACAGCCAATGTGCCCCCTCGACGGCCAAATGTACAGATATTTTTCTTTTTTTTCCATAATTAAGCCTTTTAGCGGATTAAAATTGTAAATTAGTTTAAAAATAACCTTTAAAAAAAAAAAATTCTGCGTGGTGCGCTCAAGCCGTTCGGCTCGCACCGGTTTGCGATGCTGCCTGTAAATTTACAGGCCGCACTAGTTCGTGGTGCTGCCTATAAATTTACAGGCTGCACTGCCACCAGTGCTAATGGTATCTGCACCAGTTCCGGAGCGATACCGAAAGGTGCACTGATATTTTTTAAAATTTAAAAGAAGTGCAGTGCGGTTGGTTACCCGACCGCATCGTTGACCCTGTCAAATAGAGGGAATGTGGTGCGTTGATGGAAATATATGCCCCAGGGCGGGTAATTTTGTCAGTGCACTTCATTCTAGCATTTTGACTTGGTCAACAGTGCAACCTGGTAAAATATCGCACCATTGACTATGGACCAATATCGAGAGGGTGGTGCACTGACCAAACTATACGCCACCAAACTATACGCCCCGGAGCATATATTTTGGTCAGCGGACTTCCCTCCCGACACTGGTCCATAGTCAATGGTGTGGGATGTTATAACATCGCATCGTTGACTTTGGAACAATGCCAAGAGGGCGGTGCGCTTAAAATTTGCAGGTGCACCGCCTCTGGTGCTTGACAATAAAAGACGCACCGTGACCGATGCATGCTTGTTTTTTGTGGCACACCGACTGCTTTTTTTTTCAAAAAAAATTATATATGTATAATTCTAAATCCATGTCTCATTTAATAAAAAAAATTGTATTTAATATGTCAATCATTCAGAGATGTGAAAGGAGAGAAGAGAGGGAACAACAACAACAACAGGCATACCACTATAACATGGTTTTCCGGTGGGAGGCACGAGAGAGGGGGAGAGATGCGTACCCTCACCCTATTACAGAAGCTACCCAAGGGCTCCCAAGGCAGGTAGGCCTCCTCAAGTTCTATGAGGAGGCTACTTCCCTAAAGGGCCATGGTTTGTTTTTGCGACATCTTATCCGTAGGTGGAATGCCCCGCTACAGGCTTTCCAGGTTGCTCCTAACCAGTGGTACACGCCCACTGAGGAGAACATCTATTTCATTATAGGGCTATCGAGGAGAGGGGTGGATTTTCCCTTGTTCTTAGAGGTTCCAGTTGGCTATCCAACAGGGAGTCAATTGGTGTACTCATAAAGATACATTAGCACATATATATTGTCTCGTTCAGATTTTTAAGTCTCCGAAGGTCAGTTATGTATTGTTGCATTTGGTAGTGAGGAGGTGAGGTGATTCTCACTTTTGATTTCGACCATTTCACATAACTCCAGAAATGGGCAATGCATTAGTTGCTCGCATCTATGTTATGTTAATTCTTTAGTACGGGAGTTATGACTTGTTAGGTGGTCTGCCATTTTTTTGTGGTAGTTCTGTACAGCCTTAGATAGATGTCATTCTCATGCACAAGGGAGGGTCAACTTCCATTTTGCTTCAAAGATATTTTATTTATTTTTTAGAGGTTTCCAGAGACAAAGCCTACTTTTTTTCAGCAACCTCGTATGGTGATGTTGGATGCACATATGCACATGTGGGGACAGATGATGCCCAAGAGGGGCGAGACTAAGTTTTCCGTGAGGATATCACATGATGCACTGGAGTTGCTAGCCAGTGTTGAAGAGAATCCTTTCGTTATGGTCCCCTGTCCTTATGTTAGTTTGGATTGGCGAGGGTGTTCCAACATCCTCTTCACAGATGACGAGCCACCAGATGATAGAGGTAATATTATTGTTTTATTTAACTTTATTCTAACATGTTCTTTAACTTGTTTTCATTAAATTGTTTAATGAAATTTTCTAATTATTGTTGTTTACTTGTATATATTTTGCAAAAATTGGGCCTTTTGATGGTGATGACATGCTAGCACCACGACATGATCCAGGTGTGGATCCCAATGACGATCAGGATATGGCAGATGCTGAGGATCATGAGGCTGGTGCAGATAAACCTGCTTTTGCTGGTGCACTGGTCTCAACTTTTGCTAGGTGCAATAGGCTTGATAGTAGATTGAGGATGGAGTTGGGCGACCAACTCTGTGCATTGTTTGTTGAGGCGAGAGTCAGGCCCGCTATTATGAGCGACATACAAGCTGATGCTAGGCTGGTACATATGTGGAGAGGCATGCCGCGTGACATGTATAGCCTCATGTGGTATGTCGTAGGAGCTATGACCTTAGTTATGCGGTTGAGGAGGGCCCTCGCATGTTATAGGTGTGGTCGAGATGCAGCACGTGATCGATAGTCTGGGAGACGCATCATCAGATGCTCACGATCATGGGAGTGATCATCGTTCCCCTCACACCGCGCTAGATGAAAAGCCTACAACATCAACCAACAGTCATCACGGAGAGAAGGTTGGACCATCGGCCACGTCGAATCAGCAACCTGCAACATCCAGCAGTACTCATGATCATGAGCAGGCTAGACCATCGACCATGTCGAGTCAACACGATGAGCAGCTGATAGTTGATCCTGATCAACATGAGGCACCAGTACCAGATCAACAGGCACGTGATGATCAACATGTATCTGAGCTTGTCGAGGTTGCACCATTGACTAAGCAAGCCTCGACTAGTACTATTATTGATGATGTACCACCAGCTGATATATGAAATTTATATTACAATTATATATTTTTGACATTATATATATATATATTCCATGTATTTTATATTCATGTTGCAGTTGTACTTAATTTACATGTTGGTGATCGTCATGATGTGTATATTGTTAGGTCATGTTAGATATGTTCATTTAATGTGTAGCTTGCATATAGATGTGTATGTGATAGTTATTTGACATGAGATGTATATTTGATGTTTGTGTTGTGATGATGTTATACAATGCTAAATGTGTTTTGCTAGATGATCATGATCACGATGATGTTAGCGAATTTGAATGTGTTTTTTAGTCGAATATGATGTTTGTACGATGTTTATCATGATCGTGATGTTTAGTAATTAATTTAATATTAAATGATCGTGATATTTATTAAATATTATGTTGTGACTGAAATTTTAATTTTAATTTTAATTGTATGTAAAATTGTAAAATTATATTTGTAGTTGTAATTGTAATTGTATGTAAAAAATTTGTAAAATTTTAATTATAATTTTAATATTTAATATATTGTGAAATGATAGTAATTGTAATTGTATATATGACAAATTGTAAAATCATAATTGTAATTCTAATTGTATGTAAAATTCTAAAATTGTAATTGCATTTGTAATTGTAATTTTAATTGTAATTGTATATATGTAAAATTGTAAAATTGTAATTCTAATTCTAATTGTATGTAAAATTCTAAAATTGTAATTTTAATGGTATATATGTAAATTTGTAATTGTAATTGTAAATTTTATGTAAAATTATAAAATTGTAATTTTAATTGTATGTAAATTCTAAAATTGTAATTGTATGTAAAATTCTAAAATTGTAATTGAAATGGTATATATGTAAATTTGTAAAATAGTAATTTTAATTGTAATTCTAATTGTATGTAAAATATTTGTAAAATTTTAATTGTATTACAGTGAAATGATTGTAATTGTAAAATTGTAATTGTAATTGTAATTGTAATTGTATGTAAAATTCTAAAATTGTAATTGTAATTGTATATGAAATTGTAAAACTGTAATTCTAATTGTATTAATGCGAAATGATTTTATTAAAATTTGTAAATTTGTAAATTTGTAAAATTTTAAATAATTTTAAAACAATAAATATAGAATAATATGAATTTTTGTAACATAATAAAGTTTAGAAAATAATGCAAATAAATTCATGTACTTTAGAATTATCATTATTTTATTATGATCTTACATAAAAATAAAAATAACTTTATACAATACATCATTGTTTTTGAGATCAACATAATTGCAAATTATCAAGTGAAATATTGATTTTAACATTAACACAATGCAAATTACCAATTAATTCAAAATACATATTACAATGTTTCAAAAAAACCATCTTAAAAAGTATAAAAATTGATGAAATAACACATGTACCATATCACTCTCGGTTCTCATGACCACCCTCATTATCTTCCAGCTTGCATGGCATGATAAAACTATTTTTTTCAACAATATGTTTTGATCTACATTCATGTCTCAATACGAACCACCAATCCTTATCCAACACATCTAGGTAAAAAAACATCTGGTTACAGTGTTTGGGGAAAACATAAGGCTCTTTAGCTTCATCCCACGTCTTTCTAGAGTTGATACATATTGGCCTACTATCGCGATTTTCCTTTACATTATTCCGATCGAAGGTGTCCCACCACTTACACCTAAAAATAACACATTGGAAAGAAGAGAAATCCACTCCAATGATCTCTTGTATCTTAGCGACGTAACCTAACGTCCCTCACACTAGGTTTTGACCACGGTGGCTAGATCGGCGGATTGATCGAACTCGACTTCCACTCCATAGTCTTGTGTGATGTGTCCATCATCGACATTTTCTATGCGAAAATGGTGTCCATATGCCCACATAGATGGGAACAAATGCACCTATAAAAAAGTTAAAAAATCATAGTATCATGTGTCTTATAATAACCCAACAGTTGAAATATAAAATATAAATGTAATTGCATTTGAAAGGTGCATTATTAAGTTTCAAATGTACATATAAATTAAATATATTATTAGCAAGTTGTTGCACCCAATCTCTACGTTTAGCGCATCCTCTTCAGCACGCGGGTAATGAGAGGTTGCACCGTATTTCTCTTTGACTTGGTCAGCAACCCAACTGTTGGGGCATATTTTTGGGATATTTTCTTTTAAATGATTGGGATAAGGCACACTTCTACCATTCAACCATATGAATTCTTTCCTGTCACTATCCCATTTCATCCTTTTTTTTTCGTACAATGCAACCCACGGTTGTGTTGCTTTGGAATTGTAAAGAACGAATTTATTGATTGCTTCAATTTATGCATTCGCTGATGAAATCAAATCGACATTATATAGTACGTAAAGATCAAAATATACATTATATCAAAGTTCAACATGAATATTTAATTTGTACTGTAAATTTTAAAAATTATAAGTCGCTTACTCTTTATCAAGCATTTTTTTCCACTCGTTTGGAGCAACTCCCCTTCCCTTTTGTCTTCATCACTTTCATTGTCCCAAATCACCTCACCTGGTCTGTTATTGATCTTCTTGACGTACTCACTGGCATAATAGAAATATTCATATGATATATACCCCTTTGCTATAGACCCCTTGGGTTTTTCTCTTTGTCGAATAAAACCTTTCAATTTCTTCATGTACCTCTCTAAGAAGAACATCCAATGACAAGAAACCACCCCAAATAATTCAACCACATCTACTAGGTGGATTAGAAGATGAACCTGCAAGTCCATGAAACTCGTCGGCAGTTCCTGCTCGAACATATAAACAATCTCAACTATCTCTTGACACCATCGAGGAATGCTAGCCACATGAATCTCCTTTGGCATGATCCAACGTACAAATGCAGATAATTTAGATATAGCACATCTTAGGTCTTGAGGAAATTCATGTTTCACACACCCATGCACGAACAAAGGATATGACACTACAAAGTTATAAACATGTGCAATAATATACAAAATTAGTTATGTTTTATGATCCCTGTATGGGATAAAATTTAGTAATATAAAAATTAATAATAAAATCATGCTTTTGACATTATATGTACTCTTAGAAGATTCAAATGGTAATGTGATTTCAATCCCAACAAATGGTCATCCATGGTGAAGCAACGCCGTAGTGAAGGCTCGTATGAAGATGGCACCCTCACACCCATTATAACTTCCTTTGCCAAAGAAAGATATATTTTTTTTTAAAATCCATGGGACATCACCTTCTTTGAAATACCATGAATTAGAGGGACCAACACCTTCCTCCGATCCTGTACTTTCTAATAGTCTTGGGAAATGTTTCTTTTTAGTTTTTGAAGTAATAATATCTTTCCTAACAACTAATGTGTCACTTTATTTCGATGAAATATGCCTCCATAAAGAATATGAACCATTTTTAAATATATGTATGGGATCTAATAAGTGGGTAATATTAAGATGCTCCCAATATGGGAGGTTATAAAAGAGAGATTTCCTTTTCATCCCAATAGGGAATTTCTCAACATAGGTGTCGAATAATTCTGGATCATCGAACATGGGCTCCCCATTTGAATCGAACATTTATATGAACTCCTTCTCCTTATCTCTCTCATATGATCTAAGCCATTCAACTGGTGTCGTTATTGGAGGCCTTTGGATTCTCTCTCGTTTACCATTGAAAGCGGATGCTGCTCTTCTGTAAGGGTGTTCTTTTGGGAGGAATGCCCTGGAGCAATCATACACTTGCTTTCATAGGTTCTTGGACCATATAGCTTTCAGAGAAGCTCCACAACATTTACATCCAAAATACCCTTTTGTTACAAGACCTGTGAGATTATTGTATACAATTTATATGCATGGCACATTAAAGAATATCATGAAGATCAGAACAATTACAACAAATTAAATAAATAATATGTGAAAGAATATTGTTATGTATATAAACAAATCAATAAACATGTAATTTACCAGAGCAAACTCCTAAGCCTGGATAATCATCTGTCATGTAAGCACATATGGCATACAACGTAAAACTCCTCTCTGCTACGATTGGTATTGATACATCGTATATATTTATCCCATCCCATAATTCCCTCAATTCATCTACCAATGGTTGTAAGTAGACATCCATATCCTTCACTTGTATTCTACCAGGAACTATGAGAGCCAACATAAGATGTTCATTCTTCACGGACAACCATGGGGGAATATTTTTATTGATCACTACTATAGGCCAAATAGAATAGTTGGTGTTCTAGAGGGAATATGGGTTGACGCCATCCATGGCTATGCTGAGTTGTAGACTTCATACTTCATCCTTGAATTTTTCGGGCCATGTATCCTCTATATGCTTCATGGCTATTGAATCAGTTGGGATTCACATAACTCCCAACTCACTTCTATGTGAGGCATGCAATCCCTGCAACATAGCTTATTCTTTGCAATGAAAGAGCCTTTGAATCCTTGGGATTATAGGCATGTGCCTCAATATCTTAAAAGGAGGACCACGTGATTTACCCTTATTTTTTTATTTATCATACTTTTCATGCCCACATTTCGGGCATATCTCTTTGTCTGCATATTCTCCTCTATATAGAATACAATCATTTGGAAATGCATGATATGATATTTACTCAACACCCAATATTTTCAACAATTTCTTTGCCTCTTCGCAGCTACCGGGCAAGACATTATCACTCGGAAGAACCTTTTATTTGAATAAATTGTATTTTGTGATCATCATGGAAAAAATTGAATGTACATTATTGCTGATATAATTATTAACTTTCATAAAATTGACCATTTGTAATGTTCATTGTGTGATTATATTTATCAAATTTATATAAGGGAGGACTTTATGGTAACTTACCTCAAAATTTCCGAGAAACATGCATTTGACAAGCCAAACTTTGCTTTTAAGTTGTATAGTAACATCGTTGTCCCCAACTGGGTAGACTTTGACTGACCACCAGGTCCAAAGAGAGGGGTGGCGGAAGCAAATTTAAGGCTTTAGAAAAAGGTGTCAGCGATATGAGCATCATCCCCTAGTGGATCATCGTTTTGGAATGCATCTAACAACATTGTCTCCATGGAAGTTATATCTCTTAAGTAATCATCCATACCAACCTCTATTTTATTACCTCCATTGCCAGCTTGTGAAGAACTACTATTTCTGTTGTCATTCCTAATTGGTGAATTTGGACGTAGCAAGAATTGAATCAGTGGTTGATTCAACCATTGTTGGTATCGTTCCTCTCATAATTTTTATCTTAATTCAGCCTTCTATCGATTTGACATTATCACGAGGTGCAACAGAAGATGGTAGGTAGGTCGGTCATCATCACTAGAATCCTAATAATTTCAAAAAATATATTTGAACATGATCAGTAGAAAATCTATGATATCAATTAGTAATAACGTTGACAATGCATGATTAATTTCTTTGATGCTGAAATTAATAATTACATTAATATACCAAACAATTATTATTACCATTATTGTCCCTGGATTGTGGCTAGAAGATGTATTACAATTGGCAGGGTGAAGCGGTTGTCCATTTTCATCTACCAAATGCGCCTTGCTATATGCTGCTCCTGATAAGAGCTTCCGATGTTTTGGAGTTTGATTATTTTGTGCATCTGAACTCGATTCTAAATCTGCATGAACTAAAAAATTTGTATACATTATAAATTTTATTAAGTTGATTGACATGGATTAAAAACATAAATTCAATTAGATAATGAAAATATAAATAAAATATGCAGTAACTATTACGTCTCGAGATGGATAGGGAGAACTCTACGATGGAATTTGAGAAATATTATGGAACGAGTTGGATTTTGAAGAATTTTCCATTCGATATAATTATGATATTTTATTATGCATTTGAGAAAAATCAACAATAAATTTTAGCGCACACACCTAAAAGTAATTTCAGTGCCTTAAAAATGGACTTATTGTTATCGGTTGTTATGTACAAATAACTGCACCGGTGTGGTTTTAGTTACTCTGCACCGGTGCCATGTTATTAACTTACACACAGATGCCATGTTATTAAATGATGCACCGGTGCAGTTTTATTAATGTACGCAATGGTGACGAAAATTTGCAAATAAAAAAAAACACAACTTTATTTTTTTTAAGTGAAAAAAAAAGAGGTAAATTGAAAAATGAGTGGAAAAAATGTTTTCAAAAATCTAATTTCATAAAACAATTCTTTAAATAGTAAACACTTTTCATTATTTCAATATTTTTGCAAAAAAATTCAACCAGAGATTTTCACGAAACATACCTAGAGCAAGAGAGCAGGACAACACTGTGGAGCAGCGAAATAATTTTGAACATAAGTATTCAGACAATCATAATTCCAAACCTATGGTGATTTAAACCCTATAGCATAGAATTTCAAACGATATCGTGATTAAGTTTTATTTTATTTTACATTTTTTGCTCTATAAAATTTCAATTTGTTGTTCATTTTTAGGAATAAAATAAATAAATAAATAAATTAAATAAATTAAAAAATAAAAATAAAAATAAAAATCCATCTTATCCCTAAACCCTTTATTCTTTTTGTTTATGCACTTGCTTCTTCTTGTTTCTATGATTTTAGAAGTAGGGCTTTTCATTTTCGATTTATAGGGTTTGTATTGCTATATATATAGGCCTATGACATCCAACCCATGGGACGACTTGCATAGTCGAATCCCAATCTATGTCTGCCCTCGCGTGAATTTAAAAATAAAAATAAAAATTTAATTAGTGCACCCTATGTAACCTAGTGCATTGGTGCATTGGCTTATCCTAGTGCACCGCGCAAGTACTGTTTGATAAAAAAATTAAAAACTTTTTTTAAAATCCGTGTGCCATAAGTAAAATAGGGCACCAACGCAATATTTAATTATAACGCACCGCTCAAGTACTGTTTGGAAAAAATATTTTTTTTTTATTTTGTGTTAATCGGTGCACCATGTAACATATAACACATTGGGTCCCCTAGTTGGCAGAGAGCACCGTAAGGTGGTCCCTTTTTTGCGCAGGGTGTTTATAAGAATAGGTCACACTGCCCCCTCAATGACACCATATGCTACAAAAACTAACACTAAATGAATTTTATTATTTTTTCTGTGTTAATCGGTGCGGTGGTTAACATGGAACACACTAGTGCTCCTTGGTGACATAGAGCACCATAAAGTGTTTTATATTGTTTGGGCAGTGCATTTATAAGACCACCGCGCACTGAATTCAGTGCATACACCATGAAAAGTGTACCGATTTCTTGCTATTTTTTTTTTTACCTGAAAATTTAACAATTTATTTATAAAATATATTAATGAATGATATGGTGCATGTTTCATATTGATAAATAAATGGCTGACAAGAGATCAAGTAACAAAAATACTAATAACACATCAAGAAAAGAAAAAAATACAAGTTCTCTGTAAATTCTTTACAAAAAATATTATTTTTGAATTATATGTAAGTTTAACTAATATGTATTGTTTACTGTGTATCATGCAAAGCCACAAAACGATGAAGCTTGATAAGGTTATTTCTAATCTAGGACCAGAAGAGCGTAAAATCTTGATTGAAAAATTGCAAAAGTATGAATAAGGTGAATGAAAAAATACTCTCGATCAAATATGAGTTTCTTTTTTTAATTTTCATTAATAATATACTTAAAATATTAGATAACATGTGTCAAACAATAGATTAATTCACATTTTTTTAATGTTCTACGGGGACCAAAAACTCAGAAAAGGAATGTTTTTCTAAAAAAAGAAAAAAAAATAGAACATGCAAATGAAAATGAATTGCTCTTTAGTTCATCTGGAGTGGTGTTGGAGGTTAACGAAAGGGGGGGAAACTTTTACAAAATTTTGGGGGATTTAGTGGAATGAATGTATAGATGTTCTTTTGCACTTACAATACAAAAATCAATCCAATGATTCCAAGAACCAAATTTTATCTAAACTACAGGAAGAGTTTCCAGAGAATTGGTCAATGAGACATGTCAGACTTTTAAAAGAAAAAACACAAAACAACAAAAAGGAAGAAATGAAAAAGTAATATTCCTTTAAATGTTTGTCTAGAATTATTTATAAATATCACTTTTGTTATCTTTACTTTTCATATATCAATATAAAAAGTAAATAGTTTATTGCCATGCTACATTTTCAGGATGCTTATGAAAATCTCAAAAGATGAATGAGCTGATATCAGAAATATGCTAGTAGGAATGTCCAAAAAGTTGTACAAGGAGATGGTTAAAGAAATGGACAACATTGCATCGCAAGAGTCATTTCAACAACAAAGTGCTTCAAATGTAATATGTAATCATTGAATTTTTCGATCATTAGATACAATAAATAAACAATTTAGCATTAAATATTAATTTTCAAGTATTTTCTTGCAGAAAATAAAAGAAAATGGAACCCATTCATCACATAAAATAGCATGAAAAGGAAGAAAAGGGTTGATATCTAAGTTTGTGAGTAATTGTTACTTCCTTCTAACAACTTAACTAGATTTCATTTTTGTATTTTTTAAGTTGTTTTACAAAAATCATCATTGAATGTCTTCAAACTGGTGCTAACATACAAAGAGGAACCATCAAGCAAATTCATTGACATTAGGTTAAATATGGGTTGTCAATATATATTGGCATATCAGAAATTAATTGTGGAATTTATAAGCATCTATCGATCTTGTTTTACTTAGCTCCGTCTATAATTAATAGAACAAAAAAATGTTTTATATTAAATATATGATTTGTTATGGGGTATAAAACTTGTAGGAAACAAATTATGGAACTATGCCAACAGATAAAATCTTGAAGATGGCATACTACATGGTTTTGAAATAATGTGTATAGTTCACAAGTCAATTGTTTCTATGGTACGTCATTTCTTTTCGATTTACATTGATGTATATTATTTAATATTGTAATTTTCAGTATTCTCACCAATGTATATACACTCATTATAGTTTATTTTTATGTTTGTAGATGGAAGGTGAATAAGAAGAAAACAATCAACATCGTGAACAAAAAATTCATAAAAATAACCCAAGTCATGGAAGTAGCTCTAGCAGTGACAACAGTTTAAGCGAAGAATGATGATCATTATGTTTGGATATCAAAGCAAGGTGTTGTATTTTTTGAAATATTTTTCTGTGAAATCTGACATTTTTTTTAATGTAATGGACATAGTGTCCCAATTGAAAGACAAAGGGATACCAATAACTGTCCCATTTTGTATGACAAAGGTTGTCTTATATATATATATATATATATATATATATATATATATATATATATATATATATATATATATATATATGTTTTAATTTATTCTATTGTGTTATCCATTGTTAATGTGAAATGTAACACCATTGATTAAATTTATGGATGATTAAATACTATAATGAAGAGATGTGAAATATGATGATATGATATAACAAATTAATCCTAACATCACATTCAAATGCACTAATAAAAATTTAATTGATATGAATACTATTATAAGATATGTGTCGTCTTTTGATGAATAATGAATTTTTAAAAATCACAATAATTATGATATGATATAACCAATTAATCCAAACATCACATTCAAATGCATTAATAAAAATTTAATTAATATGAGTATTGTTATAAGATGTGTTGACTTTTGATGAATAATGAATTTTAAAAAATCACAATAATTTCACTGTCACAGGTCGATGTTTCTAAAATATACAAAATGAACATCGGTGCGTGTCAGTTACTGTACACCGGTGCGTTTGTATGATACAACACACCGGTGCATTTCTAAAACCTATGGGCATCGCACAAATACCAATACCAATTGTAAATCTCGGTACATTTGTGTGATACTACGCACCGATGTGTTTATGTGAGACTACAAACCGGTGCATTTGTACAACCTATGGGCACTGCACAAATACCAATACGAATTAGAACAATCAGTGCATTTGTCTAATATTGCGCACCAGTGCGCTTCAATTAGACTATGTACTGGTGCATTGATAGGACATATGGGCACTACACAAATCCCAATACGAACTAGAACATCCCTGTGCATTGTATCACCTACAATGTGCCCAGTACAATTATGTACCTTTACATCCCAGTGCATGCACCTTCGACAGCCCCGAGCCGACTGTCTATATGACACGCACCGGTCTGTTCACACCTTAGTAGTGCACCGATGAAAAACACATCCGTAATAACCTCTAGCCACCCAAGTTTTTTAGTTGTGTTGAAATTCCGTTAAAAGCTCCGCCAAAACCTTCATTACCAAAAACATAGGTTGTAGAAAATGTATTTTTGGAAATTTTGGCCAACTTTATTGTTATCTAAAA